>JAGKQL010000192.1:0-15889 GCA_018398635.1 Cyprinodon brontotheroides
CATTAACATATATCTCTCTTGTGTCTCTGTTGTCTGTGCCTTTACCTGTGCTGTCCTGTTCTTTTGCTTTTTTCATGCATGCGCTTTGGTCATTCTTGGTCATTTCTCTTTTGTGTGCATGTTTCCGCAGTTCCCTCTTAATAAAATTGTTCATGCAGATCTCCACAGAGAGTCTTCTCCTCCTTTAGCCCGGTGGTTTCTAATGCTCAGCTTCCTCTGAAGTCTGCCTTGAAAACTGTAAGGCCATCAGCTTATGCAGAGACAGCAAATAGTATGTGTCTTAATAAAGAACACACAAAAAACTGAGAACAGAAGAGTGTGATTTTATGAGTTCTAAAAAAAGTATTGACATGCCTTTTTTAATAAATCACATTTTGTCATGATAAAACCACAAACATGTATTTATTAGAACTTTGTATGTAGTCTACAATACAATAGTGCATAGTTGAGAAGTTGGCATGCATTTGTATTTAGCCCCTTTGATGCCCCTAGATAAGATCCAGTGCAACAAATTCACTCCCTAAGTCACATGAATCTGCATGTTTAATATAATCTTTGTATAATTATAGCCGCTATGTGAAGATTTCAGATGTCTGAACAACAAATTACAGCCACTCTGACATTACAGCATTACTCTTTTTCAAAAATCAGTGGCTATGCCTGAACTTTTTTTTTTTTTTATTAATAAAAAAGCCTGAGGAACTAAAACCATTTTTTTCCTTTTAAAACAATGTGCTGCTTTGTGTTATTATCTCACATAAACTCAAATATAATACATTTCCAGTTGTGGTTCTAATGTGACAAAATGTAAAAAAAAAAAAAAAAAAAAAAGACATTTAAGGATATGCAATAATATTAAGGCGCTTGTGTTTAAAAATTATCATTGATGGAAAGTCGATCTGATTTGATGTTTTGATTTTTTCTTTTCTAACAGGCTCACACAGACCCTCCCTGAAATATCAAGACAAGGAGCTGCTGGAGGTGAGAAGAGTTTATTTTAAGTGAGGAAGAGGGACCTGCTCTGTGTAAGAGGATGTGTGCTCTCTCTGAGTCCATGCCTTGTTGTTGTCAGATAGGACTCACCCAAAGGCAGCAGAGAGCTTTGAAGTGTGATGTCATTCTGTCGTCGTTCTGCATTGAAGCTCTGTCCACAGTGACTGCAGCCTATAACTACACAGCACACTCTGCTAGTTTTTCAACATCCTACATTTCACTTAGCCTTAGTTACATTACAGGCTATATTTAGGCCAAACTTTGAGGCAATTATTGACCTTATGTTTGACATTTTGATGTAGAGGTTCGTTAGAATAATAAAACTTTTGACGCTTGCACAATTTTAAAACTTATAATATTTTATGTCAGAATTAGATTGTCCAATCTTATCATCTAAGATATTTTTAAGTAAACTAAGAAGAAAACAAAAACAAAAAGTGCTTTAGTGACATTTAGATAAGAATTATTTTGGAAATACTAGCAAATATGCCTCCTCCAACTTGGGCAAACCTGGTAAAAGATTCCCAAACAGTCTTGAATAAAATCAGCATAATTTAACAAGAAACAGACTAGAAAAACAACCTTTAACAGGAGTGAATTTACTGACTACAGGTAAAAAATGCACTTTAATTCACAGAGTCTTTAGTAGAGAAAAAGGTCTGCAGCATCACAAGTCTGTCGCTGTACTTAACAGTGGACATAAGGGGATTTTCCAAATATGAATTTTGTGTTGGACGGCAGATTCTTCGTTTACCAACACATCAGGAGTCTTTTTTTCAGAAACCACAATCTTAGATTCATCTAAAACTGACTCTAGTGTAACGTGCAGTAAGGCTGGCACTGAGCAGTCTCCATGTGCTTGCATTTAAAATGGTAAGACACAAAAGAGAAATGTCGGCACCCCCTGAACATCTGGGTGGTATTTTAATAGAATCAAACAGCTGATCTGATGTCTGCATGCTTGTCTTTGTTATGAATTTCTAACAGTAAGATTTTAGTCTTTTTTCTTCCCCTTGCCTTCCAGCTCTCTCTGGAGACACGAAGACACGATCACCCTCGACTCTGTCCATCCCTGCGGTCCATACAATAATAATAATATTTAAATAATACACACAAGCTAGGTTCTTTACATTCATTTTTCCTCTTGAAAGTCAGGGATTTTTTAATAGATGAATGACAAAAAATGCTTCTAAGGATGGTCATTTTAGATGAATTGTTGGATTTAGTGCAGTTATACAAAAAATTATTATTGGGATTTTTTTCTCATGTGAATTGAGTTGCAAGGATTTTACTCATCCTTCCCATAGAGAAAATAACCGAAGTGAAAGCAGCTGTCAGTAAATTTTCTTTAATAATATAAATAATTTGTATTATCAAAAGTAGTGTTACTTAATATTATGAATAAATATATTTTACATGATTAAAATAATGCCAATAATTACAACTACATGAATCAAGCAAACCCCCAATTGTTATTTGTTTTTTTAGTCATTAGTCAGAAAACAAAACGTGAATTTATTATGTAGATATAGAGAAGCCACTACTCTTTTGACATCATGTGATGAGTATCTTGAATAAAACACAGAAAAACAGATACAAGCCAATGGGTTTACTTTGACCTGGTTTAAAAAGAAAGGGTTGATATGGGGGCTGACAAATCAAAAATTATAGGTTTAGTTTCATTCCCTCCATGTTGTCCTTCAGTTTAGCAAGGTGGGGGATCTTCCATCTGAAAGGGCAACATATTTTTCTATTTAAATAGATATAAATAGAAGGATTTCAAAGATTAAGATAAATGATGATCTATCCTGGGTACATATCTAACAATAGCTGCTGCATTGAAATCAGTTGTCTCATATGATTTTTGTGCTCATCTTCATCTGTGGTGCAGTAATTACAGCCTTCAGTAAACTACGCCATCCCAGACTTCCGTAGAAGTCTGGCTGAAACCCAGTGTTCAGTGCTGCCATGCTCACAGGGTTAAAAGCTGTCCATTTTATCTGAACTCAGGTTAATCTTTGTGCTGTCATGTCTTCTCCCGGCTGGAAGAGTCCCAGTCGGGTCGGGCTCTCCTGACAAAACACAGCCCAAGCCTCCAAACGAAAGTGAGATTCCATGTAAGAACTGTCTCGTCAGCCTAGAGACTGTTGCTTAGTAACTGTTGCCTTGCAACCTGCACACATAGTAAGTGTTGAGCTAAATATTGTGGTGCTCAAACCAAAAGCATCAGAGTACTTTTACAGAGAAAGAGAGAGAGTATGTTTGAGAAATACCGTATCGATGTTGGTATTCAGACGCTTTCACTCTTTAAACTGCTTGTAATGCTTGTTCAATGTTACATTGTACTTTTCCTAACACCTGTATTTTCATAACCATACACTGGCTTTTAAACTCCTCTTAAATGTTTCCATTTTTTTGTAACTTTAATAAACTGGCCAAATGCCAATGTCTTCTACTAATGTGACAGACTAACAGTATGTAGTATATCTATTTTCACAAATATACATCTGAAATAATCATTAATATAAAGCCTAATTTACTCTGATACCCATAAGTAAATTTAAATAGCAACAGGTTGTATTTAGAGGTTTCCTTCCTTTTTGAAATTCTTAAAAAACATATTTGTGACAGAAACTTAACTCACCTCATCACCCTGAGCACAGTATCATGCTGGGGAGCTGCTTTTTTTCTCGTTTGCAGGGCAGGCACACTTTTTGAAGTAGATCAGGTGATAGAAAGAGGTAGAATGCTTGTTTGAGGAAGTAAAAGACTGGAGCACAGGTTCTCCTACACAAGGAAAACACTAAACCCATAGCTAAAGCTACATTGAAACTGTTTTAGATCAGTGTAATAAAATGTCTGCACAGCCTAGCGATAGAGGCAAAAGTCAGGCTCTAGACCTGCAGCGCTTCTACATATCTCCTAACAGACTTGTGGTGGAAAAGGAGTTAAATGTGACGGTGTGGACGCCTCAATATTTTAATTAAAGTATGATTTATGTTGGTCTTTTAACACACTAGGATTGTTCTGAGAAGCAGACATCCCATCAGCCTCTCAAACTAAAGATCTGGAACGCATTACACACAGTACCAATTTGAAGCCAGAAGCTTAATTTTGCATGTTCTAATATACTTCAGGTAGCATATTTTATAAATGTTAACTAAAGCCGTCTGTCTATTTTTAGGTTTTTAGGAATCTCCTGAAGTTGAAGACTGTGGCTGACTCCCTCCAGAGGTGAGGCATGCACAGGTAGAAGGGATTTATACAGACTTCTATCGGTTACATATTAAAAACTGTTTGTTTTGTTTGTCTCTGTCTCCTACCCTTTTCTTGAAGATAGCAGAGTGGGAGGATCAGCAGCTCGATCAGCTGGTAGATTTTAAGAACTGCAAGATTGATCCTGCCCCTTCCAGCTGGTGGAGCAAACGCCCCTGCATAAGGTACAGAAATAACTAAAAACGTTTAATACGGCGGGATTTCTTTTAACTCGTAAAGGCTAATATACTTAGATGTTGGCTCTTCGAAAAAAATTAAAAATATCCCACTGGACTTGGTTTCTCCAAGTTTGAAGATGTTTTGCTTCCCATCCAGGAAGCTTTTCAAAGGCTTGTTTTTTCGTTTATTTTTTTAAACTCAACGTTATTCCTGACATTTCAGTGAAAAAGCCTGCGTGGATTGGAGGCTTAAACGTCTTCAAACTTGGAAACCAAGTCCAGTGGATTGTTTTTACTTTTCGAATGACTATGACTGGATGACTTCCAGAACCTTCACCAGCATAAATGTGGGTTTCGCGCTTGTTGTAACACCTGGAAGTAATGGATGCTCTATTTTCACTGTGGATGTCCCTGTACTCAAGAGGGAATCCTTAACTTGCTGCATGATTGCCATGAGATACAAACTAGAAACAACCCAAATATTATTGATGATTTCTTGAGAAATCATTCTTATCCATTCTAAATCTATGAAGAATCTCTTCAAAACTCTTCCTCTGGTTTGATAAGGTGCAATTGTGAGGTGGAGGTCTGAGACTGCCTAATCTGACTCAGTGGCCATCTTGAGAGACAAAAAATACAAAGCAGTTCCATCCCGTCATGGCAGTTCACACAGCCCAGATGCAAAATGCAAATGAGGCTTTCAAGTCTAACTATTCAGGCCATGACCCATCTCGTCCTTACCCACAGACCCACACTATCTTCTCTCTGCTGGGCCTGGATCACGATACGGACCAGCATGGGACAGTTGGTTGGAGTGGTCTCTTAAAGAGGTATGCATCGCGGTTTCTTGATTTCTCTTCCATTTTAAAACTTAAATGGGCAACTTGTATTGTTTTTCTATACTCTCACCAGCTTTCATTGCTTTCTCTTTTCTACTGACTGATTTCCAATATTTACAGCTGCGTAAGGCCATCGAGGGCTCAGTAACAGTGACTGGAGTGAAAGTAAGCCCTCCTCTGGCGGTTTCGGCCAGTGGGAACAGCACCGGCATTATCGAGGTAACAGAACTACACAAGCTGTGCATGCGTCACAGAGGGCTGTCCTTGCCACGGGAACCCAAACCTCCAAACACACCGAAAAAGCTGGACCTTTCATTTAAAGATGTCCCCATCAGGTTCTCAGACAAGACTCATTTGGAGTTTGAAAACAGCGACACCCAGTTGTCAAACCTCGTTCTTCAGGAAAGCCCCTCATTCGCGGAGGACCAATCAGAGTTTACTTTTGACTGCAGTCCATCTCACACTGAGGAATCAGAGCTGGGCTGTGACCAAGACCCCATTGATCCAACACCAGAGCCGGAATTAGAATTAGAGGAAGAGCACATGACTCTGCCTCTAAACATGGAGCAGTCTGAACCTGAGGGAGAGGGTAGCACTGTCCACACTACGGACCAATCACAATGCTAATCTAATGCTCACCTATACTACCGCCTCATAAATGTATCTGTTTCTTCAATTTGTATCAGTCCAGTCTTGACACTTGTGTTTCTAACCTAGTGATGTGAGCAAATGTCTGTTGAAAAAAGAGCAAAGCTGTTTTTTTTATTTGCTATCTTTATAACAGCCATCAGATTTCTTATGAAGACCAAATATTACATTATTTCCAAAAATGTCCACATTATGGTTCATCTAATGTTGAAAACATTGAATGTCTCATGCATACATGGAGGTAAAATAAGTTGCATAAAGCTTATTTTCTCCTGTATGCAGCTGATTAAATATGTAAATGAGAAACAGGAAAGCTAGTCAGAAAGCTTGAAGCACAACGCTGCGATACCTTCTCCTCACAAACTGCACCAAACTGAATATTCCTAACTGATTCACATTGTAGGAACTAACAGCACAATGACTTTAACAGGAAAGAGGACTTTGTTTTACTATAATTAACAGTTAATTGCCAAGTTGGTAGAAAATCTCATCTTCATGGCTGCTTTGGCTCTTGAGATTTTATCAGAGTTCCTTCTGAAGAAGCCAGATATTTATGAGATTCCCTGAATCCGGATCACAAAAAAACTTCTTATACAATAATTGTGGATAGAACTGTTATCTGTTTTGGGGGGGTTTCAGATTTATTCTGTGTCTAGTTGGCTGTATTTTATTTGAATGACTTAAAAAAGCACTAATGATTGAGTATGAACTGAGGACTGGCAGCTAATGCAGCCGAGTGGCTGGTTGGCAAGTATCAAACTATCAATGAGTTCATTGCACTATTCTTAGCACCAAAACCTATTTGAAATAATTCCTATAGCAACTTCATGCTTTGATGTATTTCATTGGGATTTTAAGGAAAAAGAAAATATATATTTTTGAAATTACCCTGATGATAAAAAATTGTAATCACTGTATGTCTTCTGTTCCATCATGCTGTCACTCAGCATTCGTTTTTCATCACACATAGAGTTTTAAATGCAGAGAGATCAGTATTGGTATAATCTCATGGCTGCAAGTCTAACTGTGATAAGGGACATTTGTTGGATTTTCTTCTTTTTTAATATCTCCTTCTCTGCATGTATCCATAAAGAACATATATTAAATATAGAAAGAATATTTGCTATGTAGGCGGTTCTAGAAGGCAATTTGTAATGCCTGATATCATCTAGTGGGAATCTGTGAAAGATTGGCTGAATAAACTCCTAGATCCTGTTCTCTTAACAATTACATGTTACTTCCTAATTGATTTTTCTCTTAAAATCCCAATGAAATCTATTGAAGTTTGATGTTATAACCATCATAAGTGGGAGTTAAAGGCTTAGGAATGTTTTTTTTTCTTTTTACTGTGAATGTCAACATGAATGTTCCTTAGCACTTCAGGGAAGATGTAACAACCGTTTGTTGAAGGTTTTAATGCTTTGACTGACCCCTTTTTAATTTATAATTTTAACACATAAAGATTTATAATTATTTTCTGGTCTGAAAAAATGGTCAAACAAACAATTTTTGTTCATATCATATTACATGTCAGTACTCATTTTATGTTCATATTTTTTATAATTATTATTATTCAGTAAGCACAACATTTAAGAGCAATACCTTACAGTAATTTTTTTATCTGTGTGCCCAGGGTGATATTTTTTGGGATGAGTCAAAAAATTAAAAAAAGAAAATACTTATGTGAATCGTACACAAGCCCTTGTTTTGCAATGTGAGAAAATTCTTGTTGTTTATAAGTTGTGTGATCAACGGGGACGTTGGGGCATGGATTGGCTCACCCAGGGCGGGATTCATGCAGGAAGTCATTTGTGAAAGTCGGGTACCTAAGTTCTGTACCAAACAAGCCTCTCTCCTACACCAACATGTCTCACAGTATACTGACATGTTTTTTTTTTTTTTGGTTTTACTAAAACTGGTATTAACATTATAGCAAAACTGCTTATTTATTTATTTATTTATTTATTCATTCATTCATTCATTCATTCATTCATTCATTCATTCATTCATTTATTTATTTATCCAAGACACATTGTTCCAGAAACAGAAATGGTTTATTTTTACACAAGAATGTAACCTGTCCAGGCTAAGTTTATGTATTTATTTGTTTTTATATGTATTGTCATAAACTTTCCCCTTCATGATTTTAGGGAATTTTTCCAAGATGCTTTAAGACTAACCTCTGCATAACCTTAGTGAGCAATCACCAGACTGAAGCTGCATTCAGAGAGCTTTCTTGCTGTAGAATGATGGATTATATTTTATTCTTAAAAATACTTTTTGTTTGCTTTCATTTTAACTAAAATGCTTCAAAAATTTCCTCTTGGATTCAATTTACCTATCTTGTCAGTATGCTAATATTAAAATGCAGACTCCCATCCTGTAAATTCCCTGAAGTTCTGCTTTAATCAGGGGAATGCCTTTTCTGTTGTCCAGGTAATCTGGTTTATTTATTTAAGGCAGTACATCTGTTTCTGGTATGTGAAGTACTCTCATCTATTATATTTGAGCTGTGGTTATTAACCAAATTTCTACAGCTGTTGAAGGCCAAGTATGCTTTGCTTTACCATTTTGTGTGTGTATATGTGTATATATATATACACACGTGTGTATGTGTATATATGTATGTTTGTTTTATCTTTTTTTTTTTTCATTTTCAGGGAATGTCACTTAAGTGATATGTGATAAATTTGTAAGAGGAATGTCCACATTTAGATCCAAAACTCAATAAGCATCCTCTGCTGCTGTATTTGTATCCACTCCATGAGCCATGAAGCACCATCTTCTCATTTTAGCATACTTGTAGTTTGTTGAGTCTCTAAAATGAGATTTGTGGAGAGTAAGGTATAACAACACCAGCTTTACAGTTTAATGTTTTTGTATGTGTGTTGGCAAGGAGAAAATTAAACCTGGTCCAGGCTTCTACATTTAGATCTGCAGAATAAGACCCTATAAACGGGAAAGCAGAAAAAAGAACCAAAGGATCTAAGCCCCCGTGTGAATGATGCAAGCTGAAAAATGGAAAAAACGAATAATACTAAAAGCACAGAAAAAAACAAGAACATTATTCCAATAAGCACAGGATGGTATTGATTAAACTACCTATTTATGAGTAATGCACAAGTATATCTAAGAGGGGCCATCGTCAATGACTAATAAGATATGTTATTGGTTTAAATGTCAAAAGAAAAGCAATATATTTATTTTAACGATGCAGTAAAGGGTAATTACAGCCTTATTTAGGGTATATTGTCATCAGCATTTATCTTTATTATGATATCACATAATGGTCTATGGATCAGCCCCTTAACAATCCTCCTGGGATCTGTTGAAATAGTGACAAAGGCAGCTTCCAACGATCCCTACAGCTGAAAACAGGGCTCTAACTATCAGCAAAGTGCATTGTAATTACCATGTTATACTGGCTGCTGCTGGGGACTTATTTGGCTTTACAGCAGCTGTTCCCACAAAGACTTCATAGAGAATCCGTTTCATCATCCCTACATCTTTTGCTGCTCTGTGTGAGTTTAAAGTGCATGATAAATTAGGGACCTGCTATACCATTTTCAGGCTGTTGTACAGAGCGAGCGCAGATAAACACTTGCAAATGATCTTCTGTGTGTGGTCTGTGGGTATTCAAATAAATGTCTCCTTCAGATAGAGTACATTTGATCCTGTCAGATTTCTGAAGCAGAGGTTTAACTGCTGTACAAAGCCTTAACAGCTTTTAAGTCAAACTGTGAATACTTTTTTTATGGATGTCTTTCAGCTTTAACTCATTTTTAAGATTTATTTTTTCAATCCTTTGTGAAATGGCTGCAGCAGGTATGGGCCAGTAAGAGATTTTTTTTACCCCTGACTAACAAAATAACATTTTATCTGGGTTTAAACAAAACAATAATTCATACCATAATATGAATTTAGAAACATGTATCATGTGGCTGCATATATAGATTATATGCATAGTTTGAAATAAAATATTATAAAGCTGTGCTGAATTAAGAATCTATTATTCAAGGGTTATGTCCAGACAATAAGTCTTGAACTCATTTCAATAGATTTTTAAGCTGTAGTGACTGACACTGGAGGACATAAAACGAATCATTAGTCAGACTGTCTGCTCAGGTTGCTATTCTACTTTAACGGCTGCATTAAAATAATTTCCACCTGATGATTGTCCATGTTTTCCACTAATAAAAAGATATCAGCGGAATTTTTCTTATTTTAGAGGTTTAGTTCGATTAATTAAAACCTGGTAATGACAATTTACTTATGTATGTCACTTTAAAAAGGGAAAATTTGGAAGAATTAATTAAATATTTTGGTGATTTTTTTCAAATTCTTAATGCAGTAAATAGATAAGGCCAACAAATTTGTAAAATTTTTTATTTTAGAAATGTTTCCCTTCTGAGAGTAAATCCTTTCAGTTTACAAATTAAATATTTGTTTCTCTTTTTTGCATGAAAAACTGCTCCATTGCTCTAAATCTCCATTAAGTTTGTCAGCACTGAGAAAGATGAAGCATCCAATAATTTTCTCAAAGATATCTGCACTGCCTTTGGACTTGATTAAAACAGTTGACCAACACACAGAGATGAAGTGGTTCCCAAAACATCCCTGACATCACAGCTAACCTCTGGCAAATTTGATTTTGTGCTTCTCCACCCCTCTTGATTTACAAATGAAACACAAAATCTACTCATAAAAGACCTTGGACCACTTAGCAACAGGCCAGCCCTTTTTTTTTCCTTGGCCAAGTAAGAACACAATTTTTTTCTGATTCAGGAGTGGGTCAACACAAGGGATGTTAAAGTTGTAGCTCATGCCTGGATACCTCTGTTAATGGTGCTTATCTGACTCCAGCTGCAGTGAACGCCTTGTCAATCTGCCCCAAACCATTCATTAAGGCTTTGCCTTACACTCAACTTTCCATCAATATACTGTCCAGTCAGAAGTCTTCCCCATAACCGTGTAAGCCTGGATGCAATAGTTCTATTGGGAAATACATTTTGAATTGGTTATTCGTGACACTTTAATGATTTTATATGCTGTGAGAAATTCCTTAATACCTTTTACTTACTTGATCTAAAGTGGATACAAGTGGTTGAAATTGCATAGGTGGACACTCCCTTAAAGAACTTAAGGAACTCAGCGTTTAGGGAGGGGCTTGGAGTAGAGCCGCTGCTCCTCCTTATCGAGAGTCAGCTGAGAAGTCTGCCATTTGTTTTGGATGCTTCCCTAGGGAGATGTTCCAGGCATGTTTCACTGTAAGCATGCAGTCTAGCACCGAACCATCTCTATCAACTGGCCTTGGAAAGCCTCAGGCTTGCCCTAAAGGAGCTGCAGGAAGTATCTAGGCCAGAAGTCTGCAACCTGTAGCTCTATAGACACTCGACAATGAAGCTTCATCAGTTTGGCTAAACAATGATGAAGAGACAGCTAACAGATGCTGGTTAGTGTTGTAGTTAGCATTTTCTACCTTAACCAACTGCATTTCCAAAACAACTTGGCATTTACTAGAAATATATTCTTGATCTTTTTTAAGTTGGAAAAATGTTTTTTTGACCACATCAAAATATTTCAGCAACCCATTCCCTCATTTTAAAGTCTAAAATTTGAAATAGTGTGGTGACTATTTTACGAAAGTAAAAATCTTTGGTAGATATTGAATATAAACGAGCTTTATTAGCTGTTCTGAAAATAAAAGTGTCTCTTTGGATTGTTAGGGTTGCAAACCCCTGGTCCAGACCATTCTGACTGTATGATCTCTAAAGTGCCTTGAGGATGAGAATCAGCACTATATGAATAAACTGAACTGCAGAAAAAATGGTCTGGGCATCTCTGCTAAAACTTCTGCCCTCAAGACCCGATCCTGGATAAAGCATTACGCAATGACAAGAAAACTAAAATAAATTATTTTTAACCACATCGCAGATGGATAACTTTTGACCTGAAATGTTAATTTACTGCGATACACCTTCAGGAGAGCAACAGGTGGGGTCAGTGCTCCATTACTCTATGCTCCAAAGAGATAACAAAACAAAAACAAAAATCATTGTAGCACTTCTTAGCATCTAATTAATATCATTTGAAACTTATAGTAGTTTTATAACTTGTTACTGGCCCATGCCTAGTCAGCTGTAAATCAGGCTTAATTCTTTGTTGCTGCAATAAATATCTAAACGTTTTGATTGCATATGAAACATTTAGTAATGCTTGCATTATTAGGTCATTTATAAGAAATTAAAAGTTGACAGGATCTGAGCTTATTTACAGCGTATCTAGTTAAGCAATAAATCTGTAGTATCTCCCTTTATAGTACACTGGCCTGTATTTGCGTTGTACATAAAGAAATACACAGATGAGTCATTTACATGCTGTTGTACATAGGAGGGTTGCACACTTGGAGCTCAGCTGCCATTGTTATTTTTCAGAGAACATGAGATTGTTTTTGTACATGATGAAAACATTTAAAGAAAAATAAAATTATCGAAAACACTGAGAATTTCTTTCCTTTTTTTGTATTGTGTGTTTTAGTTTGTGCTGTGTTGTTTTGTTGTTGTTGTTTTTTTGCTGCAGGGGCAAAAGAAAGTACCACCAGTCAATTTTGTTTCAAAAATCATATATTTATATATGCAGGACACTCATGCTTTCCATATCAAACCCATGGGACACAGCATGACCTGGAAAATAAATCACACTACAAAACATCCATAGAAAACTGACAAATGAACAGCACATTGACTCTTCACCAAAATGTACAAAACTCGGTTTGAACAACAGCTTTACGTCCCCATTGAACTCTCTGACATGTATACTTTTTTATGGCAGCGATAACCTGTGAAAGGAGGTCAGAGAAAGGCCTGGAGGGGTGAGGGATGAAAAGCTCCCAGTGGAGGAGAGATGGAGAGAAAAGAAAAAGAAGGTTCACATTGTAATCGGAATAGATCTATGTCATATCAGAATCAACACCGACTCAGAAAGACATAAACAGAGACGACACATCACATCAAATACTCCTTCTTCTCTTCCTCTACCTCCTCCCTCTCCTCCTCCTCGTCAAAAGATGCCACTCCGGAAGACCTCCGGTCAGAGAAGAAGCCTCTGGGGCTGCAGTGCCAAACTCGCACCTCATGAAACACGCTGCCTTCCTCCTCCTCGTCCTCCTCATCCTCCTCTCCGGGGGACTCAGAGTGAGAGGTGGAGTAGCAGGAGTCAAACCTGCTGCTCCTGTTTCGGGCCCTCCACTCCGGCTTGCTGTGGAAGCAAACATCGCTGTGTTGTTGCTCCACCAGACCATTCAGCCGTTCTTCATCTTCCTCCAAGAATGGACACATGCAGCTGCTGCGGGAAGTAGGCGAGTCGCTCTGTAGGTCGTTATTAGTAGGAGGCCTCTCCTGGAAAGGGCCGCCGCTGCCGCCACTGCCGCTGATCCAGCCTACGGGGCCGATAGATGGTGGCACCTTGACGCCTTGAGTCTCATGGTGGCATGGCACTCCACTGATGGGTTCGGACACAGCAGCGTCTGAGAAAGCATTAAACAGAACATCTAAACATGGGTGCGAGGAACTATGGGTGCAGAAAATGAGAAGATGAGCACTTTGTCAGTAGTGACACATGAAAACAGTGAGCGTTATATGATATGAGGATGATGGATACCTGGACTCTCTGTGGACATGGTGGTCTCTGCATTGGTGTGGGATTCTTCATAGTTGAAGTCGTCCTCATCATCATCATCTAGAGACGCCCAAGCACGCAGCTTGGCCTCAGCGATGGCGAATTGCTCAGCCACTCCTAGCAGAAATAAAAGCTTAGTCAATGTAAGCGTGACATCACCGACGCCCTCTGGGCCATGACTCTTCTGGGTAAAGGTCAAATTAAGGCTTAGTAGACTTTCAGGACTGTTATGGTACAGTTACAATATTTTTACAATATTCAGTCTTGCCATTGATTTTTTATGGATCTATGTCTAGAATTTGACTGAACCATTTTCACTAATACATATGAATTCAATCAGCCCTGGGGATCCTCCGTTCCAGTCTCAATACTACTTCATAGTAAGAAGGTTTTCCTCCATGGTATTTCTGTATTACATCTTTACATAAACTCGGACTAGCTTCCCTATTCCCAGAGATAAAAATCATTCCCAGAGCATGATGCTGCAACCTCAGGGTTTCAGTGAGGGGATGGTGTGTTACACTGTTACCTTACCACTACTCATTGAATTTTACATGTAAAACAAGAAATATAACTTTGTGCTAATCTGACCACAGTGCTTTTTTCGATGTTTCATGTGTCTCTTACATGGCTCTGAAAAACTGCAAATGGGAATTATTATGCCACTCTTCCAAAAAGGACTTATTTGTGCACAGCTAATCCTTTAAGCTCATCTAACAAAGATTTATGAGATGTTTAAATCTTGGAATATAATTTCTTAAAAACAAAAAGCTCCTTTAAATAAATCCCCCCAAAATATTCTCATCTAAGTATCGGGGAGCTCTCTGCAGTGTAAGTCAGAGGAAGAAAGGAAGTTATGCCCAGGGGTTGCCCATGGAGGTGGTGGCATTATGATATGGTCAGGCATCACATACACACATCAATTACCATTACGCTTTATTGAAGGGAACCTTAATGCAGAAAGATATCAGGACAAGATTCTCACCCCTATTTTTTGCCTTTTGTGTGCCAGCATCACATCTCCTTTCAACATGACAATGCCAGACCTCATGTACATCTACATAGAATTCTTTCAAACAGAGCACATTAAGGTTTTGGACTGGCCTGCATATTGCCGTACATGTCCCCAATAGAGCTTATTTGGGATGTTCTGGATGGATGTGACCATGTTCCAGTTCCAAGCAATGGAATAACATTGCACAGGTCCACCATAGAAAATCTGATCAACTCCATGCGAAGAAAATGTGTTGCTCTGCAAGATGGGGCTGGTGGAATAACAAGTAAACTGTCCTTGACTGACACTGAAAATTCAGATTCCTCAATTTGACCCCTATAATTTTTAAAGGATTGTCAATCTGCAACAAACGGCCATACCACAATGTTGGAAATGCCGATATGAAGGGTCGTTAATTACTGCAAATATATTTTCCGTTTCTATGTATTTTATAACCCAAATATTCATAAAACTCTTTGTAATTTGTCGAGAACATTTTATATTTTTGTTCACTGTATTTCCTGAATGACAAAGGGAGTTTTAGAAAGAAATAAATAGGCTGACTCTGATGAAGTTCCCTAAAATGCAGTTTTGCAAGACCTATTACATCACACATAGAACATAATTTCTATATATGAACCTAAATACATTAACGGGGAACAGACACCGCCAATGCTTCTCAAAGCACCAGGGCGTCTCTAATTGGTCTGCCCCAGCTGACTTGGCATGCAGCATTTTGGATAAATGTCCCTTATATATATAATACAGCAAACATACAAGTTATAGTTGAGAGGATTACTTTGTATTAATAAAAAAGAATCAAAGCTGTTCTAAGTTGTTCGTGCAAATATACAATACTGTGAAAACAGACTGGTTTCTCGTTCAGCTTTACTGATAAATCACATCTGAATTCCTTTATCAAATACATCTTTATAAAACCATTTTCAGATGATTATTTATTTAATAGTAAAAGCTCTTAAACCAACCTGGTCCGATGAAAAATTACGACTGATAATGTAATGTTTGTAGCGGCACCTCTGTTGACATCAGCTGATTTGCAGGCTTTTTGTAAATAACAGGAAGAGACTCCTTTACAACAGTGGGGATCAAACTGAGTCACTCTCCTTTGAAGAATAATTCTAAATTTTCCTCACTGATGATTATTCTTTGACACAGCCTCACAAAAGCTTTTCTTTTTTATCAGATTTTTTTGAGTGGACCTGGTCGCGGTATCCTTAGAGCAGGACTCCCTCAAGTCAGCCCTGAGGGCCGCTGTCCTGCAGGTTTTAGAGGTTTCCCTGCTT
>JAGKQL010000192.1:20889-42823 GCA_018398635.1 Cyprinodon brontotheroides
ATATCAAAATCAATGGCACAATAGAGAGTTTTTGTCATTTATAATTACTTTTATCAGTTTCAATTTATTTTACTGGCAACTGATAGTTTTTCTGTCTATAATGGAAGGATAAGTAAACTTTCAAGCACAGCTGTATTTAGGCATTTCAGTTATTATGTCCTAACCTGCTCAAAGACATAAAACAATAGTGTTAAAGGAAATGTGTTAAATAGATCCAACAGATGCCACCATTGTATCAATGTCTGGTAGGTAGTTAACTGTAATTGCAACCACCTAGTTGTTCTGTGCATGTTTGGAATAAAGCTTTACACCCTCCCTCCTCCATAAAGGACCACATTTTCCTAAATCCAGCCCTTTTCTTTATTTTAATTAAAAGTTACAGACTGGCAAATTCTTTTTAGTGAATTATGAAATTATTTGCTGAAAAAATAAACATGGCAAAACATGTATGATGCGTTTATGCTATTGAGTCTTCACATCACCTCCCACTGCAGATTGAGCCCAGTGTCTCTGATCAGTTGAGCTAATTAAGCCAAGCAAATTGGATTTGTGACTGCAGCAAAAAAAAACAAAAAAACACTTGTTTTCTGCATCATTTCTCCCCATCTACGCCCATGCCTCCTGGAACAAATGCCCTTCCTCCTGGCACCTCTGGACACTGATTTTTGACTTCTATGACCAACAAGTGGGAGGATTGAAGCCGCTTTTGCGGCTCACCGTGGATGGAGGTGAAGCTGCGGTGCAGAATCTCCACACTTATTGAGGATTTTCTTTTTTACCTCCTGGAAATGGGATTGCGTTTCAAGCAGCAGAAGCTGAGGCATACAACTGAATAACGCATCAATCCGCCATTGATGAGCGCAGCTCTGCAGTCTCAATTATGATGGGTGGAAATAAAACGATGGAAAAGATTGAGCAGAAGCCTGTGAAGTCTCAATCTGCATACCAATAGCTCCATACCTGCACCAGATAAAACAGATCTCCTTTATGAGCTTCCTTCTTGTTTCCCGTAAAAGCTGCTCTTTTTTTTTCGCCGTACCTACCTGGGGTGACCGCGGCGGCTCATGGTTGTGCGCTTAATTGTCTCCCGATCCGATCCAGCAGTAGATACCGAGGGGTTTGTTTCCAGCTGCGGCGAAGCAGGGGCGCTACAGCGACGAAACATGTAATGCGTAACTCCAAGGTTCAGGCTGCGCTTCATCCCCCAGCTACGGCGCACCATTTGTTGGTCTGTGTATGGGTTGCACATATAGGCTGAAGGATGTCGAAATATACCCCCGATGGCGAGCGTCATCAGCGCAAGGCGGTGCCGTCTCCTCTCCGCTTTACACTACTACTCGCCCCATTGCCTCAAAGATCCGAAACGCAGATTCCATTGGCACGATACGCACTACGCGCTGCTGTCAGACGGCTTCAGACATCTGCGGTTGCGCTCAGTAAACAACTAGAAAAACATTTACACATACAGGATAGGCTGCGAATTGTGGGAAAATTTTTAAACTCTGAAAGGACCAATAAGTTGGATTTTCTTTTTAAATTAAGATTGAAGCATATTGCAATAATTTCTACAAATGAGATAAAATGTACAAGGCATATACAAGGTTTGATTTTTTTAATTCTATTTAGATTATTATATTTAACTGCATACAATTAAATGTCTTTTATAGTTATTTTGCTGATAAAATTTGAAAAACCTCTTCATGTTAAATTCAGGAGCAAAGTAGTCCTTCGAGAGATGTCGTGGAGACATGAGTTGGTCTACATAGAAACACAAAAGATAGCAAGAAAATCTCCTAATCCTTTCTTTTGGCCTTACCTGAACCATTTCATTTTCTGTATTCTGTTAATTAAGAAGCTGGTTTTATTGCAACACATGTAGGATGAACCAACTATTACTGTTAGTTTTCCTGCATCTTTTCACCACCTCAACCAACCTGCTATGTTTAATTAGACATAAAACATTAGTCTGGTCTTCTGCACATTCTGTGATTCGGTTAATGTTTTTGTGTTTGAGAAGCAGGGGAGATGAACAGTATTATCCAGACAGAAGGGCAACAACAGTTCTGAGGATATTTTTTGCGGCTACGAATTTAAATAATTTTCCTGAGAGATTATTCCAGTTCGCTACCATGGCATAGCTGTTGAGTTTCTGATTATGGAGTGAGTTTCCAATTTGGATTTGGAGATTTAGAGAATCTTCTTTAAAACCGAAGCATACCATGAGATGCATTTCTTGTAATTTTCAGGATACATGTATAATGGATGAGGTGTCAGTTATTATATAGATTTAAGGATGACAACTTGCCTTAAAAATGATGCGCCTGGTACCAACTGCAATGGAACAATAATCCCCAGGCCGCTAAATTTACTGTGCGTTGGCGGTTATTTGCGTTGATGTGGTCCAACTGTTTTATATCGTACGCAGCAATGCGTTTTTATCTTTACTCACATTTCTTATTCTTCCTTTTTTATTTTTTTAATTCATGTAATGCACTTTGAATTGTCTTTGTATTAAAGTTTGCAATAAAATATTTAACACCTGTTTAAGATCAGGAAATTATACTGTATTCAACAGTTGCTGCTTCAGTCTTCTGAAAGGATGCTCTTTATATGAACAACATGGGGTTTCCTCTTCAGAAGACTGAGCTAATCCCAAACCACCCCTATCGGTATGCTCCCATTGAGAATCTCAGTCGGAGCTGTGGAAGGTGCCTTGATTGAAGGTGAGGGTACTTATGAGCGAGAAATGGGGCGGCCACTTCCTCCAGCGACCAGTCGTTGCTATGGGAACACGGTGACCGCGTAGTGGCGCAGCTCTGTGGCGCAGATTAGCGCCAACTTTGAAACGGCGCTGCTTAAAACAAATGTATACAGTCAAATAAACTGGATTCAAACAGGGCGGTTCACTGGCCGATCCACTCACGAGGGTTTGGGATGGCTTCATGTGGCGAGGCACTGCAGGAATGCACAAAGGGTTAGTGTTTAGGGGCTGGTTTGGGATTGGTTTGAGACACTATTGGGTGAATTCTGTACAACAGGCTACTCTGACTGTTCAGTACAGTCGATATTTACATGTTTACTTTTGGGCTCAAAAGTATTTTTGATCCGATCTGAAAACTTGTGGGGAGATATTAAACTACTGTTTGAGGAAAACCCAGGAAATGTTAAGGAATCGCGGAAAATCCCATCACCTATTGCCTGAATAGGCTGCCTTGATCAGTTTTCCAAAAGTTGGTCGGATCCATGCAAAAATAAATGTGAAGCAGTTCTCGGTGCTTGAATATCCATGTTCAGTTTAAGAATTTAATATGATGGCATTATGCACACTTTGCAAAAAGAAAAATGGACAAGGAAGCAGAGCTGATGTTTCATTCTCCTGCAGTTGCTCTAGTTTAAAACAGAACCATCAGCTTCAAATGGTTGGTATAAAATCGCCTTCAATCAAAACTAGATAGAGGGAATTCAACATATTTCAAGACTCAAACTCTGCACAGCAACTTAAGTCATTTATTGTAATGTTTCTGTAAGCCTCATTCTTCCAGTTTCGATGCAAAAGAAGCAATCATTTCTTAAATAAAGCAAAGAACAAAAAAAAAAGATATTTTACAAAATTGAAATAAAATAATAATCATTGAATTATCTAAAGCACCTCTCTGCATCCGGACAACTGTGGTTTCGCTGGAAAAATGAGACACTGTAATTACATCAGAAATTCATAGTTTCTGAAAAAAATAAACAGAAAAAGTTCATCATTATATATTTACAGAGAAAGGTCCTGAAATTAGTTTCACTTGAAGTAGAAAAAGGCTTCAGATCATTTCTGTGTCGATTTTTTTGTTTTGTTTTTACCCCTCCCCATTGTATATATTTCATTTTATCAAGTCATTTTTTTTCTGCAGATTTCAAGTTTTTCTAAAGGTGATTGGGTCACTAAGTGTCAGGTAAAAAGTAGAGAAGAGGTAAAGATGAAGAGTCAGTCAGTGTGATTCACTACCGAGGATAGGGAAAGGATGGCTTAGAGGAAGCGTAAAGACCATCCCCCTGTAGTCAAAAGTCAACATTGGCTCTCTGTAAGCTCATGACGGGAAACAGGAAGAGAAAAAATAGACAACCTTTGCATTAAAAACTCCCTCTGTCCAATTAAGTCCAAGTCCTTAATGTCCAAACATTTTGTCCTCTGAAGCACACTTCTATCATGCTGCACGCCCAGTTAAGGGACAGATGAGGCCCCATGAGTCAGGCAACCCACCACACCACACACCCAAGTGTTGCTTCTGTGTGGTCAGAGGATATCAGGCAGAATAGTCTACAATGAAAAAGCAGCCAGTTGGTTTGTGTTACTGTGATAAAAAAAGGGGTTTGTAGTGATGTGTGAATTTCTCACACGTCATTAACAACAGTCCTGCCGAGCATGTTTTCAAGTTTATTTCATGAGGACACTTGCTGTGTAAAGGGAGGAGGGAAGGAGAAATGATTGTTTTTCAGAGTTCATCCCCTCAAAAGAAAACAAAAGGAAAAAATAAAGATTTATCCTCATTGAGGATTAATTTGAGTCTGCCACTCTGGGCTTAATATACTGTCTCCTACTCCTCCCAGTTGCCTGAAGACCTGCCGTCTTGATCATGGCAGGACTTCTTTAATCACTTCCTTAGTCCTTGTCAGACTCCTCTTCGCATTAGCGGAGGAAGGTGAAGAAGCGGTGGCGGATTTCAAGGCCACACCTTTGCCCGTTTGCTCTGCTGGATCTTTGCTGCTCTCCCACTTGTAGAAGACCTCTTCTTCGGACACGTCCTCATCAGAGGGTGTTGAAGAACATTAGCAGCAGGCCTGCAGGAAACAAAGCAGAGGTCAGTGTCCACATTCAGAGCTCAGAGACTGCTGCAGGCAGGTACAAAACTATTACAAGAAACAAATCCGGTTGCTTTTGAACTTGGCTAAAACAATAGACCATCTTTTTTTGCACAACACCAGAATAACCAAGTTGACAACATTTGCTATCAGGACCCCCTCAATAAAGGTTTTACTGCAAAATCATAAAGGGAAAAAAAAAAAGAAAAAGAACTTACTAGCAGGCTGTTCCATATGCACCATGAGGGCCTGGAGGGCATAGAGGGCTTGTAGCTTTCTCCTCATCACAGAGGTACCTCTGCAGCAGACTGGTTTCTCTGTTTGATCTGCAGGTCATCCACTGTATGGGTTGTCACCTAAATTATCAGAAGAATACACTTCTATCACAATGGCTGCCAGTACAGTGTGTGCACTTAAGAGGCCAACAATGGGGACAGACAGAAATAAATAAAACTTAAAGGCCACTATTAGGTAGGTACTAAATCATCTAGACATGACAGTTTGCTTGACTTTAAATGTTAGAACAGTATCAATAGTGGTTGAACTAAGAATATATATTAGAAACTGTTTATAAAAAGCTTTTAGGGAGCAGTAGTTGTACTTTGTCAATATCAGAGAGAAAAAAAAAAAGCTGACTGACTGCCTTAAAGTGTAGGGAAGGTGGGGCATTTATTTATTTGCATCAAAAGGAGTGTGCAGTTTCCTCTCAGTGCACACAACTACAGCAGCAACAGACCCAGGATGGCTCTGTCGGCCTTCACAATTAACCAGGCCCATCCCTTTAAGACCCTGGGACCCTTCTACTGATGGCTCAATAGTGTAAGGATAAACACATCATACCATGGTTCTAATCATCTCAAAGTGTATTTAAAAATGGCCAGAAGAAAGTAAATATACTAGAGTTCAGGAAATTCTACATGCTGGATTTGATATACTCACATATAATGGCAGACTGGCACACTGATGTCATCAATGCTGGTAGAAAGTGGCTGGAGGTTACCTGCTGTTCATCCAGATTGGCCTATACAGGACAGCATGATAAAATCATGAATGAAATCAGGAATAAAAAGAACATCTAAATATTCTTTTCGTTTTTGGGTTGGTTAATTAAATATTACCTAGGTGATTATTCTACAGATGTTCCCACTATGAACCTGAATTATCACACTATAGAGCCTCAACTTCTCATCACACACCTCAATCAGTCTCTGATGCGCTGGTTGTTGGCCTTGTCCTGTAGCAGTCTGTCCAGTTCTTTGCTGATCTCCTCTCCCCTCAGGACCTTGTTCTTTCCATCCTTCTTTGACTCTGCCTCTTCAAGTGTCGTGAACTCTACTTTCTGAGATATAAACAATATGTAAACAAGACTGAAAACAAGGCCCAGCAAATCTGTGCTGATAGTTCCTTAAGTACAAATAGATATATAAATAAACTAATTAAACTAAAGTATGCAGTAAAAAGGACTGGATCAGAAACTAGATTAGCCAACTGAGTTAGGCCTCATATTGACTCTCTGGATCAGATACTTTGCTTAGACTGTTAACATAAAGCCTGGCTATGGAAAAGCAAACTCTAAAAAATGGTTTAAACCCTCCTACCAATTCACTGAGCTACATTTAGTATGTAGGAAATGTCCCAACTTGCATTTATTGCACAAGTTTGCATTCAATTAGTGACACACCAAGCCCTTGAGCACATTTAGTGTGAATGCTATGGTGCTGAATTTGATCAGTGACTACAACAGCTAAGAGTTCATTGATTAAGAGAAGTAAATACTTCTGGCATTGTGGCATCAGTTTCTCCTGTGTAATGGGGTTGACAAAAACATTAACAAAGGTATTTGTATCAAACATTTTTCCCAACTATCTGTATTGTTTGAAACTTAAAAGCGCTGTTTTTTTGTTTTTTTTTTTTACATTGGCCTTAATTTTTACATTTTTACATGATGTTTTTTTTACTCACTCATATTAGTTTTTGTGTAATTTGGAGCTGTTCGATGTTAGGTTTTGTTATTTCAATTAGCGTCTTCCTATGGAGCAGCGAGTTGAAGGCACAACTAAACTGTTCATAGTTTTATTCTTTTTTGGTACCGCGAGCATTCATAACATGTAGGCAAATAACATCCCCCCAGACATCCGGGTTATATTTGTTATATCCAGTTTACAAACTAGCAGGCTGTTCCAGCACAAACTAACAGTTTGGATTTGTGCCTTCTACTTCGTTGCCCATAGGGGCGTTATTTGGATATAACAAAAACCGGAAATATCCTTTCCGGGGTACAACTCCAAATATTTCCTAAACTTTAATAGTGAGAAGTAGAGCTTATGTAATCTTATTAAGGGCCGTAATAAAAACAAAAACAGTGTTCCCCTTTAAGTATATTGCACCACATGTTACATTCAGTTAATTGCATTACATGCATCATAAAATGGGTTTTTAGGCCTTACTTTAAACACACTCTTGTTTAGTTATCAGGAAGAAGGAAAAAAGTGTAGTGAAAAATTCGATTCAGATGACCAATTTGCTCCTGATATAAACTTTTTTACCACCTAGTTTTAATAATGCAATCATCACTATTGAATACAGATATCAACGCTGATCAGAACTGCTTTTGAGGTCCGTGTCGACAGTACCTGATCTGTGACAAACTTGTTGACATCTTCATCCTTAGACAAGAAATCTTCCCATTTTAGACCAGCAGCTTTCCACAAAGCACCGACCTTATCGTTAGTCTGTTAAGGAAAACAAACCCAAATGTTTGAAATTTACCCAAGATGAGGACCGACTAGTTAATTACCGTCTCTGGTTTTAAGACTCAACGTACCATTCCTTTGCAGAGCAACTTAAGAATCTGTGCCAGCAGTAAGCCAGCCTTTTCCAGAGGCACGAGAGGCTTCGAGATCTCTCTAAAATAAAAACACAATGAGAAGGTATGAATGTTTAGTTTCATAAGCTTGTAGAGTGCAATAATATTTAGTTGTTTTATGCATTTGTTAATATTGTATCTGATGGAAACTTTATATCTTTTTGATTTAAGATATATGCTGAGGCCTTGGGGTTAAAAACATGAGATTTAAAAAAAACATGATCCTGGTTATTATTCCTCTTTTATTTAAGCAATCACTTCTAATGAAGGATTTTTGCCTGATACTGAAATAAATCAAAGAGAATTCATAAGAGAAACAATTTGTGTTTAAAAGAAAAAAAAGTCACAACTGATCTGTAGCAGTTACAGATCAGTTTAATGATGACTTAACAAGCGCCATTGTTATTTTTGCCTGATCTGTAACTAAAGTTACAGATCAGGGCAAATAATAATTCCATCTCAAGCATTGTTAGTCCAAGTATAGAATAAAAGAAGCAGATCAATTGTTAACCTGCAAAAGGAGCAATTATTATTGATCTAAAAACCCAAATATAGGATTAAACTAGTATAGGCAGTGGAGATTTACATTTTTATTTAAAGATTTCTGTGGAATGACAGTCTACTTTACTAATAAACAATGAATTGGGATGGTACGGGATAAAAAGGTTACTGCCAGCAGCAACCAGCTTTTGATTAATCTAATAAATATTCAGATGAAAGTATTTATCAGTAGATTTTTACATTGACCAGACTGTATAAAGTTAATACAGGCAGCCCATTTGTTTCACCTCTCATCTCACCGTTGACCACAGCTAGAAAACTGGGCTGAGTGTCTCAGAAGGTGGGTGGGAAACAATATGAGCCAAAAATCATAAATATGTTAGGTGCAAAAGTGCTGCAGTGGGGAGCAGGGCGATCAGCATGAGACACTGAAACGGTCCTATTGAGTGAGCAGAACGAACTGTGCTGGGGTGATAAACAGCAGTAAAAGGTTAGTTCAGGGGAGAAGAGAGGTATGACCAGGAGTAGCAGGGGATAGAGAGGAGGTCAGAGGAGCTGAAGATGTTTTGAACTGCCAGATTGAAATAAGAACCAAGTTAATGTGTTTGTCTCTAAGGAAAGTTTTCACAACTACAGCAGCAATGCCAAGGATGGGGGGTTAAAACATGGATACAGTAATAAGGAGACAACATGTGTCTAAATTATGTTCAATTTAATGCAAAAGAAATATTTTATGCAAGGACAATGGAGGGTGCCTCATTTTAAGGCTGTGTTTGGAGTTAATACTTTATTATAGTAAAAATATAGTGCGACAATTAATTCAGGCAGACAACATAGTTCCAACACCTAATTTATAAAAAAAGATTTAAAAAATGCATTTTTCAGTTGCTGATTGTTTGTCTCCCTCCCAGCACAGGCCAGGATGCGTTTTTATCTGTGGGAGTGGAACGGGACAGATATTTACTTCTTTGTGATTCTCTAATAGGGAAGCGTAGATAACTAGGATAAAACAACACGTCCCTATGATTATAGCAGTTAAAAGCCTGTGGAGGAGCTCAGTTTGCTCTGATCCGTTTGCTTTCTGCTAACTTAGAAATCTGTCTCTATTATATGTGCTGCAGCTTTCCCTGAAGTCAAACAACTGGGAATTTTGACCTGAGCACAGCGAAAGCTTCACCGAGCAGCATGCACCTCCACCCAGAGGTGTAAGATCTGCTTGAGTTCACTTTTCTCAGTACAACACAAGAGTGTGCATAAAATAAATTGAGGAGCACAGCTGAGCTGATCCTGCTTTCTATGCAAGCATGGTTTAACCTTAAAACCCTAAAAGGTAAAAAAGGCACAGATACCTCAAACACTGTATTTGCGTTTAGTTTTGAAATGTTTCCTTGCAGAGACCATCTGTGGTGGAATTGGACTTCCAAATGAAGGATAAAAAAAAAAGTGAAGTTTGAGAAAAAATGTCTACATGTAGAACCCTAATGCATCCATTAAGACCAAGTGTAACCCCTTGCTTCCCTTGGATGTGGAAGCAGTGCGTTAGAACTGCGGCGCAGCCCTGTATTTGCATCCGATTGCTGCGACAGTAGTCGGTCAGGGTGCTTCCACTGGGTGCACCTCAGTGCGTTTCTGAAGCATCCCGATTCAGAGGCAGTTTCTCTAAAATACAAAGATGTTCTATTTTTGTCGTTTGCTGCACAAGCTTCGATTTACATCTAGAACAGGCCCGGATTATTCAGAAAAATCCAGGTGGATCCAAGGAAAAGACTGTAGATTTTTGCGCCATATTCCCAAAATTTTGTCAATCAACATACATATTAAATAAAGAGATGTGAAGTTTCAGTTATGAGCGTAAAATTTCTTTTCTCATTGTTTTGCTATGTTCAGAAATGACTTTAGAAAAAATAAACAAACAAATGTAAATAGAGATTATAATATTTGTACTTTTCTGTTGTGTCTACAGGTCAAAGGAAACTAGCTTAATTGTCTATATTACTCGCGTAAAAAGCTCCCCATATAGGGATGCATTCATCATGAAACTTTATAGGTGTAATAAGCTCTGCTAGGTAGGGAAGCCCAGATGTGGGGGTATATCTATGGCCATGTCTCTACTACTTCAGGATCTCCAGTAGCCACAAAACAGAACAGACAGAACTTGTTGCCTTCACATCTGGAATTTAAACTCTGTTTCTGTTAAGACAACAACAGTATGACCTCTGCTCACCCTTTATGGTACTGCTGTACAGGCATTGTCCCTGCCTCTGAGGTTGGTGTAACAATAATCCCCATGCAGGCTCTAGCAATGGTGCTCGCGTTCAAAAAGCGTCGACTCAAGGCAGCAGCACAAAATATGTACAGTAGTGAGGCACTTTTTGAGCTCTGTCACACTGCAGCGCCTCCTACAGATCCAAGAAGGAAAAAAAAAAATCAGATATATGGAAAACAAAATCATATCTGTAACCATAGCACAAGAAAAAATAATAAGACTGACTACACATATCTTGTACCTTGAGTGTCATTGATGTGGAGGGTACTCTTCAATAATAGCATTGGACTTTTTTTCTCCACCCCTCTTCCTCTGTCATGGAAGGTTTGGGAAGAAGCAGGGAACATTTTCAGCTTGACTGTAGAAAAGGTGGAAATAAGTTAAGTTTTTCAACATTAAACAATGTGTTATTCTTAATTTCAATGTTTGTCCTTGTTCCTTAATATTGATACCTGGGAGGTCTTTTGCTTGGACCAGTCTCCCGACTACCCTGGCTCCTGCTTCCTCTGTCCGGCTACCTGGTCCGGCTTCTCGTCCCTACCACCTCACCTGCTTCCTCTGTCCCTACTGCCTTGATCTCTGCCTCCTGGGTCCCTGCTTCTCGGTCATGACCTCCTCTATCTCGACTTCCTCGGTCTCTGCTTCCTCTGTCTCGATTGTCCGTCATGCTGGAAAGCGCCGCACAGGTTCTGTTGAGCCCCGGCTGTCTCGCCCCTTCCACAGCGCTCCTGTGATTCTCTGCTGAAGCTCCTCTTGGAAAACTGGTTTCCCATCCTGTCTCTCTCACTGCTTGGCAAATCGGTCATAGCGATCTCTGTCGTGGTCATTTCTGTCTCTGTCACCACCCGTTCGACTGGGCTCAACCTAAAAGGCATAAATTAATACATCATAAATAATAGAACTGTACATTTTTATTAAGGCATTTTCATAAAAAAAAATTAAATGACTTCTAGCAAGAAATTGGATTTTTAAAGGAAAGTAAAAGCAAAGAAAAATTTTTAGGGAGGAATGTACCTCTGAGGAACTTCGTCGATCAGTGTCTGATGATGACATTGAACCAGACTTCTATACGAAGTGCTTTGAGAATCGGTTCAGAGTGCTTTAGTGGCTGGGTGGCCAGGGTCTTTACAAAGAAGGAAGAAGAAAAACAATTTGGGGTAAAAACCTGTAAACTCAAATTCAGGGGTTCTATAAAAGATAAGAGTGGTTTTACCCCGATCTCCACCAGCTGGGGAAGTTTAGCCCCACTTCCTCCACTGCTGCCCTTTCCCCAGCTGCCCACATCCCTTTCCCATCGAAGACAAGTCGCTGATTGTTGAAGTCCATGGCCTGAACATGGGAAAGAGGCCCTAAACATGTCACATTTAGAAAGGAAAGAGAAGCTTCTTAAAACTTAAATTATGGAAATAACTGAAATTCAGAATGGAATATCCCAAGTCAAGTGTACAGATTTAGATTTCACCTTCGTAATTTTGCTGAGGCGGGTGATGTCAATAGGTCGATTCTTGGAGATGGGCACTGTGTTCCAGCCCTCGTCTTGGGGCTGGTTAACCCGGCCCCTTGCTGGGGTATGTGGACCACGGCTTTCCTTCCTTGACAGGAGCTGCTGCTGGACTTTGATCTGTTCCCTGTGCTCTTCCATCTCTGCCTCTTTGTGGATCTGGTCGATCGTTTTAGGACCCTGGTCTCCTCTACGAGGAACCCAGTTATTCTGAGAATCAGAGAAGGAAAAGAAGATCAGTACCAGCATCACTCATGAGCTAATTTACTGCTATAGGAATTACCATTTACCTTTCTGAGGTCCAAAACGTCTTGCAGCATGAAGCGGATTCTGGAAGATGTCTTCCTCTCTTTGATGATCTTGTCCATCTGGTTGAAATACTGATCCATGCGAGGCTGAAGAAAAAAAAATTAGCTATTAGATGCCCCGGTTCCTAAAGCAAAAGCAAACATTTTTTTATACGAATCCTAAAATTATTTATACCCCTTACTTTCTCACAATTATCCTTTAACAACCTCAGACTTAATAATGTATTTTATCTGGGATTTATGTCATTGAGCAACACAAAGTAGCACAATATTTTCCAAGTGTCAGATAAACACTACTGTCAAACTTATTTGATGCTAAAAATCCAAACTGAAAAGCATGGCTTATATTTCTAATAACCTTCCCCAGCTGAATCTTTCATAGAACCATCTTCCACAAAATCTACATCTGTGAGTCTTTGTATATCTACAGACAAGAAATCTGAACTGGATCAAACCTTTGCACAGATTCTCATTGAAATTTATCTCTGGACCCAACTCCATTTACTCGTGCACTTTCACTAGCTTTTCTGTTCCTGCTGAAGAGACACATCCCCGTAACATGATGCTGCAATCTCTGTTTTGTTTAGAAAGCCGAAAACGGATACCTGTGTACACTTATGAAAATTACTTTGCTTCTAACCAAAACTTTGATGTAGGCAGAAAATATTGGAACTGTCATAACGCCATTATTAAACAATTATATTGCTATTTATACAGATTAAGAATTATTGTCTGTCCCTAATTCTGCACCACTTTGTGTTGGTCATTTGCATAAAATACCCCAAAAATACATTGAACGAGTCAGAGCTGAAGGGGTCACGGGCAACTTCAGTAAAAATAAAAATGCATGTCACTCTCAGTTCCTCAATCCATCATAGAATCAGTGGCCCAGACACACATTGGCACAAAAGATATATAGTCATCACAGAAGACCGTTTCATATCACTCACACTTTGTCTCTCACACATATTGCGTCTAACCTACTTACCTTAGCCTTCTCAAAGTCAGGTCTTTTATGATGTATGGAAAGCAGTCTGCAGAGACACTTCGAGATTCTTCATCATGGTTCTTCAGTAGTTTGACCACACAGTCATGCATGATGGCCTCTGTCAGCATCTTCAGCTTGAGAGCTCACCCGATAAACTTAATGTTACCCACAGTGGCCGAGCTTGCTTTGTCTCACTAGACTCTTCAAGCGCAACTACCTCAAAGTCTCAGCTCCCTCATCCTGCAGAAAACAAGAAATGTATCCTTGTCACGATTTTTGCTTGATCATTTTAGTCCAAAACCTTCAATGGGAGGAAAAAGACAAACATATCATACATTCTTTTGAAGCTTCCATCTCTTTCTGCTTTTCTCTCAAAAATCTCATGCGTCATCTTGGTCCTTTTCAAAACTCTTTCTGGCAGCGGTTAAGCAGAATTTTCGGCGGAAGTTCACAAAGTTTCCAAGGTTTTATCTGGGATGGGCACTCTCAGCTGGAAAGGGACAACAATGATGCACAGTGTTACTAGATTTTTATTCAATCATAATGTGAGAACATTTAAGATGGAAAGCTACTTTTTGCTCATTCAGGTTCCTCAAATCCATCATGAGCTTTCAGTGGCCCAGACCGTGGCACAAAACTCGAGTCATCATTAGAGCAGTGAGGTGAGGACAGCTACTTTCCCATGACTCACCCCTATAAGGCAGCGGCACACGTATTTGGCGTAGGCTACAGCAAAAAGTTGGGTTCTGAGATGGCCTTCTCAAAGATGAGATCAATGGTTCCCTTCTGGCCTCTCTTCTGTGTCTGTCGTCCAGGTCCCCATCACTTGCTTCATCAGCTCCTGGAACTTCTGTGGGGTGAGCTTGATTTCAGAATGCTCTTTATGAGTACTTAAACACCTCTTGAGTCTTTTTCTGCTCCTCAGCGTCAGTCTCTTCAGATTTGCCGTCTTCTGACTTCCAAGGTAGGGTTTCAGGCGTTAGCAACCTTGTTGAGCTGCACATTGTCGGTAAGAACCTGCTGTTGATGATGATGATTTTTGGGCTCTTTAGCATATACCTTGCTGGGGCGATGTGACCAAGAAGGACTAAAAGCATAAAAAGACATTCCAACAATTATTTTACTTTTTTTTTTAAAATTAAAAGACAACTTAAATGATAGAAAACAAAAGTAGGAAGATGTGAATTTAAATAACCTGTGAGATTGGATTTGTCCCTACCCGATTTGCTTCCAAGACCCCCAAAATGTAGGGTGAAAATCAGGACCGTATTATTCATCAATCTACTTGGATCAATGGGCATAATGGAGTCTTGTTTACCTGGAAGCGTGAAATAGACTTGTGTCTTTCACAAAACATTCTGCACTTTAAACAATGAAAAGAAAAAAGGTCAGTTTATAAACATTAATTTTTCATGTCATGTGTGCCATCAATGCAGATCATTGGCACCATCACATCTAGTAAAAACTGGTGCAATTGGATGATTGTATCATATAAACACTCATTGGTTAGCTAAGGGAAATCATCAGAAGCAAGCAGGTGTTCGCAAACTGCAAACATGAATTATCTATGCCATGCTACAATGATGGATTCAGAAAAAGATGTTGAAATAATATCTGAAAAGGTTGGACACGAGGAGAACATATCCGCCAAATGGAACCAACAAGACCTCCTCATCCTTGGCCTTATCTTAAAAGTATTTTTAAAAATAATCGAAAAAAATTGAGCTTTGAATTCATATACGACATCTGGCTGTTTTTTTTATTAAAAGTTTACTTTATACTTTTAAGTAGTTTTTGGAGCTCATACTTTTTCACTTTTACTTGAGTAAAGAGGTCAAGTTGATACTTCAACTTTTACCAGAGTGTTTTTAAACTGCAGTATCTATACTTCTACTTAAGTAACAAATGTGTGTACTTTTGACAACACTGTATATATCAAAATCAGTGTATTTGCACTTCATTTAAGCAGTTAATCAGAGGATCTCCCAATAGAATGACTATTTCTGCCTTTAAAATAAGATGATTAGATATTATGCACTGGGAATAAGGTAGAGTTGTTTTTCCTCATTTTACACATATTTTATTCCACTGGCAAATGGTCTTACATTTTCAAAAAAAGCAATATACATTTTTTAAGTAGTTGGTTTTATCTATCTTTAAATGAGGCTCTAATATCAATGTCTATTATTTTATTATTTGTTATTGTAGTTTATCTCAGCACCCTATACTGGTTGAAAACTTTGATCAAACATGTACTTTAAAAAGATTTTAGTTATCCTGATCTTCCCACAGTAAAGCCACAGCTCACCTCATCCAAGACCACATCACTGATGACAGGCAGACCCTCAGGTTTATGCATACTGGCACTGCTAAACTGGAAGCGTAACAGGAACTCTCGGTCATATCGCTTCTTTGCTTCTGGGTCTATTGGCTCCCATTGGTCTGAGAAAAAAAAAACAAACATTTGAAATACATTCATGAACGTGCTCTGTGTGCACGCTTTAACTTTCAAACAAGGATTTTAATGCTAATAGTGAGAAAAGTGTTGCTTAAAATAGGATAAAACAAATGGGAAGTCTTCACTTACGACTTATAGTAAAATCTTTTTCAGCAATGACAAAAACATCAAATGTTTTAACTGCATTAATTTGTTTGTGGCTGTCAAACAGCTATTTGACACAGACTTCAGTTTTCTGAACCTTTTATGAAATTATTTTAGTCCAGTCACAAGCAACTGAAATGAACATCAAGACTTAAGCATTGTGAGAAAATATTTCAGATCATCTTTGAACAATTTCTTTCTATAAAAAGTTAGTTTTAAAAAAATATAATCCAAGTATTTTTGATTATTTCAACATCATCAAAACAATTTTCTAGAAAGTCTCATGAATGCTTAAAAACATAACTAACTTTCTTTGAACTGATATTTCTCCTCAGCTGGCTCAAGTGTTGATTTAGGTTTGTCTGGTTCTGCATTCTGCTTGTCCTCTTTTTCTTCCCAGGTCTCCTCCACAGCTTCAGCAGGAGGTTCAGTTGGAGCTGGAGGGCTGACCTGAACCACTGATGGTTCAGGAACAGGCTTGGCATCCGGCTCCTGCTAACATAATGTTTAAGCCCGATTACAATAGTGATCGGCATGAATGCTGACCTGCTCTTAAACCAACTGTGTTTCTGCTCACCTCTTTGAAGGCATCCAGGATGTCCCCAGTGGCTTTTTTGTTTAGCTCTTTCATGTTCTTCTTCTTCTTTGGCACAGACGTAGCTGCTGGCAACAGAGGAAATTTTATTTTTATTAACAGAAAAAAGAAAATACATTTTAAAAATACATTACTTTATAAAGTGGGTCATTCCCCTCAATACTGAATGCATTAACCATTTTCTCTCAATCTGTCCCACATAGAAGATCTAATTTAGGAATAAAATGGACTAAAGTAGCGCAGCTATCTACCTACTTATTAGAAAATAAAGGTCCAATACAGCCTGGAGGAAAAATCTGATGCCGTTTCATTGTAAATCAGGGCCACAATAGTTGAAATGCCCTCTTCAAAGCAAACTTGAGCAGTCTAAGAACATAACCAAGAGATGCTTTAATTCCCATTTGCTCTACAGAATCACTTAAATTCTGTATTGTTGCAGAGAAACACCAGAACCAAATGTTATGGGTTTCAATATATAATAAACACCTGAGGCACATGGAACTCAGCGTTTCCCCAACTACCCTTGTCCAGTGGGTGGAGTGTGCCCAACGAATGAGCCCATCCTTGTTTAGAAGATAAAATTTGACAATGTGGACAAAAATATGTAAGATCTAAAAACTATGAAAATAGATCAGTAAAAAAAATTCTGCAAGACTGCGTGCTGATAATCTATGGACTGATATACGATTATAGAAGACAATAGATACTTACATCTTAAGTATATATATATATATATATATATATATATATATATATATACCGTAAATTCTCTAATATTGGCCTGTATTCCAATAGCGGCCGGGTCTCTAATAATGGCCGGTCTCGCTGTCAGAGGAGGTAAATAATGGCCGGTCTCTAATACAGGCCGGGGCTATAAACGTTTTTTCTGGGCATACCTCAACATTATACTTGTGGTAGTAACATACAAGTACCACAGCCCTGCGCAGCTGAACGACAGGCCCTGCTGCTGCCCGTCTGCGCGAGGAAGAGAACAGACACGCAGCAGAACAGGAGGAGCGCGAGTGATGAGGAGATTAAAGGGAGAGATGAAGAGGAGGAGAAAAACTGAGGAGGAGAATTAAACAGAATTGGAGGATTTTTTTTTTTTTTTTTTTTACTTCAAACCAAGCGAGACATGGTAACTGTACTTTTTCAATAAATGAACCTAGTGTTTTATAGGTTCAAATAGACACAAAATCTCATTTTTATTCATTCCACTGGTAGTCTGTTTTGCTCAAATAGCAATAGAGGCCTGTCTCTAATACTGGCCTCTATCCAATAAAGGCCTGGACCGCGATGCACTTGAGTGAAATAAAGGCCCGGGCCTATATTAGAGAATTTACGGTATATAAATAAATATCTTTAAGTTCTGTTGTCAGCCCCCCTATTTACATTATTTTAAGCCATGAACCAGTTGAACTTATGACCTGCTATGATGTTCATAGCATCAACCACTAAATGTTCAGCTATAGAAAACGATCAGCACCACTGAAATCTCTCTAGAGAACATTCCCTCAGTGTGGGGGGCAGTTCTGGAAAAAGAGGATCTGTCCCACAGTCAACCGAAACAATGTGTTAGTGGCTTCCTACAGGCTGCATGGAACATCATCTCCAATAGTGTACATAGTAAAGCAAGTAGCATCCCTATGCATTGATTAATTACCCTAAATCCTTTGCCCTGTGTGAGATCAAAATAAGCAGGCACCAACCATACCACTAAATGACATTTCTCCATGTTGCTAGACCTAACAAGCTTTTAGTTCAACTCCAACTCTGATAGCAAATTTATTCAAGTGAGAAAGGAGTTAACCTATTTTTGCTGGTGGACACCTTTAAGCTGTATGTTAACACCAAACATAGGGATGAGATATGAGTGATACCTCACCTTGCATAGTAGTTTCCTCTGGGCAGGTAGCAGAGGGTGGAGGGGCATCTTCAGTTTTTTTCTTCTGCGGCCGCTCTTCCTCCCTCGTTTCCTCCTCTTCCTTCTTCTGTGCTGGTGTTGCCGCTTTAGCCACAGGTGTGGATTCCTGAGATTGAGAAGGGTCTGGTTTGTCCTGGGATGTAGTGTCAGTAACTGGGACATCTTCAGAGAGTTCTCCAGACTCCTGAGAGAGGCCATTGAAGAGAGGAGGCTCCATCAGGTTAACTGGTGTCACTTCTGGTTCAGAGCTCTGGACCAGGCTCTGGGTCTCTGGAGCAGCAGGTTCTGGTAAAGTGGGGGGCGGGGGGACTTCGACTGACGGTTCTAAAGGAGTAACCTCCTTCGCAGTCTCCATGGGGGCTGCTGCAACTTCAATGGGAGGCTCCAACTTGGGGGTGGGCGTCCACCCCTCTTTTTCCAGTTTAACTTCTGGTTTGACATCTTCCTGTTCAGCTTCCTTTTCAGATGGAGCAGCCTGTGGCTCCTCTGTCTTTACAGGAATCTCTTGTGCTACCAGTGAAGCCGAGGGTTTGACCGGAGCATCGACTGTGTCACCTGCATTAGTGCTAACTGCATTTGCTGCTTCAGCAATACTACTGGTAGCTGCTGCTGATGGGAGGGCAGGCGGAGACTGACGCTCCTTTATTGACGGGGATGGGGAAAGTCTCTCAGTAGCAGCTGTAGTGGCCACAGACACAGTATCCAGTTCAGCCGGAGGAGGAGTAAGCTGTCTGTTTACTTCCTCTTTGGCCTCAAACACAGGCTCAGTGTTTACTGGAGCAGAAGGTGGAGGGCTTTCAATGGAAGCAGAAGGCTCCACATGTTCATCTGGTGAGTGTAAAAAATGCAGAAAAATAAGCACAGAGCCAACTCATCTGAAAATCCAATCTGGCTATATTTTCTCACCTCTTGTCACTGCAGCAACAGGCTGTACAACTTCACCATTGGTCTGGGCAATACTTGGTTCAGTTACAGATGCCTGAAAACACAAACAGAAGTGTTTCTGAAGCACAGAGTAAAAGAAAAAACATCTTTGTCCAACAAAAGGTCTGGATTTTACTGGGAAAATTGATGCTTGCTTATCCCATACAAGCTCTATAGCCTTGCATGAAACTTCAAGTTAGGCCATTCACCAAAAAGTCACTTAAAGGTATTTTTCTTGTCATACACTTAGACACTTGTGGTGAGAAAGGTGAGCTTCAATTACTGGCTGAAACTGTAGCTCACCACACATTTTCTTGTTTTTTGGGGAGGGGGGGTTACAGCATTGGTGGCTTGTTTTTTGGACAGAAGGCTAATAGGAAAGGGGGTATGAGAGGGGGAGAGACAGGTCGGATTTAAACCCAGTTAAGCCGCGTCAAAGACCAAGGCCTCCATACATGGGTCGTGTGCGCTAACCACTGCGCCACCAAAGCACCACATAGATGCGGCTGAAAGTGCGCATGGGCAGAAAGGGTACGAAAAGATATCACCAGAATGACTAATAATAAGGAGGACCGCTTATTTAGATGATCCACCTGGAAATAAAAGATTGTCCTCTATACTATTAAGTTTAGTTAACTCGCATCTGAATAAGTTGAAAGTTGCGCCTCCTCAAAACCTGTGTGGCAGTGTTCGTGCTGCATGCAAAACCGGTCCCTTATTAGCTTATTCAATGGACTTAGTAGAGCATACACTGCTGTTAGCACTGAAAGCTGGATTAGACCTACCTGACAAAACCAAGACTCTCAGAAATAAGCATTTTTGTTTTCATTTTAACAAGTAGTCGTCAAAAACCTGATTTAATCTGCATCTCATTAATGAAATTTGTTAGAATTTTGGAACAAGAGGAAAGATCCCAACTCAATGGAAACCAAAACCCACATTTTGAACACAAGTCAGTGGAATCAAAATGCTGAGAGAACATATGTTCCTTTATTTGCTTTAAGAGGCAAAATAAAACATTGAAGAAATCCTAAGAAAAATGGGTCAAGAAAAACAAAAGTCTTATTTTCAAACTTAGCATGGTTTAATTATTGGAAAGTTGAAATTAAACTTCATAATTGGCATCTTTTGGTTTATTGGTAATGCTCATTGATGTTTGTGTTGTTTTCATATGAAAGTAAAGGTTTTGATTTTAAAATATCAACCCAATTTTAGGCAGGTAGCCTAAAACATTTTGTTCAAAGATTTAAAGTTAAAACAGGTTTCATTTCTAATTTGAAACTGAGAGAGAGGGCAGCTGCATATTGGGCTTTAAATGTAAAAGTTTGTGCTCAAGGGACATTGCTGCTGCTGGCAAAAACAAAATGGTAAGCACTGCATGGAAGGGAGAAAACTAAAAAATGCAACAGCTTGTTTCCGAATTTTTATTTGATAAAAAAAAAAAAAAAGGCATTTTTCATCAAATCTCTCACATAAAGTCATGTTTCCTCCTGAGGTATGTTTGAGCTACCTCAGATACTTTACTGTATGTTATTAAGGTTGGAAATAAATACTTTTTTGATGGACCTTACCATTCAATTTTACAGCTTTAACATTGGCATCTATTGTCGTAATGGTTCCAACAAAAACTAAATACCCATCTCAAATTTTTCATTGCAGCTGCTGGGAAAGCTTTAACTAGAATATGTGTTCTTTTACAGTTAAAAAGGGGACAAAATATAAAGATGTGAAAAAAATGGAGTTGCATTTTAAGACCAAAATTTATTCAAGAAAAAAGTTTGTGTGTAAACTTTCGATAAAAAAACAGAAGATTCTTGTTACATTTTACTGTAAGCTCCTTAACCACAATAAAAAAGATAAACCAAAAAACACGCTAATTTTAGGTGAAGAAATCTTAACAGTGAACAGGATACCTCAATAGGGATTTAGTAAGAATCGATTGGCATTGGTGGTAGTTTGAAAGCCAAAAGGATTTGCTTTTATTGCTCATTACTGATGCAGAAAGACTTTTAAACGTATTCCTTTTAGATGCGTAATTGTTTTAGTTTGCAAAAGTATTAATGTTATTGTTCAACTGATGCAGATAATTATATTTTTGTTGTTAATAGGCAATTCTTTATTTAAGAGCTCCTTTCTAAATCTGGCCTCACCTGTGGAGGGAATTAAGCTGGTGTAGATCAGCTCACCTGACATGATCTCCTTTGTTGCATATCCACGGCCACCTTGGTTGGGGTCACCAAATATTGTTATCACGGTAGACAGAGTAAAATAAATATAAAAATCAAGCTAGGAATTTTACTCACTCAAAATACACTAGAATTTAAAATACAAAACAATTGTGTAAATTCTAGTCCATTTGAACTATTGAGCTTAAACACAACATGCACGATCATTTTCAGGTGAAAAGGGGAAGGTTCCACATTGACAAAAACAAAACATTTTCTCTCTATTCACTAATTTTTCCTTTTTGTGCAAGGATAAGCACCAGTCCTTTGTTAGGACACACTACCTGTTCGCGTTCCCTCTTTAGTGGGCCTTGTGGCTGTGTGGGTGGTTGCTGGGGAGGGGGGGCTTGTTGCTGTGGGTTAATCATCACCGGCGGGGCCTGCAC
>JAGKQL010000193.1:5917-36927 GCA_018398635.1 Cyprinodon brontotheroides
CCATTCATAGATCCATCCATCCATTGCCCCATCCATCCATCCATTGCCCCATCCATCCATCCATCCATTCATAGATCCATCCATCCATCCATCCATCCATCCATAGATCCATCCATCCATCCATCCATCCATCCATCCATCCATCCGTCGTCCAGCTCCAAGACACAAATTTCAATTCTTGGATTTTTTATCACGTTTTAGTCAGTCAGTGTAATTACTCATTTACATAGTGATTATTTAAGCAACCACTGAGGTATAAATAAATGTACTTCAATATTATTAGCAAGTTTGACCAAATGTTAAAGCTCTAACGAGGGTGTTGTACTACTACATGTGGCTTTGTGGGCCCCAGTAGAATCCTGGAGCCATCTTTGGGGAATATTAGTCTTAAGCAACAGAAAACAGGATAATATCTTAAAACTCAAGGATTTTTCCTAACACCAGATATTAAAAGAAAGAAAGAAACAAACAAAAACAACTAATTAATTCTGTATTTTCCTTATTTCATATAAACCCCTGTTCATTACATTCTTTTCTTTTTACAAGACTGATCGAAGGCTAGTAAAGAGGCTAACAGATGCAGGATCAGGTCAGCCATCAGCAGGCAAGTTGCGGAGAAATGTCGGTGAGGAGGAGCAGTTCGGCTGGGGGAAGATAGAGAAGTGGAAGTATGGGTATGAGCTCTGAAGTTATGGGACTACGTTTCAGCTCTTTTCATGAGTGCACACACACACACACACACAAATACACCTACCTCTGCAGTGGTCCGCTGGGCCCCAAAGAAATGAGTGTGTGCGGGCTCATCTAGCCTACTGTGCCAGTCCTAATGACGGCCCCCACCTGCTGCTTTAATGTCACAGCTGGATCGCCCTCCATCCTTCACTGACTCTGACTGCCATCAGCAGCAGGTAGCTCCCCTCTGCATACTCCCACCTCCATCTCGTCTGCCATCTCATGTTCCTTCATCTCCCCTCACTTCCATCTCCTGCATCTCCTAGCTCTCGTCTCGGCTGAGCCTCCTTCCCCATCCATCTCCCTGTACTTCTGCTCGCATCTTTATTTCTACACCCTTTGGGCCATACTTTCCTTCACTTCCTCACCCCATTTCTGTCCATCTTTTCAATCCATCTATCAAGAAACCCTTCCTTCCCAATTTGGACTAACTCCATTTTTAGAACAAAGGGGGAAATTTGGGAATTCAGAAAAATTTAAAGCGCTAAGCCCCTTTACAATTAACTACAAAATCCTCTGTTGCTACAGAAGATGTGCTAGATGTATAAAAAGATGCACTTGCATACTATATTTAACACCGAAGAAGGGGATTGGCGAAATGAAATAGAACATCCCACAATGTCACCACTAATTCACTCTTCAGAGTAAACCAAAGTCTCTGCTTCCTTGTTTATTTTTTTATAAAGCCATCCTGGAGAAGGCGGAAAAGCTGGAGGTAAGTTGACACGTTTAATCTGAGAGAAGGTGACAGGCAGGTGAATTGACAGAAGAACAGAAACCAACACTTGGCTGACAGCAACCCTGGAGCGCTGAGACAGCTGCCGACGTGTCAGAAAGACACATAAACAGACAGGAACATGTAGTTGAAAGATAAGACATTTATTGACAGAAGAGAGCGGCGGCTTCTTTGACGGGAAGACAGACGGGTACACGTCGAGACGGAGGACTCGGGAAAGAGGGATTGTGCTTACTTTAATGGATGATCTACAGGCAGGATGGATGGGTTCAAACCACTGTAAATGTGAAGTCGAATTGTCAGCTTTACTGCAGAGGCAGATGCTGATGGGAAGATGGAGGACAGGGAGGGACGAACCATGGTGGAGTTTCTGCACGCAGAACTTTCTTTGGCCTTCAAACTTTTTCACATTTCCTTCCTTTGCAAAAACAAACTTTAGTGTACTTTATTGGGACTTGTATAATGGTGTATTATTGTAAAGTTTACCCGCTTCTTTGCAAAATAGCTAAAGTTCAGTCAGACTGGATGAAGAGAATCTGTGAGTTTTTTTTTTTGACTAGGCCATTCCATTGTAGCTCCGGAAGTGTATTTAGGGTCACTCTCCAGTTGGAAGGTGAACCTCTGGCCCAGTCTCAGCTCGTCTGTATTCGTTCTTCCTAGACTACTAAATATTTACCTGTATCCATAAACGCATCAACTCTGCAAAGTTTCTCTGTACCTGTCAAAGAAAAAACTTCCACAACCTTGATTCATGATAGTGTTTCTTCGCTCAGGCCCATGTGCAGTGAGAGGCTTCCATGTTAGCTGTACAGTGATAAAATGCTTTCTTTCTCCCCACTCTTTAACAGAGACAGAGCCGTAGAGTACACAACTAATTGTTGGTTTAACTGATGCTCCAAGTCCTCCAGAGTCAGGATCTGCCTTTTGGCTCTTTCTGCGATTACTCCTCTAATTGCCCTTCCTGTCGGTTTAGGTGGACGGCCATGTCTCTCATAGTTTGTAATCAGCCACAAACAATTGGCTGTAAAGGATTTTAATTAGGTTTGTCAGAGTAAAAGGGGGCTGAAAGTGAATCCCTCAGTTTCTAGGCCTCCATCTGTTAATTATCTAAAATAATATGTTTTATTTTTTCTCCTTGTGCAATCATTCAAAAGTGTGTTGGTCTATTACATACAATCCAGTCAAAATACATTCAGGTATCTGGTATTATGAAAGAAGGTAGAAAAACCCTAAGCCAAGGCAGCGCTGTCATTTTATCGGACCAAAGCAAGAAACGATGTCACGTCAATACCGCTTGGACTCAAGAGGGATCCACTTATGTAAACATCCCGTAACCTTAACGGATACTTGGAGGAAAATAAATGAATAAAGCATCCGAATTGATTCTGTTTTCGAGCCGCGGCGGAGGAAAGTGAAGCACCGGATCTATTCTGAGATGATCCTGATAGGAATAAAAGAGAAGCAAAGTGGCGCTCTGCCGACCGATCAACGTCAAGGCCCTCAGTGAAACAGACACCTCTCACTCGTGATGCCGCCTGTGTGTATATGCGTGTCTTTGTTTGTGTGTGTGTCCTCTCTAGTCTTAGAGGAGGTACATAAAAAGCTCACTTTGCTTCTCCGAAGGGGTTTTTGGATCATCTGCTGAGGCAGGTGATGGGGCTTGACGGATTGATTGAGGCGAAGTTCTCATCGACAGTGGCAGCGCCCCATAGAGTTCCCAGCTCCAGTGCACACTGTTCCATTAAAGGATCATTTAGAGGAAAGGGGGGTGGTGGGGGCTTGGGAGGGGGGACAACTTCCACCTGCACTTATGCAGAGCACACCCTAATGTGAGATGAAACACAGGAAAGGAGAGAGAAAGAACAAAAAAGGAATCCGTCCCTTCCCAACAGCGCATTTCCATCTTCAAGAAAGAACAGCGATTGATGAAGTAATCCATTATTGATATCATCATCGTTATGAGCCGATGGCAGTTTCAGCATTACCGAGCCCCCCCAGCTCCGAGCGTCAGAGCCCTGTTTGCATATTACGCTTCTCGGCTTCATTATATTTTCTAATTAACTGCTTTAATTTGGGTTCTGAATCCTAAGTGAGAGGAGAAACTTGAAATTGCTGAACAAGAAAGAATAATACTGTATTTTGTGTCAAGATGAAAAGAGAAGTGTTGGGGGGGGGGGGGGGGGGGGGGGGGGGGGGGGGGGGGGTATAGAGGAGGAAGAGGGGTTGCAATAGCAGCTAAAGCACTTTTCAAAATAGATTTCCAAAAGCTGGCATGTTGTGTGTTATCAGCACAAATGTGATCTACTTTTATGGATTAAACAAAAACAAAACACACAAAAAAAGTTGAGGAGAAAAGACGAGGGCCTGTCCTGAGAAACATTTCTGGTGAAATCCATAACAAGGGAAAGTGATGCGGCGTTCCAAAGGAGGTGAAAAAGTCATTTTACACAACAAAACAAAATGAATCAAAAATGCCCTGTGTTAAGGGCTGTTAGCTTCTGCTGCTAATGCATCTTTCTTTCTCTCTCATTCCTTCCCATTTCCCCCTCTCTCTGCAGTGCAGTTAAAGATATGAAAAATATATGTGCTTTTCCTTTTCTCTCCCCCCCTCCTCACCGCCTCCCTCCCTCTCTCTCCTCCACCGCGCCGTGTTAAATCATTAAAGAGAAGTCCTGCTCATTATCTCTCTAAACAAAACTTCTCTTAAACCAAATAAATCACCGTTGCGCCGCGCAGCTAACAGCCGTGAAGGGATAAATTACAAAGCGCCTCACTGGCAGCGCTGGTATTTTAAAAAGCTTGCTGCACAATTTCTATGATGTGCAGTAATTTGTAATGCAGGTTCGCCTTATGCTCGGTTCGCTCGGCCTCTTCAGGTGTGTGCGGTGCCCGCTCGGGGAGAGAAGAGGTGAAAAATATGCCGTTCCGTGTGCTTTCAGTGTTATCAAGTCAAATTAGTCTGACGATGTTTTCATAAAGTGGATCAAATTTGCTAAAACTGCAAAAGCGCAACTATGATTGGGAAGACTTAATGCTGTCTTTGAAAAAGGAACTGTTTATGTTTGGATTGAAGGACAGAGCTGCAGAAGGAAAAAAAAAAGATTTCACATGAACACAGCTCCCCAGAGTGAGCAGTTTGTGGGGATGTAAAACAGCAAAACATTTAATCATTCATGATTTATAAAAGCGTTCTTCAGCATCGCGGGATGCAAGTAAAGGACATCCACACATTTCGTCTGAGGAGCTTCTGTAAAATATTTCTCAACACTCAAGTACAGAAACAGGTTGTGCATAAAGATCTTCCCCTGAGAGAAGGATTAAATTTATACAAGCAAAAAAATATATTAAAAATTGTAAAAAAAAAATAATAAAAAAAAAGCACCCGGCATCCAGGAAACACAATAAGTCAGGGCACAACATTCATTTAAGTAGTTTTAAGATCATCCCCAAATATTCTGGAGCCAAAGTCGAAAAACAGTCATTCAAAGTACAGGAGGAGGGAATCTGTGCAGCATGACACATCCAAAAGATCCGTACTACAAAGAGGGAGGGGGGGACCAAAAACATTTTTACAAATGTCCCATTTTCTAGTCGTAGAAAATAATAAATCAATATTTTCACCATTTAAGTCTTGTATTTGGAATATTACCCATGTTATAAATGGATAAACAGAATATTATAATCCGACAGGGATGTGAGAGGTAATTATATGTGACTGAAATCTAAATGGCAAAAACCCTATAACCTATTGACTCTTTCCAATTATGTTAAATTTTTAAGTTTTAAAGCAGTGGGCGTCCTAATGGGTGTCCTGTTTCTTCAACCACTGAGTGAGAGCAAAACTCAGAAGCGCTCAGTCTGTTTGCATTGAAGAAGACCAGAAGATAATTAGTAATTGACTATATGTGTTAGTGTTAAGGCTCCAAAAGGCCAGAAAAAGACCACAATAACTGGTCTGATCAGTGAACAGGAGCTTTTTTCAACAGCAGTGAAACCATGTTCAAAACAAACATTGGTTTTAGTCCAAACTGCTACTAGCAATACAACTCAATAATTTATTTATCTCCATTTTAAGTGATTAAACACTAAAGGAATTAGCTCAGATGTGGATATTGTATAAAACTGCATTAATAACCGGTGTAATAACGAGACAAAAAGCATCAGCTCATCCCGCAACTTATAACAATTCCAACACTTTCAGAGTGCAGCCATATTGGAAACTAAATCCAAGGTCTTTCATAAAGCTAGAAATATTTGGACATTGGGGCTTTTATCCAGCAGTTGGATTAAAAAGACAATCTTGTAAAATTAGGTGCAAAATGACTGTGAAATCTAGCTTGTTATTTTAACTGAATTAACAAAGTGAATGTTACAGGTTCTTGTTTTACCAGTTGTGTAAATGTCATTTTGCTCAATCCTAAGGAGACAATCCCATAATGGGACGTGTCCATTTAAGTCTGGAGAAGTGTTTTTTTTGTACTTTTGTTTTAGCATGTAGAGTTTAAAAGATAAAGTTGTTGAGTTCTTCTTGATTTACACATTTTTTCAGAGAACTGACAACTTACCACACACCTTGAGACCAGATGCGATATTTCAAAGTCAATTCACTTTGAGACACCTAATCCCCAGGAAGGACTTAAAGAAAAAAGAGGAAAAAAATAAAGTGGGTGAAGCACTTCAATTTAACCAAAATCTTTTCCACTCATAAATGTGTTCAGAGAACATTATTTTGTTTTGAAAGTTTTTTTTTTAAATAAAATACCTTAAGGTATTAGTTAAGGCTGAAGTTGATATCTAGATGGCATCTAATTTACAGTTACCAATTCAGAGAGGATCAACTTTGACCGTTTCTTTTTCCGCATGACCACTGCCATTACACCCTGCTTCATTAGAACAGGAAAGCAGCCTAGTAGGACCTTTTCCCCCCGTTAGGAAGCCTAATTGAGGGGAAAGATACCAGGAACCTTTTGGAACCTCTGCCCTCTCAGAGCCCCGTCATGAACCTGGAGTCATGGTGAGCCTGTCGGCACCCCCCCCTGCCTCCCCCCACCACTAAAGGGGCACATTATACTGCATGTTACATGGGGGCACTTGGGTCTATTTACAGCAGTAACTCCCGACATCCCCCCCACCCACCCTCACATGGGATTAAAAGCAGCACAGTAGCCCTGATAACCCTCCAATCAAAACACGAAACATGATTTATTTAGTCTGTTTACCACATAATCCTCTGAGAACAAATTAAATGTATAAAACAGACTGCAAAGTAAGAACAGTTGAATAAGAGAAGATGAAAATGGAATTAATAATGTACACCTAAATAAATAAAAATCCCAAAGTGGAAGGACTGTTATAGCTTAATTCACAACAGAGACAGTGTGCTGGGAAGCCATACATACACAACTCAAGACTTCATTCTCTACAATAAGCAGCAGAGGAAACATGTTACAGCTAAATCAAAGACAGCCAGGTCGGCCCCATCAGATCTGAGTGATCTAACGATGGAAAGAATCAGAGAAAGCTGAAAAAAACCCCAACAAAGACGGAGGACAGCCTCTAATTTCAACCGCTGTTGTTTCAGAGAGTCGTCTCGCACATTAAAGAGAACTGAAGCAACATGACAAGCGAGAGTTGGATTTCTCCCACCGTAGTTTTGCTAAAGCAGATAATCCATAAAACATAAGGCCTCTGTATTGACGTTTTTCCTCAGCCGGCTGAGTGAAGGGCGCAGCTGGGATGTCAGGCCCGTCTGTCGGCCGGCTACCACTCTCATTATCTCCCCGCCTTTGCGAAGGGCAGCTAAGGTCACACTCCAAAGGAGCAAAATAAACTGCAACGGCACTAATCTAATATTCAGCCGCACTATCAAAGAATGACTTATTAGGCTCGGAGAAACAGACGTGTTGAAGGGGAAGAGAGTGGAAGTTTTCTTGGAGGGAAATCATTCCACCGGGAACGTGACATCTGTCATATTGTGTGGTTGAAGGGAACTGAGAAGTAGGCGCATTTTGGAGACTCGAGTGGACACTTTGGAGACTCAGAGAGAGCAGAAATTTGGAATCAACACAATTCACTGTCCATGTGTTACTGTAGCTGCTGATACCTCCTACTCAAAGCCATCACACTTCTCCATTTCGGAAAATATGCATAGACACACACACAAGCAAGAGAAGGATCCGTTTGCCTATTGCTGCCGTTGTCTTGACACCCACCATCTGCTGCCCTGACAGCAGAGAAGAGTGAGGAGAAGAGTTTCTCTTCTGTAAACTTGCCGGCCACCTTCCAAACCCCCAACTCCCCACTGCGAGGCTTCAGTCAAATACCCACTGCCCTCTTCCCTACTAGCTGACAGTCTTTGGCAGACTCTACAGGTTAAATCAAAGCTCAAAGAATGGCAAAATATCTTTGGTATGTCCTTCTGGAATTGTGCAGTGTCAGACAAAACACAAAGGCTTCACAATAAAGGCCCTTCGGACGTCATCTGAAAAGCAGAGATGACTCTCATTCAGTCATATCTTATTAATGTGCCTCGGAATTGGAAAGTGGTTAAAACCGGAAAGGTGCTCCATCAACATCCGCGGACATAACATGCGTCACAGAGAGCGAACTCAAAAAGTAGGAGTATCAAATAAATAAATAGAAATAAAGTACGTTATGCGATGAGGGGTGGCGAGCGCTATACCAGGCCTATTTCTCCAATGCACTGCCCATTCATCACCTGCACATGCAAACGCCAGCTTTGGTTGCCAGCATATTCATAGCTTCTAATGAAGGCTTGCATGCAAATGATAACGACCTTTTCTGGTCTTTTTTTTTTTCCCCTAAGTCCCCTTCCTTTTTTTTTTTACAACTTTACATTAACAGGAGGGAGTGTTGAGCAGTGCCTGTAATGGCTATAGAAGGCGACAGGCTGGAGTGCGGTCGGCCGTTTGTGATCTGGGACTCAGGGGCGCTTAAGTAGGCTAATCTATTACCAGGCGGTGGCTGTCAGAAGAGCTTTATGGCAAAGGACAGACTTGTCAGACAATTTTATTTATTAAAACTGGCCACAATTTTTTCTTTTCTTCAAATAGATGGTCAGTTACACAGCAATAGATGCCCATACAGTGACACGGGTTTAGGAATGTACAGAAGTACCAGCGTGCCTTGACCTCAGTGGTAGCTACTAAAAGTGATGGTTCCTTACAAATGTTTTTTTCAATTAGAGTTGTCTTTTTTAATCTTAGAAGATATTTGTAAACCTGCCTGAATGTATTCCTCAGTAGTTTTGCCTGCATGTTTTGAAGCTGCTAACAATTGTCTTGGAAATGATGTAAAGTTTCTTAAAAATAGTATATTTTAACCTTAATTTGAGGTAAATAAGATGATCTGCCAATGGGTATTCTTGTCCTTAAAATAAAAGAAAATCGGAATAATGTTTACTTGAAGATAAGGCAATGCATAGTTTTTTTTTTCTTGTTTAAATGTAAATTGTCTTATTCATTGGCAGAGTCCTTACTACCTTATTTTTAAGAAAAATATACTGGCACATTTTTTGGAGTGCAGTCTTTATTTTCTTCTAGGCTCTGCACGGTTTTGAGCTGATGGGCGAAATCTTTCCCAGAATGATGCTGCCACTATCTGTTTTCAATGCCAGGATGGTGAGTTACGGATTACGTACAGTGATAACTTTATTACTTCTATGAAAATGGAAGGAGGACTAATTAAAGCGCAGCGCATGATTAATTCTACTATTTCTATTTTGGATAATGAATCCCTCTCAGAAGTGGGATATTTGTAGTTTCAGAACTAACCCCTCTGTAAACTTTCTCAACACTTTCCCCTGATCTGTCTTCCGTTCTGCTTGGTCATCCTGATGCAGATGGATCAATAATGTTGAACAATTCTCTGAGCTGTATTTACACTGGGATTCAATAACACACAATGTGGTTTCTATTTAGAGATTAGGTGACATCTGGAGGTAAATTGCACTGGATTTTGTTTATGGAAATCAGAGTGCACATCAGAAAGTTCACATCTTCATAAGTAAATATATAGGAGCCTATATATGCTTATGGCAGATATGTGCAATAATGCACTACTCTATCCATCAGATTAAGTTTAATAGGTATATAGAGTCATGGATGACCATAGCCATCCTTTCTCGTGTCAAAGGGGTTTACTTCAAGCTAAAAAAAAAAAAAAAAAAAAAAAAAACAATTCGACCTAACTTTGGTTAGTAACAAGCAACTTTCACTGAGCAGTAACTAAGTTAGTAATTTAGTCATTTTTTGCAGTAGCAACTAGTAACTATAAGTAGTATTTTTTTTCTAAGTAAAGTTCCCAACAATCGTACAGACCCCCATTTCGGGACCCCCTAATTGAGAACACAGAACCCATCTTTTTCATTACCAGTTAAATGCACGGACACTAAAATCATACAACATTTCAATCCTCCACTACCTTCATTATATCTTACTTTGGTTCTTGTATTTTTTCCCATGCTGTCACATCAAGAAGACGCGTTTTAGGTCTCTTTTTAGAATAAATCCAAAGCCGTATCTCTGTTTAACCCATATATAATCCATAAGATCAAAGAGGCATGACATCATTTTTTTTTGGCTTTTCTAAATTGTTTAAAATATTTCTGTGAACAAATTGTTGATACAAATCTTGTTAGTTTGACATTTAGCTCATAAAAACTATTTTATTATATGAAGCTTAAGCGTAAATGTAATCAATGAGTCGATATGATTGCGTTACCTATATAAATAAATTTAATATTTTCTCATTTTCTCTGTGTGAGTCTTTCCAGGTTGAAATAAAATGACCTGAAACTGGAAAAGATTAGATTGATTTTATGTAAGCTTACACATTTCTTTATATATTGCATGTAAATATGGGGTTTCAAATACACATCAAACTCTCTAAGAGCAGACTTTACTCTGTTTGTCACCAGAAGGGAGGAGAAACAAGCCATCACAGCATCCCGTCTCCTGTCCACAGGGCAGGGTCCTGCGCTGTCGGCGGGGAGGCGAGAGAAAGTTATGCCTCCTTACTGTGACTTTGAACTTCTCAGATGAGGCATAAATATTGAAATATTGAAATGAAAGATGCGGCGGGAGCAGAGGGGGCAGGAAGGAGTTGGAGGGGGACGGAGAGAAGGAGGATAAAGGAAGAGTGGGCTGGGGGTGCATTGGAGACGAGACAGGAAGCCCACTGAGAGAAAAGACAAGGCCCTCACCCCTCCGCCAGGCTGCGTTCTCACACGCCGACAGTTATGGATAGGAAACATTACTGCTGCTGGTAATTAAAGCAAAAACTAATACTGTCTCTTGGATGAGAGAGTTTCATAGTGAGCATCCATTTGTCATTGCTGCATGTTCGCCAAGGCCAGATTAAATCACACACATATTTAGGTCTGCTGTGCACAGGACATTTATCAATCCATCTTTCCATCCATGCCATCCATCCATCCATCTATCATCATATCATCATATCTATCATCTTATCTGTTTATTGTTTTGGCTCCCTTTTTAATCCTTTCACACAAGTGTCTATAAACCTAGAACAGACCTGAGAATACTAACTACCTTTTTCAGGTCTCTGTAATTTATTTTGGCAATGTCCCAATCAAAACCCAACCATCAGAGGGTCTAAAGATATGTCTTGGTGTAAAGTAGAGAGAGCTCGATGAGTTGTTTTTTAATGGCACTAGTGGCTAGTTTTTTTGACAGTAGGCTGAAAGGAAAGGGGGTATAAGAGAGAGGGAGAGACATGTGGGAAAGGACCACAAATCGGATTGGAATCCGGATCGCCCACGTCGAGGACTAACGGGCAGATTATACTTCGGCAACCGCACACATCAAAGGTCGCTTGGGTCTGGTCGCAAACCAGTTTAGCTGGTATGCTTCTGCATCGTCGATCTGGAATTTCTATAGACGCACAGCAGTTTCCCGCCAAAGCACTAGGGGGAGCCTATTTGAGAACTAGCAAGAACTTTTGCGGTGTCGGCGGAAGTGTTTATCTTCCAAAACAACAATGGCGCGTCTGCAAGATATCACGGTCACTGAGATGGATCTAGACATCTCTAGACATCTCTAGACGTCTCTAGACATCGAAGACGAACAGGTTCTGTTAATAGAGTTGGCAAAAAGAGAGATTAACCTTAAGTTGTAGTTGTCCATTGTAGTTGTTCCTCGGTTTTTAAAAATGGCGCACCCCGGCACCGAATCGAGAAGGACGACCACACAGCCAGCCGGAAAGGCATACCAAGGACCAATCACAGCTGCTTTTTGTCTGCACACTTCCGCTTGAGATCTGCGCAGGTTTGTGATGCGCAGTCGGGATTTTTTGAAGTGCGCGACGACGGCACAGAGACAGATTTGACGGTTGCAGAGGCTATACGTTAAACGCATAAATTGGCCTTAAGGCCTTACGTACATTGTGATGGAATATTAAAGTGGTGCTATTTTGGTTCTGTGAGGGTTTTATCTGCATTAGTTTCCATATCTCTGGAGGAAATAAATCATATCACTCTGAGCTTGTAGAGAAATCCACATGGTAGTGGAAAACATTTGGCTAATGTTAGCATACAATGCTATACTAATAGATATTAACACTCTACATCAGTGGTGCGAAAATCCAGACCTGAGAATCCAACCTCTAATCTCCACACGTCCCTGATCTAACATACTGAAATAAACAGCAGAATTATCCGTTTTATTGTACCTTTCTAATTTAACTATGGATGTTTTGTCACAACCAAGAGCTGAAAAAGACACTTTAATACAGCTGATCTCTGAATGTTTGCAGAAGGTACAGGCTCTACCTGTCTAATCCACTAAATGTGAGCCTGCAGATACAATTTTCCTAAAACCACAAGACCTGAAACAGAGCAGGAATTAACGGTTTGTTTCACAGATGATACTAATTCCAAACGTTTGCCGAGTTTTCATTAAATCAAAGAAGAATGAGGAGCTACAGGAGAGGAGAGAACATTTTAACTTTAGCTTAGCAATGCAGACTTTCTAGGTAGAGAACAAATCTAATCAACAGCTGTTTGTCAAAGACTAGATCAGGGGTCTTCAACGTTTTCCAGGCCAAGGTCCCCCAAACTGATGGAGAGATGGACCAGGGACCCCCTAGTTACGCATATATATTGTATGAAATAGTGTTATATCAAACTGGTCCTATAGTCACTCTATTGCAGGTGGAGTAATATAACGGTGTGCTAATTTCTCCCTTGGATTGCTTAAGGTAAGCTTCTACTTGATTCCCAGTTGACGTAACAGGTGTTGTGAATGAAGCGGTTCCCAGCTTGAAAGAGCTCCTGTGTGGCCGCTGAATGTGTGCATTTATAACTGAAAGACATCTTCTGCTTCCATTTATCTGTTTACTTCACTGTGTTGAAATCATGTTAATTTGTATTTAAAGACATTTCAATTAGCGGAAAAAATTGTGTGGGGGGAATATAAAAAAAGTCTAATCAAGCAGACCTTTCGCGACCCCCATGCAGTACCTCTTTGGACCCCTTAGGGGTCACGTACCCCTGTAGAAGACCTCTGGCCTAGATGGTCAATACTGTTTAATATAACGTTGCTGCTAAAAGATAGAAAACATTGTGACTTTGAGTTGTGCTAAAGCAAGGCACCACTCTGGTTGTTAGCCTTACATCAACTTGAAGAGTTATTTTGTTTTTATCTTTATTTTCTTTTAAACAAACTTGCCTCAAAATGACTTTTTATTTCATAGCAGAGATTAAAAAAAATAATAATAATACTGATCATGGCTTTAAAGGACATTGCTTCAAACAAGCCAGAATAAGCCTTTACGGCCGTTTGAAGAAAAAATAGCATAATAATCACCTTTGGCTGGGCTATACAATGTGTCACTTTCAAAACATCAGGGTTATGAATGTTATTAGTGAATATCTCTGAATTAGTGTTGGCGCCGGATGCCATTTCTGGCCCTGATACCCGACACACCCTATTACCCGTATGCCGTGCAGTAACGCTTCCATACGGCTGATACCATAATAATAATGCAAAAAATTTGTAGATATAATAAAGTGCGTTTGAAATGCTGCCTACCCCTGTAAAGCAGGAAAAAATCTATCATGAAATCCAATTGAGTAGAACTTTTATTGCCTACCAGGAGTGGGTGACAATAGTTGAGCTTGAATACACTCATGGCTCTCAATATGGTATCGGCGCTCTTTATTTGTTGGTACTCGCCGTTACCGACATACCACCGTATTTTAGGACAGTATCTCGAGGGCCCCACCGATACTGAAGGAAATGGGTATTGGTGGTGCTAACACTAATTCTAATATACACTTGGTGTTCACTGTGTTAACTTGATGGTGGAATTGGCCTTTAGTTGGCCCTCCAAAAGAAAACTAAAAAATATCTGCTGTGAATGTACACTAATTAATAAAGGTAAGTCAAATTCTACTAAAGAGACCTGAGTGGGGCAGTTAGTGAGTGACTGGAGTGACTGACTGCAGAGCGGCAGTGAAAAGGCCAACGGCTGGGGGGGGCGGGCGAAGAAGAAGACGGACGGGGGAGGAGGAGGATGCCATGTCACCCGACGGAGGGGATCGGTGGCACTGAGCGTGTCACAGGGTGATGGTTGCACTCTGCTAGGACCAGCAGCCCCTCCAGCGCTGTCAGAGGAACCAGCAGCTCCAGATACTGACACTATTACTCACAAGGACTGGGCAAATATGACCAGCCTCTGGATTTGCAAAGCTGGAAAAGGCCTGACGGCGCGCAGAGACACCATAAAAAGGGAGGATGGAGGGATTAAACGTGGGAGGAAAGAGCACGGAGATGCAGGATGCAACTCTGTCACACCAACACAAACAGTCAGAAGGAAAGAAAAACAGCAAAGCTTCTTTTCAGAAAATTTGCCAAATCCCGTGGCTTTTATTCATCTGCCAAAAAAAGAAAACACAGTAAAGATTTGATGTGATGTACCCCTGCACCATCTTAAACATTTAGACGTTTATACTTTCCAGCTTTAAATCAATAACATCACATGAATGACTGTTATAGACTTACTTCCCTCAATTTATCTTGGAAAATGTATCGACTCAAACTTTCAGTTGGTCTCCTGATGTTTCTCTCCACAGAAAAAAGTGACTAGGATTGTGAGCTGTTTGGATCCAGAAAACAAACAACATGGAGGAAGGTAGGAGAAAGGGGCGATGACAATGATGAGATAGAGATGGAAATATGGTGATTTGAGGAGAAAAACATGTAGAGGGGGAGGGAGGTAATGCCAAAAGGGGAGAGGGCAGAAAAAAAAATATATAAAAAAAAAAGAAAAAGGAGAGATGTAGAGGAGTTGGACTGAGAGAAAGAGAGAGAGAGATCGGAAGAGAGGGAAGCAGCAGCGAGACTGATCGCTGTTGATCTTCACGATAAGCGCTCCCGACAACTTGTGACCAAAGTGGCGCTTCGACACTAATCGGCCGTGAAGGCTGACCTGCAGCGAGGCAGCGCAGTTCAGATCGCATAGGGCCCGCACTGCGCCTCAGACGAGATGGGCCCAGACAGGAGACATCCAGGCTTCAAAACTCCCTGAGAAATTGCGACATGGCTTCAGTGCACTGTGAGAAGAACATAAGAGGAGGAGAAAAAAAAAGGAAAAAAAAAAAGCCAAGCAGTGATACTCGTTGCTCTTGGCAGTCGTGGCAGACTTATCTGGCTTGAGATGAAAAGAGAGGGACACTGGAAAAGGAGAGTAGAGTAAGGGAGTTAAGGGAGGGGAAGTGTCTAGAGGCGCGAGGGGGGGGCAACAAAATGTGAGTCGAGTAAAAAAAAAAAAAAAAAGATACAAGGATCAATTTTATTGACAATTATCTGAGCTGTAAAATAACCTTGAACCATGCATGTCTAACCTCTGTGAGACATAAAGACAGTGCTCCGACATGTTGGTATAATCTCTGGAGCAAAAAGTAAACAGGTTAAAGACGTTAGAAATGGAGAGATGAGGAGGTAAACACATGTAGCACGCAGTGAGCGCCTCCTTGGAGTATTCTACTATTCTACAGCACGGCTTTAATTCAGCATGGCTCACCTCAGGAAGATTGCAGAGCAGAGATACCGCTACGTTTTCAAACCATAATCGTGCTTTTTTTCTCAAAGAAGATACAGTTCTAGTCCTACTGCTAATTGTTGATTTGAAATATTATCTTATTTTTTTTTGTATACATATATGCTAATAATTTGCAATATTCAGTTAGCAGCTTTAGGGTAAAATGTGAAGTAAATATACTTTTTTTCCCCCACCCTGTTCTTTAAGGGTTAATATTAACAATATAAGAAGCTGATCCATCCGTTTATGGGACCAGTCGGCAGTGGGTGACTTAGCCAACTGTCATTTTAAAATAGCCCAAAGTTAATATACCTAGCCTGGTTTATTCTTTTCCAAACAGCAATATTTTAAAATGGCTAAGTGGGAAGTTAGAAGCCAGCTGACAGGTAGAGTGCAGCAACAGTAGAGGGGAGGGCCAGCACGGTTAAAATGCTTTATTTTTATCTGGTATTTCATAAAATGCCTCAAAGTGTGAAAAAATCAGCAGTGTTGAATTCGTAATGACTGGGCCATGGCTAACTTCTAGAAAAAGCATAAAAGAAGACAATATAAGACATATAAGACACTATAAGCTGCTACTTTGTTCCCACCCTCTGAACCATGTGTCTTATACACAGGCGCAGCTTTTCTGTGGATTTTTCCTAACCGCCAGGGGTGAAATTAAAAATTGGAAATCAAAGCAGAAGGGGCTAATTTTCATTCAGCACAAGCACATGCTAGCAGCAGGAACAACGGAGAACAAATGTCCCGAATTCACACATTTTGACATTTATTTGCAACATGAAAGCTTTTGAACCAATAAAGAGACTGGGCTCAACTTCTGCAGAGCTGAAATAAAGCCTCAACTTTAAAAGCTCTTATTTCCGCAAGCCAACAAGCTAACAGGAGCTAACATTCTTATTGGTCCCTACACTAGCAGTGATATGTAGAGCTCCCCCAACAGGTTTGCTAGAGAACAGTTGAGTAGATATCAACAGAGCGGTTTATATATGTACATGTCTGTGTAAATTCTCAGTCATGCGGGTCATGGCACTAAAAACAGGCTTAAAATGGGAGGAAACTGGACTTTCGCTCAGTTTTTTTTAAAGATGTTTTTCGACACCTATCAAGGAATCTTTCTCAATTCTATTGTCTTGCATCAGTCTCTGTTTTATCTTTTTATATGTACATTTCCAGTTAAAAAAAACCTTTGTGAGTACAGATTGTAGTTGCACTCTATAGTCTGGAAAATACGGTACCTACAGTATAATACGGTGAAGAATATTGCAGTTATTTTCTCACAACAGGGTTTTCCTCTGTCATAAAACTAGAGCAATAAAAAAAATGCTTCAACTACTTCAATCCAATGAATCAATTAAATGTAAATCCTTTCTCCACTTATGGATTTTCCTCTATAAAAGCACAATCCATAGTTTGCAAATGCTGCTGTGCAGGACGACCTGAGCAGTTATAGTTCAGGAAGAGCCCAGTCCAACTGTCACTCAGGAGTTTAAATTACCAGCAATCACCAGAATCTATTCCACACTTTTTGACACCCTGGCCCTCATTCCCAGATAAACATTTTCACATTCCCTCCAAGTGGGATGTACCTCGGTTGCCAGGGTACTGCCGTTTGCCACCATTGGACCATGCTGAAGAGGAAACGTAAAGCTGTGTTTTAATAAGTCGGGAATGTGCCGTTTCATTCAGCCTTTAATGACGACTGGATTCCAATTAAGACGGCTTGTGCAAAAAGTGTGTAAATCTATGTGAGAGCTAATCATACCCGGCAACATAAATAATCTGTGATTGCATCCCTTTAGGACAATTTACTGCAAGCAAACATGCGGCAGGTGAAAAGTGGAGGAGATGGAGAATCTAAGTGCAAAGGCAGAGTCAATCCACGCAGTATGAGCAGGTTTCTCTAGAGAACCATGCAGCTCTTCCTACATTTCTAGTACATATAGTCTATAGGGTGGCTGCAGAGGTGTATTTAAAAAAAAGCACATCTCTTACCACAACAGAGCAGCAGCTAATTTCTGAATGCAGCTGCAGCCTCTCCCTGATAATGTGACAATAGATTTGCTAATGGCAGCAAAGTTGAACCTTATGACCAGGATACAAGCGAGGTTGTCAGTCTGAGTTTTCTTCATTCTTTTTATCCCCCCCAAAAACACACACACACACACACACCGGTTAAATCAGAGACAGAAGCATGGATTCTAGAAATATTCTCTTATTGATCTGTTGTGGAAAGATGCTATCTCTTTACATGAGGAGCAGACCACTGGAGCCAGAACAAACACACACATACACACACGGCATTACTATAAACACATGGCCTGTATACCATCATCCATGGAAAGAATAAAAATGCATTCTTAAAAAAAATTAATCCGCACACCATCACGTCCTTACTGAGGCAAGAAAAAAAGCTTCATTAATCAAATATCATTCTGAGCGTCTATAAACACCCTCCAAAATAACATCTGCTTGTCCATTGATGAAGCTAATTGCTCGTTAAAGTCTGCGAGAGCTGCGTGAGGCTTTCATGCTCGTTCTCCGGCGAGAAAGTTTGTGAAAGAAATCCAGCTTTTCAAAGAGCTGCTGCCCTCTCTTCACATAACACTTGTATGCATCTTAAATTCCTCACCAAAACAAATTGCTTACATTTATTTTGTGCTGCTGAGGAATTTGTTCCATCCCAGAAAAAAGGACAGAAATAGACAAGTGAGTTTTTTTTTAAATATATATATATAAATTCTTAACAACACAGCAAAAGCAGTTTGTGGTAGAGGTGGCTGTGTGCACACGCCATCGGCTCCAACTGTTTGAGAGTCCAATTCCTGCACTTACAGTATGCCGCAAATAAGACCATCACTTTTCATTACTTAGCGCTTCCTGCAGAGCTGTGCTCTATCATTGCCACGGCATGCTAATGTACAGCAGGCTACTGTCATGTAAATTAAACCGTTTGTTTTGTTTGCCTTCCCTCCTTGGGCTGATTGTCAGAGCGACTTGCCAGGAGCAGCAGGTGTGTTTGTTTGTTTGTGTAGGAGGGAATCAGTGCGTCGGGTTCTGCTGTTTGCGCTGCTTTCACCGCACGCGGGGCTCCGGCTGCATTGCAACAAGTGAGCTTGGTGAATGTGGATGTATGTGTGTGTGTGTGTGAGGCTGGCAAGTGACACACACACACACACACCGCAGAGTTCCCAGTAAACCAGATGTGCTCCTGACCCTGAGCTAAGCCACTGAAATGCAAAGTCGGATGCCTGTTTGGTGCCCCCACCTCCCACCCCCACTCCCACCACGTACTCCTCCTGTACAGATACAACAAACTGTCAAAAACAATGGGAGAATATGCATAACGTGGGGTAGGGTTCGCTACAACATGCTCACAATGTAAATCATATTTCAGAGGTTTCAGAGAGACAAGGCAGTCAGCCACCAAGTCAGCCAGCCTGCGCACCACTCTACTGTTTCTGGGCTTCCACTCAGTAATTGACAGTGCTGAGAGAAAAAAAAACAACAACAACAACGAGTGACCCTGCCTACAGCAGAATCTTTAAATATGGAAACAACTCAGCTGCTCATTTGTAGACAGAGTAAAATATCAAATGGCATTAAAGTGATCTAAAAAGAGACCAAGATTCCTCGTTATAAGACAGATGACAGTGATTCCCATCTTTAATTAGACAGAGGGATGCTTCTTTGCCCTGTGTGGATGTGATAAGTAAAAAAACAACTCTTTAGCATTGGTAAGAAGCTGTACTAGTCTCTACTGGTGGATGTGCAGTACATTTTCATCACAAAAGGAGTTTTTTTTGCATTTATTTTATTGTGCATTGTACAATCAGTTTTCAGAGGTCTTAACACTGGTAGGGTTATGAACTGAGAGCTAAGCTGGGGTATTCAGAGAAAAATGGGGAAAGAGCTCCATCCCTTTATGACATATGATGGTGCCAGGATTATGTCCTGTGGGTGTTTTGCTGCAATCAGGAATGCTTCACTTTCAAATTAGACGGTATCATGTGGAAAGACTAGAGAGTCTTAACACTAACGACCAGGAAGTTAAAGCTTGGGTGGAAACAAGTTTCCCAAATGAAAACAATTCCCTTAAATGGGCATTGAGTTGTAATTATCTTTTTAGTTTTTTTTTCCATATTTCTTTTTTAAATGCAGTAGTAATAGATTTTAAATATCATGCTTAGCTAGCTAGGCGTGGGGAGTAACTCGATATCAACATACGTTACACATTCACTGTACACTGACAGAAATGATCAGTTTTAGCTTTATGTGTTTTGTTTTTTAAAACTGGCAAACTATTTCTATTTGGTGTGTGTTTGGCCATCCCAAGGTTTTTACCTTGTCTGTATATTGATATTGCAATGATATGGTATAGGCCAAAATTAAGAAACGTATTATTAGAAAACTTTGGGGATATCCTTCAGCCCTATAGTTAGCTACTGTAACTAAAATGAAATAAAATAACTTAAAGGCCATCTTTTTTCTTATCAATCTTAATATATAATAACGATTTCACACAAAAGTGAAAGGTAGACAGCAGGAAACAAAGTTTTTATTGCTTCGCTGATTCGTGAAGATCTCATAACCAAATGGATATACTTCACAGAGACCGTTATTTTAGTAATGCTAACCACAAAAATGCTAAAAACACTCATAAAGAGCTTCTAACCCCTCGAACCAGAGCCTGCCTCCATCTTACTTTGACGAGATCGGTGACTGGTGGACAGGGAATGTGCAGAGGATGAGTGCTGGCGTTGTATGTTAAAGAAATGCTAAATAAACATATTTCAATTAATACTTTAAATACTGCTGTACTATTTTCTCAAAGGGAAACTGATTCACCTGAAATCTGTAACACTAGAACAAATATTCACAGAAATTAGTCAAAACTCTGGCAGAGGCATTTCTACTTTACTTGAAAAAAGAAATAAAAATTTTATTCAACTTAATGGTTTGATCCTGCATTAGTAATGTTTAAAAAATTATTATCCACCTAACATTTAAACTGTTACACACATATGGCCCCTGAGAGTACTTTTCATGTAGAAAACTGCTTATATTTGTTGTTAGAACAGCTGTTTATCCTTTTTCTGTTTTAGCAAAGTGCCTGCACTGTAATGCAAGAGGAGGACCAGTGATTGAAAGATGAAGCCACAATACAATTCAAATGTTAAACAACAGATAAGTGGAAAAGATAAAATGTTACATAAAACCAACTTTTGGAAATGGGGCAATGTGTTGCATATTTCATGAATTAAAGTGACCAAAAACAATCAAAAGACAGGAACTCTGTCTTCCATTTCTTCTTAAAGTAACTCCTGCTCTCACATTCCGACACACATGAGCACACAGCCTTAGACTCTGCCAGCTACATCCACCAACAACAGGCCCAATCTGTCAGAGAGCATTACTCGTCATGCTTTATTCTTCTCTCTTTTGTCCAAAACAAAACAAAATAATGCTATAGCAACGTCTGCGTTGTGCCGTAGCAGATCTGAAGTATCACAAACGGGGCCAAACTTAAAGTAAATTAGCCCTGCGTGATGAGTCGACCACGTCCATCACTGCGAATCACTCAGTTCTCCTCTTAAAGAGAAGCAGATGCCATCGGCGCAGGCACTGTAAAAGGGATACATGGCACCACAAGCATACGAAAAAAGACGGAGCTGTTTACATGAACTGATTTTTGAATGTGATGTAATGAGAACTCTAAACTTGATACTAATTGGAGTAATGCTTTTTTTAAGAAGAAAAAAAATATATCTTTTACACTTTAAACATATAATCTATTAAGATATTAGATATCCATCCCTAAAGCAAGACTATGTTGTTACAGGTTTAAGCTAAAAACTCTGCTACTAATACCAAAGAAGAATAACAGTAAGAACTTTTTCCTCTATAACACCTGAAACTGTCTGATGCAGTGGGACTGTAATGTTACTTGCTGCAAACAAACGGTATGAGGTTTGGGCAATACGACTCAGCAGGCCGTGGACTGAACCAGCACCGTCTCATTTAAATCTTTATAAAATCCAGAATATTTATTTGGAAAACAAAAACGCAGAAGTCTGAAATCCATGACCTGCCTAAAAGCTTCTGGAAAACAAAAAAGGTTGATGTTTGATCAGGTGCAGACCATTCAGAGTTTATTTTTTTTTTCCCCTGTATGTAAACATACTGAGCACACACTGAACTGTCATATTTCTGTACCTGTCCTTCTCTTGTATGCAGATTTAATTCCAGTTATGACAAAAAGGGGATTTTCTGACTAACTGCATGTCTCTATTATTACAATTACACAAATATATGGGTTCAGGTTGCTAAAAAAAAACAACAAAAAACACAATAGACTGAGCAGAAATAGTGAAGATGATAATTGCATCCATGTTGGTTTAAATCTCAGTCTCATCCAAAGATTCCCCTAAGTTCAAATCTGGCATAACTCAACATTTGATCTGGAAGTTTCCACTGAACTTGAGCTCCATCTGTCACTGCAAATGTATGCAAATGTTTGGCTGGGTTTCCTTCACCGAGGCTCCGCTTCCATCACAAGAGTTTTTTTTTTTTCCCAGTATTCTGTTCAATTAAAGACATAAGACTGCTAAGGGAAGAACTAAGGACCCTCTGAACTATTGAGGCCACATCTACCAAAAGACTGTCTCCACACAGAAATATTTCTAGATCATATCAGAAAAACCAGAGCCACAGTGGTCGTTTTAATACTTCTGCCATGTCTGTAAGAGGCACAATAACGTTCAAGGATTCCACATTTCTGTGAGTGTCTGATGGTGTTGCACAACGGAGAAGAGAATGGCGACAACAAACACAGGAGTGAGAAAAGCAGCATTTGTGTAGTTTCAAAACCGCAGTTAGCGCCTTAGAGGAAAAAAGGTGAAGAGTAAACGCCAATATAATAGTTTCTGGAACTACAACTCTAAAGTCCACTTTTGGTTCTGTTGGGTTTGTTAGAATGTCTGCTGAAGGTTCAAAACAAAAAAAACAAGTTTCCAAGTTTGAAGACGTTTCTTGCTTCCCCTTGGAGGAAGCTATTTCAATTCAATATGTCAGAATTAGCGCTCAGTTCCAAGCTTTTATAGAGTAGCCCAAACAAAGCCTTGTTTTGGCTTAGTAAACATGCGTAAATTGAACCGGAACAACTCTCTTAACATAAATGGCTTCCTTCAAACCTCTTTTTAAACCACCTGTCTTCTTTGTCCAAAATGTTCTGGTCTTCAAAAAGAATTTCCCTTTGTCCATAAGGGGTGTGTACATGTATAGCCGAAGTCTTGTCCGGAGGAAGTAGCCTCTCCTGTGTTCAGAGATGGCAAAAGTACTCTGCACTTTCCTGTACTTGAGTAAAAAGTACAGATACTTGTAGTTAAAAAATACTCTGTGTAAAAGTGGAAGTACTGATTAAACCTCTTTACTTTACAAAAGTAAAAAGTAACAAAAGTACAGGCAGTGTACCTAATCAAACTTAAGAGTATAAAAAGTAAATGTAGAAACCACTTTTTTCATGCCGCTAAGCCTACATTTTAAATGAATGTAATGCCAATAGGGACTAGATCTCCGTTGTTCTTCTATTTTCAATCATCTCTGTAACATTAGTCCATGCTACTATGCTAACACTTTACCGCCACCAAGCTGCAAATGATTTGCCGCGAATGAATAATACCGCTTGAATCTGTCGATTCATCTCTTAGTGGGTGGTGCGTCAAATGCAACGTAGATTCCCATCCAATTAGATTGAATTTGGTATTGGATGACGTGAAAAAATAATAATGGTAACTCCATTGAAATGATTCAAAACTAAAATGCTTAACGCAGCCAATTTTTTAAAATGTAAGGGGGAGTAGAAAGTACAGATATTTGTGTAAAACTGTAAGGAGTAGAAGTAAAACGGGTCACCATAAAATAAGTAGTAAAAGTAAAAGTAAAAATATCAGAAAAATCTACTTGAGTACAGTAGCAGTATTTGTACTTAGTTACTTCCCATCTCTGCCTGTGTTGAGCTATGCATCTCTGTGGAGAGATTGTTTGGTTTCTCCAAAATAAAGATCAGAGCATTCCTCACCGCACTGCATTGTGGTGTATGCAGTGAGGTGAAGTCTGGTGAAGGCATCACACTGGGTTAGCATTGATGTCATCAGTGCGACAGAAATCAGGGAAGTAAACAATGGAGAACAACATGTACGGGATTCAGGGCAGGTCAGCGTGTTTTAATGTTTTTTTCCTTTGTCCATCTGTATCCCTTTCACCAATGCTGCACCATGTTTATAGTTTGCAAGCAGTTTTTTTTAGTTGTTTTTAGAGTTGTTTTTACGTGCTATATCAGACAAAACTGGGGTGATGTGACGTACGTACTTTGCACTCAATGGTATCGCAGCCTACCACTGACTGCACGGGTCGACACGGGTTTGCTTCTCCCACTGTTTGCCGATCGGAGCAGAGCCGTTTGAAGGTGATTTTAACGTCACTTGCAGAGTCCTTTGACCCGGGTTGATGTGAGTCAGCGAGCCGTTCCCACAGCAACTAAAAGCCAATTGTTTGCTGGTTTTAAAAAGTTTTTTTGGCCAGTTGCACATACCTACTGTTAGTTCTGCCCCTCAGGGTCCACTGGCATAGACCACTCCAGTGGCATTTGGTTTGAAGTTAGCTATCTGTCTGGCTGTTTTAAATGGCCGCATGAACCAATGATTAAAACAAATGGTGGTTCAGCAGTTAGGCCTATCCGGAACTGGTGGGACGTTCCCATTCTAAGAGCAGGTTTCAAACATACCTAGAATTGCTGCCACTTTGGACAAACAGGGACAACTATTCCGACAAAGAAGCTTGGTGGTTACTCTTGAACCCAGCTTCTTCTTGTGAAAGGGCCACAAGAAGCCAAAAGAAAAGCGGCTTTGCTGGACAATCAACAGAGGCAACTGAGCTCAAGGGGGGTTCCCTGATACATGCAGCAAAAACGAAATGCAAAAACAATAGAATCAGCATGAAAAAACACAGAAGTTTATTGGTTTGCATGGCGGTTAGCAGACGCTACATGTCATCAGCTTTGCTCATCTTTGGGTAAATCGTAGGAACGGTGATGGAAATCAAACTTCACACAGAGCTTCATTTCTCATAAACATCGAAATCTCTGCGAGCAGCTGCAGCCGAGCAGGTCAGTCAAGGATGTTCACTCTCCTCTGATGTGGAAGTTAGGAGAAAACAAAGCAGAGTGGGAGTGTGTCCAATCATTACTTACCCACACACACTTAGAGACAAGCAAGCCTGTAAAATACCTCACAACTCACACACACACACACACACACACACACCACAGGGCTCTTTGGCCTCCCCCATCTTTCTTATTCTAATCTCAACCTAATCTTTTCTTATTCTTACCTCCCCAAACCGACTCATATTTCACCTTCCATATCTTTACATTTTCTATTATCCACCACTGAAAAATATGACCAAAGCAGAAGGCGTTTTGAAATAAAATATGAATCATCCCAGATAAAGATACAGTGTTTATTTATTTATTATACAGTTTTGTTGTTTTTTTTTCAATCCCCAGTTAACCATCTTTGGCCTGGGTTTGCTGCCTGCACTCTCTTTCTTCTTTTTCTGTGAAATATATATTATTCTTCCAATAACCCGGTGATATATCTGTCAGTGCTGCCTTGAATTTCCAAATTTTTAAAGTTAAAAAAAAACAACCAAAAAGTGAAAATAAGTTTCCGTATAAAATAAGAGGAGAAAAACAAGGTCTGCTGACCAGCCGGTGGAGTCTGATCAGATTGGGACACCCAGAATGTTATACAGTTCATACAAACCTATAGACCCACACAAACACCAGTCTGCTTATATCTACAACTCTGCCAGATATATATAATAGAGAGAGAAATAGGAAATATGAAGCCTTCAACCACAGCGCAGCCCTGTTACATATGAGGGGAGATCCCATCGGCCCGGCTCTGTATTTAGTATTTCTCGTGAGTAATCTTTTGTCATTTTATCACAAGGAATGAAATAATGGGGCAATCCTCTAATGAAAAATGAGGCGGTCGCAGCGGCACAGGAGAGACCGAGAGACAAAAAAAGGAGAGGAAGAGGTTGGGAATTTAGAGCTTTCAAAGAAAGCGACCTCCTCTTTATGTGGGATTAAGAAAAAAATACTTTACTTTAAGATTACATTGAATACAAAACCTCAGTTTAAGAGTGATGACTGTAAAAAGTGTAAAAATAGCACTTTAGTAGAATTTATAGAGGAGAGGGTTAAACGAGTTAAATCCAGTGGCCGTAACATCATACAGGAAATCCTTAAGTACTTGTTAACATGAAAAAAAAAGTATAAACTTGCAGCTGCTTTGAGCATCTGGACTCTGGTAGTTCTCCATTTACTTTAGATGTGGGTGTGGTGCATTCTGCATCAAAGGCATGTCGTCCAGCATCGCTGGATTCAATCAGCTGTCATGTCACGAAACACTAAAACGTTCAGCAAAAATACAATCCTGTTCATTGTAAAAGGAAAAAATGGGGGAGTACATTATGCAGATTATTAAAACAAAGAAAAGAAAACAGTCAAAATTAAAAGCATAAAGAGGCATTTACTGGGTCTTTATCAGATTACAACCACAAACTTAAATCCATTTTTTTTTAAATATATAAGTAAAGATTTTCTGCCATTATTTGCTTTTGATAGTCGTGTTCTGGTGCGATACTTTAAAATGCTCAATAGAAAAAGCTTATGGAAACGCACCTATTCACAATGTTTAAGGAGAAGGCTCAACGGTTCTATGGCAGGGAATCAAACCCCAACAAGCTCTATGGGGGAGGATCTGTCTTTTTTTTTTATTTTTTTTATTTATTTATTTAGCTCCATCATAAAATCACGCTGCACCCTTAACTGTGATTTCATTTGGGAGGATTTTATGTGGTAGATCTGAATACAGTGGCATAAAATTACACAGTGAAAAGATAGGGCTTTTTAATATCAAATTATTTAGAAAAATGCACATTTCGATACAGTCCCCTTCCCTCTAACAAGCCTGAATGAAAGTGTAACCAAGTGCCTTCAGCGGGGAATCAAGATGTGAAAAATGTTTAAAACACTAATATGATAATAAAGCTTTAAACATCAGAGCATCTAAAAACATAAGGAGCAGGACTGGAGCCTTACCAAGACATGGTGGACCACCTAAACCAAAAGGCCAGGCGAGGAAGGCATTAATCAGAGAAGCATCCATTGGAACTGCTGAGGCTAAGGAAGGAAAATCTGTCAGCCGGACAACTATTACCTGAGCACTCAACAAATCTGTCTTTCATGGACGAGCTGTACAAATATAGCAGTGGGTCACTGAAGGCTATAAGGAGCCTTATTAACGCTTTGCTTCAGGCCATGTAGGGGACTTGCGAGTCGGGTTGGAGGTTTACCTTCCGACAAGACATCAGCCCTAAACAGTTAGAACCACAATGGGAAGGACAGATCAGCTGGAGCGGGTCAGTCTGCACACAGACTGAAGGTCTGGGGAAGAGCGAAGCTCATTTTTTAATTTGAAAGGCAAATGTTTGCTCTCCATTGACCTGTTTTACAAACAGAAACAAGAGCAAAAATGAGGAAATAACACAAACTACAGACGGATGGCAGACCCATGCTAATTTTTGCTACACTTTCAGTTTTTGTTTGTTTTCAAATGCCATTATAAAATCAGCCACCACTTTTTTCTTATTGGATCTACCTTAGAAATTAAAATCACAATAAAAATACATTGGAATCTGCAGCTTTAATAAGATATAATGGGAAAAGCTTTACAAGTTAGAGAACTCTTTTTGTAAACCATTGTTAAACTCCTTTACAAAGCAACAGAAAGAAAAAAACAAATCTGGCATTTCTCCTTTGAAAGCCAGTAATTTTCAAGCCTAATTTAGATGAAGATATTTATCCTCTTGCAGGGCAGCAGTATAAAAAACCTGCTTCCTCTTCCACAATCAAGCCTCTTTCATCCCCTTTGGGCTGCATGCGCGTCCGTGTGCGTACCGTACACGTCTGCATGCATGCAGCTGTTGTCGACGGTCTGTGTGACAGACAGTCTTTCCCTTTATGCATGTGTGTTTAATTAAAGGCAGAGTTTTGGCATCCCAGGCCACCGCAGCAACCCTCACACACACACACACACGAAGGGATTGAATAAGCAACAGAGGGAGAGGGACCGGCCCTAATGTGCATAATTAACTTTACCCTCATCACTTGACTTTAAAAGGGCTGTTTTGAGGACAGAGCCAGGCCATTGGAAGCTGGGAGAGTGGTCCTTTAAGTCCGAAACGGTCATTACGGCATTTTGGAGCATTTTCAAGCATTCTCTGAGTTTTGTTTTCTGTTTCAGGGCGAGTTTTACAAAGCATTTGGGGACAATTAAAAAAAAAAGACTAGTGAGAAACTTAAAACCACACTGGGGAAAAGAAAATAGAAGAAAAAAAGAAGTGCTTTAATAGAGATAAAGCAGCACAGTTTCTATACAGTTGCTGCTCACTGCCTGTTAGTTGGCTGAAAGGACGCTGCAATGATTTTCCTTAGCTTAAAAGAAAGACAAATTTGGCTGTTTGGAAACATTTGTGATCACAGAAAAAAAAGAAAGATGAGCAAACTAAAATAGCACCATGTTATTAATGCCATACCTTTTTAAAATCACAGTTGCTAAGCTACGAGGAGCGTCTCTGGAAGGAAGACTAAAATATGAGCTTTTTTATACGTGAAGTCAGCATGGAAATAAAATCATCAATGAATAAATGTAGATAAATAGGCTTTTACAGTTACCATAATATTATCTTTCACTTTAATTTGAGACTCCCTTAGAATACAGCAGAGCTGTGCAACAAATCAGATTGCAGTTGTTGGAATGTCAACATCGTAACAGCAATTTGCTGGAAACTTATAGTTCAGAAGCCATGCATCACAGCCCTGCTTTACGACAACATATTTGGTCATTAATATGGACTTTAACTGTCCTTTATGTCCATTACTGATATGGATCTCAGTGATCAGGGTAATAAAGCTCAGGAAGGGACGTGGGAACGTTTTGATGATGGAGAAGTTGGAAGTGAGGAGGATGTGGGTTAATTGTAATTGTTCTCCATCGCTGCAGTATTCAGTAGTAACATTGCAGAGTCAGGGTTTCCATGTTAGTGAAGTATGTAAATTAACACAGAAAAATGCTTCAGTTAAACTTTAGCACTCCAGGTTCAATAAAAAATGTAAAATACACTTTTTATAAACTGCTTTCCTGCAGAGAAACAAACCCTTTGTTCAAAGCTGATAACTGTGTTTAGTTTTTCATCAGGGTTCCTCTGTATATGATTTACAGGAAGTAGTTATAGATGTTGCTTTTCTATTTTAAATTAAACATTTTTGATCAGGTAATTTATTCTTATCAGACTGAAAATCTCCTCCCAGTCTGTGCCTCGTCTCTTACGTTTCACTTTTTAAACAAGAGTCAAGAGTTTGTCGCCGCATGCGAAGCTCAAAGTAAACTGGCCAAGAGAAGCTGTCATGAATCTGAGCTGAAGAGAACTGGAGAGCCAGGAGGAAGACGAGAAAAGCTGGCCAAGAAAAGCTCTCAGCCTCCGGCCTCCTTCCTCCTCCTCCTCATCATCCCGCTATTGTGCCAGTACTGACTGCTACCAGCCACACACTTCACCTCCCATCAGGGTCAGGGCGGCAGCAAAAGGTTTCACCGACAGCTGGTGTAGGATAGCCACAGTCAGCAAACGTGGCCAATGGGCATCCTGACGCACCTGATGTGACGCACCGCTTTGGCGTCCTCCCATGTAAAACAGACTACAACAAAAACAAAGGGAAAGTAGAGCAGACTGACCAGGAGGCGCAGCATCAGAATTAGATACGTGGTTTTAAACATTCAAAACTTTATTTCTGCCCAAAAAGAAAAAGCATTTCAGTAACACAGAAATTTGGCAGATCTCCAGTGAGAGCGAAGTTGGCCTCTCCCACATCTGCAGCGCTGGACTGACTCCTGAGGGTAGCCTGCAGGCCCCGGAGCACCGATCCCTCCCCTAATGAAGCATCAAACAGACCATGCATAAAAAACTAAAGATAGAAATAACATGGCTAAAACTGTCCATACCTCCCATGAGGAAGAACCGCGATTATCCGACCGGTTTTCTCTGATTCCTGCACTCTGACAGAGAAAAGTGCAACGGCTTCATGAAAGGCGTGACAAATCAATTGGGGGAAATTAGAATGGATATATTCATCTTTGTGTGCAGTAAGCAGTGGGAAATGCATATTCATAATTGTCCGGTTGCTAATTATCCACTAACGGGAGTGTGTGTGTGTGCACATGTGCTTATTTAATGGCTAATTAGCTGAGATAAGAAACTAATAAGTGCTGCAGCTCAAAAGGCGGCTCCTATTACAAACATTGCTCAAAAAAGAAATAAAAAGAAATTTCCACATATGTCTGTGTGCACAAAGAGTACAAAAAGAACAGACTGGGCAGGGCTGAACGAGAGCAAACTGTGTGTGTGTGTGCCTGGCAGTGGAGGTCCATCCTCACACTGGAACAGATCAAAGGAGACGCATCATTTTTGGGCATGTGAGAGCCCACCTCCCCTCCACATCCGCAACCCACCACCACCAGCGTGACAAAAAACAACAGGATCCAGCAGATCCGTCGTCGGCGCATGATTTGGACGGACAAGAGCAGGAAATGGATTTGGAAACCTCCTCCAGCACTCATGTCACATTTCCTCGCAGCCTGCCACTGACAAACAGGATGCATCACTGTTTGGTTCCCCCCCCCCAATCACGATTGTCTGATTTATGCAGGAAATGTAGGTGGAGATAGAGACCTCTGCTGCTGCTGCTTTTACCAACCTGTGTCCGTGTCACTGAGGACCTGTTTGGGGTCCAAGTCGGCTTGTAAATAGGTTTCTCTTAAAGAAACACCTTCACATTTATATTTACCTTTTCTCCTTAAAGCTACATATACTTAAAGATATTACGAGTCGTTATTTATAAACTTTTTTTAAAAAAAGTTACATTTTAGACTCTTTTAGTAAAATTTTATGTAATAACTCATTAATTTATGTACTTTGGATTCAGGATATGTATCAATGAAGGGCTGAAATTAATAGTTCATTTTGTGTTTTATGATTTTATAGTGTTTTAATCTCTTTCTATCCCAAAGATGACATTCCTCTGTCCTGAGACCTGGATCAAAGCATGACCAAATATGCTAATTAGATTATGATGTAATCTAGCAACGCCTGGAACAGCCAATGGAAACTGATGAAAAGTTGGCTACAGTGGCTGCATGCTTGTTCATGTGAGAGTAGCACCAGGCCAGCTGCTTGTTTTTGTTTTGTTTTTGTGCTGTTTATTTAACTTTTTTAAAGTTGTCAATTACATATTTTCTCTTTGATTATATATATATATATATATATATATATATAT
>JAGKQL010000194.1:5721-36828 GCA_018398635.1 Cyprinodon brontotheroides
ATATATATATATATATATATATATATAAGCGGCGCGGCAGGCGTTGCTGGTTAAGGTTAGCATATAAATAAACACAAAAACAAAACAAAAACAAGCAGCTGGCCTGGTGCTACTCTCACATGAACAAGCATGCAGCCACTGTAGCCAACTTTTCATCAGTTTCCATTGGCTGTTCCAGGCGTTGCTAGATTACATCATAATCTAATTAGCATATTTGGTCATGCTTTGATCCAGGTCTCAGGACAGAGGAATGTCATCTTTGGGATAGAAAGAGATTAAAACACTATAAAATCATAAAACACAAAATGAACTATTAATTTCAGCCCTTCATTGATACATATCCTGAATCCAAAGTACATAAATTAATGAGTTATTACATAAAATTTTACTAAAAGAGTCTAAAATGTAACTTTTTTTAAAAAAAGTTTATAAATAACGACTCGTAATATCTTTAAGTATATGTAGCTTTAAGGAGAAAAGGTAAATATAAATGTGAAGGTGTTTCTTTAAGAGAAACCTATTTACAAGCCGACTTGGACCCCAAACAGGTCCTCAGTGACACGGACACAGGTTGGTAAAAGCAGCAGCAGCAGAGGTCTCTATCTCCACCTACATTTCCTGCATAAATCAGACAATCGTGATTGGGGGGGGGAACCAAACAGTGATGCATCCTGTTTGTCAGTGGCAGGCTGCGAGGAAATGTGACATGAGTGCTGGAGGAGGTTTCCAAATCCATTTCCTGCTCTTGTCCGTCCAAATCATGCGCCGACGACGGATCTGCTGGATCCTGTTGTTTTTTGTCACGCTGGTGGTGGTGGGTTGCGGATGTGGAGGGGAGGTGGGCTCTCACATGCCCAAAAATGATGCGTCTCCTTTGATCTGTTCCAGTGTGAGGATGGACCTCCACTGCCAGGCACACACACACACAGTTTGCTCTCGTTCAGCCCTGCCCAGTCTGTTCTTTTTGTACTCTTTGTGCACACAGACATATGTGGAAATTTCTTTTTATTTCTTTTTTGAGCAATGTTTGTAATAGGAGCCGCCTTTTGAGCTGCAGCACTTATTAGTTTCTTATCTCAGCTAATTAGCCATTAAATAAGCACATGTGCACACACACACACTCCCGTTAGTGGATAATTAGCAACCGGACAATTATGAATATGCATTTCCCACTGCTTACTGCACACAAAGATGAATATATCCATTCTAATTTCCCCCAATTGATTTGTCACGCCTTTCATGAAGCCGTTGCACTTTTCTCTGTCAGAGTGCAGGAATCAGAGAAAACCGGTCGGATAATCGCGGTTCTTCCTCATGGGAGGTATGGACAGTTTTAGCCATGTTAGTATTTCTATCTTTAGTTTTTTTTATGCATGGTCTGTTTGATGCTTCATTAGGAGGGATCGGTGCTCCGGGCCTGCAGGCTATCTCAGGAGTCAGTCCAGCAGCTGCAGATGTGAGGCCAACTTCAGTTCTCACTGGAGATCTGCCAGCTCTGTGTTACTGAAATGCTTTTTCTTTTTTTTTGGGCAGAAATAAAGTTTTGAATGTTTAAAACCACGTATCTAATTCTGATACTGCGGCTCTGGTCAGTCTGCTCTAGTTTCCCTTTGTTTTTGTTGTTTAGTCTGTTTTTACATGGAGGACGCTCAGAGCGGTGCGTGTCACATCAGGTGCGTCAGGATGCCCATTGGCCACGGTTTGCTGACTGTGGCCATCCTGGCCAATCAGCTGTCGGTGCGCTGACCTTTTCGCTGCCGCCCTGACCCTGATGGGAGGTGAAGTGTGTGGCTGGTAGCAGTCAGTACTGGCACAGCGGGATGAGGAGGAGGAGGAAAGAAGGAGGCCGGAGGCTGAGAGCTTTTCTTGGCCAGCTTTTCTCGTCTTCCTCCTGGCTCTCCAGTTCTCTTCAGCTCAGATTCATGACAGCTTCTCTTGGCCAGTTTACTTTGAGCTTCGCATGCGGCGACAAACTCTTGACTCTTGTTTAAAAAGTGAAACGTAAGAGACGAGGCACAGACTGGGAGGAGATTTTCAGTCTGATAAGAATAAATTACCTGATCAAAAATGTTTAATTTAAAATAGAAAAGCAACATCTATAACTACTTCCTGTAAATCATATACAGAGGAACCCTGATGAAAAACTAAACACAGTTATCAGCTTTGAACAAAGGGTTTGTTTCTCTGCAGGAAAGCAGTTTATAAAAAGTGTATTTTACATTTTTTATTGAACCTGGAGTGCTAAAGTTTAACTGAAGCATTTTTCTGTGTTAATTTACATACTTCACTAACATGGAAACCCTGACTCTGCAATGTTACTACTGAATACTGCAGCGATGGAGAACAATTACAATTAACCCACATCCTCCTCACTTCCAACTTCTCCATCATCAAAACGTTCCCACGTCCCTTCCTGAGCTTTATTACCCTGATCACTGAGATCCATATCAGTAATGGACATAAAGGACAGTTAAAGTCCATATTAATGACCAAATATGTTGTCGTAAAGCAGGGCTGTGATGCATGGCTTCTGAACTATAAGTTTCCAGCAAATTGCTGTTACGATGTTGACATTCCAACAACTGCAATCTGATTTGTTGCACAGCTCTGCTGTATTCTAAGGGAGTCTCAAATTAAAGTGAAAGATAATATTATGGTAACTGTAAAAGCCTATTTATCTACATTTATTCATTGATGATTTTATTTCCATGCTGACTTCACGTATAAAAAAGCTCATATTTTAGTCTTCCTTCCAGAGACGCTCCTCGTAGCTTAGCAACTGTGATTTTAAAAAGGTATGGCATTAATAACATGGTGCTATTTTAGTTTGCTCATCTTTCTTTTTTTTCTGTGATCACAAATGTTTCCAAACAGCCAAATTTGTCTTTCTTTTAAGCTAAGGAAAATCATTGCAGCGTCCTTTCAGCCAACTAACAGGCAGTGAGCAGCAACTGTATAGAAACTGTGCTGCTTTATCTCTATTAAAGCACTTCTTTTTTTCTTCTATTTTCTTTTCCCCAGTGTGGTTTTAAGTTTCTCACTAGTCTTTTTTTTTTAATTGTCCCCAAATGCTTTGTAAAACTCGCCCTGAAACAGAAAACAAAACTCAGAGAATGCTTGAAAATGCTCCAAAATGCCGTAATGACCGTTTCGGACTTAAAGGACCACTCTCCCAGCTTCCAATGGCCTGGCTCTGTCCTCAAAACAGCCCTTTTAAAGTCAAGTGATGAGGGTAAAGTTAATTATGCACATTAGGGCCGGTCCCTCTCCCTCTGTTGCTTATTCAATCCCTTCGTGTGTGTGTGTGTGTGAGGGTTGCTGCGGTGGCCTGGGATGCCAAAACTCTGCCTTTAATTAAACACACATGCATAAAGGGAAAGACTGTCTGTCACACAGACCGTCGACAACAGCTGCATGCATGCAGACGTGTACGGTACGCACACGGACGCGCATGCAGCCCAAAGGGGATGAAAGAGGCTTGATTGTGGAAGAGGAAGCAGGTTTTTTATACTGCTGCCCTGCAAGAGGATAAATATCTTCATCTAAATTAGGCTTGAAAATTACTGGCTTTCAAAGGAGAAATGCCAGATTTGTTTTTTTCTTTCTGTTGCTTTGTAAAGGAGTTTAACAATGGTTTACAAAAAGAGTTCTCTAACTTGTAAAGCTTTTCCCATTATATCTTATTAAAGCTGCAGATTCCAATGTATTTTTATTGTGATTTTAATTTCTAAGGTAGATCCAATAAGAAAAAAGTGGTGGCTGATTTTATAATGGCATTTGAAAACAAACAAAAACTGAAAGTGTAGCAAAAATTAGCATGGGTCTGCCATCCGTCTGTAGTTTGTGTTATTTCCTCATTTTTGCTCTTGTTTCTGTTTGTAAAACAGGTCAATGGAGAGCAAACATTTGCCTTTCAAATTAAAAAATGAGCTTCGCTCTTCCCCAGACCTTCAGTCTGTGTGCAGACTGACCCGCTCCAGCTGATCTGTCCTTCCCATTGTGGTTCTAACTGTTTAGGGCTGATGTCTTGTCGGAAGGTAAACCTCCAACCCGACTCGCAAGTCCCCTACATGGCCTGAAGCAAAGCGTTAATAAGGCTCCTTATAGCCTTCAGTGACCCACTGCTATATTTGTACAGCTCGTCCATGAAAGACAGATTTGTTGAGTGCTCAGGTAATAGTTGTCCGGCTGACAGATTTTCCTTCCTTAGCCTCAGCAGTTCCAATGGATGCTTCTCTGATTAATGCCTTCCTCGCCTGGCCTTTTGGTTTAGGTGGTCCACCATGTCTTGGTAAGGCTCCAGTCCTGCTCCTTATGTTTTTAGATGCTCTGATGTTTAAAGCTTTATTATCATATTAGTGTTTTAAACATTTTTCACATCTTGATTCCCCGCTGAAGGCACTTGGTTACACTTTCATTCAGGCTTGTTAGAGGGAAGGGGACTGTATCGAAATGTGCATTTTTCTAAATAATTTGATATTAAAAAAAAAAAAAAAAAAAAGTAGCCCTATCTTTTCACTGTGTAATTTTATGCCACTGTATTCAGATCTACCACATAAAATCCTCCCAAATGAAATCACAGTTAAGGGTGCAGCGTGATTTTATGATGGAGCTAAATAAATAAATAAAAAAAATAAAAAAAAAAGACAGATCCTCCCCCATAGAGCTTGTTGGGGTTTGATTCCCTGCCATAGAACCGTTGAGCCTTCTCCTTAAACATTGTGAATAGGTGCGTTTCCATAAGCTTTTTCTATTGAGCATTTTAAAGTATCGCACCAGAACACGACTATCAAAAGCAAATAATGGCAGAAAATCTTTACTTATATATTTAAAAAAAAATGGATTTAAGTTTGTGGTTGTAATCTGATAAAGACCCAGTAAATGCCTCTTTATGCTTTTAATTTTGACTGTTTTCTTTTCTTTGTTTTAATAATCTGCATAATGTACTCCCCCATTTTTTCCTTTTACAATGAACAGGATTGTATTTTTGCTGAACGTTTTAGTGTTTCGTGACATGACAGCTGATTGAATCCAGCGATGCTGGACGACATGCCTTTGATGCAGAATGCACCACACCCACATCTAAAGTAAATGGAGAACTACCAGAGTCCAGATGCTCAAAGCAGCTGCAAGTTTATACTTTTTTTTTCATGTTAACAAGTACTTAAGGATTTCCTGTATGATGTTACGGCCACTGGATTTAACTCGTTTAACCCTCTCCTCTATAAATTCTACTAAAGTGCTATTTTTACACTTTTTACAGTCATCACTCTTAAACTGAGGTTTTGTATTCAATGTAATCTTAAAGTAAAGTATTTTTTTCTTAATCCCACATAAAGAGGAGGTCGCTTTCTTTGAAAGCTCTAAATTCCCAACCTCTTCCTCTCCTTTTTTTGTCTCTCGGTCTCTCCTGTGCCGCTGCGACCGCCTCATTTTTCATTAGAGGATTGCCCCATTATTTCATTCCTTGTGATAAAATGACAAAAGATTACTCACGAGAAATACTAAATACAGAGCCGGGCCGATGGGATCTCCCCTCATATGTAACAGGGCTGCGCTGTGGTTGAAGGCTTCATATTTCCTATTTCTCTCTCTATTATATATATCTGGCAGAGTTGTAGATATAAGCAGACTGGTGTTTGTGTGGGTCTATAGGTTTGTATGAACTGTATAACATTCTGGGTGTCCCAATCTGATCAGACTCCACCGGCTGGTCAGCAGACCTTGTTTTTCTCCTCTTATTTTATACGGAAACTTATTTTCACTTTTTGGTTGTTTTTTTTTAACTTTAAAAATTTGGAAATTCAAGGCAGCACTGACAGATATATCACCGGGTTATTGGAAGAATAATATATATTTCACAGAAAAAGAAGAAAGAGAGTGCAGGCAGCAAACCCAGGCCAAAGATGGTTAACTGGGGATTGAAAAAAAAACAACAAAACTGTATAATAAATAAATAAACACTGTATCTTTATCTGGGATGATTCATATTTTATTTCAAAACGCCTTCTGCTTTGGTCATATTTTTCAGTGGTGGATAATAGAAAATGTAAAGATATGGAAGGTGAAATATGAGTCGGTTTGGGGAGGTAAGAATAAGAAAAGATTAGGTTGAGATTAGAATAAGAAAGATGGGGGAGGCCAAAGAGCCCTGTGGTGTGTGTGTGTGTGTGTGTGTGTGTGAGTTGTGAGGTATTTTACAGGCTTGCTTGTCTCTAAGTGTGTGTGGGTAAGTAATGATTGGACACACTCCCACTCTGCTTTGTTTTCTCCTAACTTCCACATCAGAGGAGAGTGAACATCCTTGACTGACCTGCTCGGCTGCAGCTGCTCGCAGAGATTTCGATGTTTATGAGAAATGAAGCTCTGTGTGAAGTTTGATTTCCATCACCGTTCCTACGATTTACCCAAAGATGAGCAAAGCTGATGACATGTAGCGTCTGCTAACCGCCATGCAAACCAATAAACTTCTGTGTTTTTTCATGCTGATTCTATTGTTTTTGCATTTCGTTTTTGCTGCATGTATCAGGGAACCCCCCTTGAGCTCAGTTGCCTCTGTTGATTGTCCAGCAAAGCCGCTTTTCTTTTGGCTTCTTGTGGCCCTTTCACAAGAAGAAGCTGGGTTCAAGAGTAACCACCAAGCTTCTTTGTCGGAATAGTTGTCCCTGTTTGTCCAAAGTGGCAGCAATTCTAGGTATGTTTGAAACCTGCTCTTAGAATGGGAACGTCCCACCAGTTCCGGATAGGCCTAACTGCTGAACCACCATTTGTTTTAATCATTGGTTCATGCGGCCATTTAAAACAGCCAGACAGATAGCTAACTTCAAACCAAATGCCACTGGAGTGGTCTATGCCAGTGGACCCTGAGGGGCAGAACTAACAGTAGGTATGTGCAACTGGCCAAAAAAACTTTTTAAAACCAGCAAACAATTGGCTTTTAGTTGCTGTGGGAACGGCTCGCTGACTCACATCAACCCGGGTCAAAGGACTCTGCAAGTGACGTTAAAATCACCTTCAAACGGCTCTGCTCCGATCGGCAAACAGTGGGAGAAGCAAACCCGTGTCGACCCGTGCAGTCAGTGGTAGGCTGCGATACCATTGAGTGCAAAGTACGTACGTCACATCACCCCAGTTTTGTCTGATATAGCACGTAAAAACAACTCTAAAAACAACTAAAAAAAACTGCTTGCAAACTATAAACATGGTGCAGCATTGGTGAAAGGGATACAGATGGACAAAGGAAAAAAACATTAAAACACGCTGACCTGCCCTGAATCCCGTACATGTTGTTCTCCATTGTTTACTTCCCTGATTTCTGTCGCACTGATGACATCAATGCTAACCCAGTGTGATGCCTTCACCAGACTTCACCTCACTGCATACACCACAATGCAGTGAGGAATGCTCTGATCTTTATTTTGGAGAAGCCAAACAATCTCTCCAGAGATGCATAGCTCAACACAGGCAGAGATGGGAAGTAACTAAGTACAAATACTTCGTTACTGTACTCAAGTAGATTTTTCTGATATTTTTACTTTACTTTACTACTTATTTTTATGGTGACGTTTTACTTCTACTCCTTACAGTTTTACACAAATATCTGTACTTTCTACTCCTTACATTTTAAAAAATTGGCTCGTTACTTTAGTTTTGAATCATTTCAATGGAGTTACCATTATTATTTTTCACGTCATCAATACCAAATTCAATCTAATTGGATGGGAATCTACGTTGCATTTGACGCACCACTACAAGATGAATCGACAGATTCGGCGGTATTCATTCACGGCAAATCATTGCAGCTTGGTGGCGGTGGCGTTAGCATAGTAGCATGGACGACGAGATGATTGAAAATGAAGACAACGGAGATCTAGTCCTATTGGCAGACATCCATTTAAAATGTAGGCAACGGCATGAAAAAAGTGGTTTCTACATTTACTTTTATACTTTAAGTAAATTTACAAGCCTGTACTTTGTTACTTTTACTTGAGTAAAGAGGTTTAATCAGTACTTCCACTTTTACCAGAGTATTTTTTAACACAAGTATCTGTACTTTTACTCAAGTACGGAAAGTGAGTACTTTTGCCATCTCTGAACACAGGAGAGCTACTTCCTCCGGACAAGACTCGGCTATACATGTACACCTTATGGACAAAGGAAATTCTTTTGAAGACCAGAACATTTTGGACAAAGAAGACAGGTGGTTTAAAAAGAGGTTTGAAGGAAGCCATTTATGTTAAGAGAGTTGTTCCGGTTCAATTTGCATGTTTACTAAGCCAAAACAAGGCTTTGTTTGGGCTACTCTATAAAGCTTGGAACTGAACGCTAATTCTGACATATTGAATTGAAATAGCTTCCTCCAAGGGAAGCAAAACGTCTTCAAACTTGGAAACTTGTTTTTTTTTTTTTTTGTCTTGAACCTTCAGCAGACATTCAACAAACCCAACAGAACCAAAAGTGGACTTTAGAGTTGTAGTTCCAGAAACTATTATATTGGCGTTTACTCTTCACCTTTTTTCCTCTAAGGCGCTAACTGCGGTTTTGAAACTACACAAATGCTGCTTTTCTCACTCCTGTGTTTGTTGTCGCCATTCTCTTCTCCGTTGTGCAACACCATCAGACACTCACAGAAATGTGGAATCCTTGAACGTTATTGTGCCTCTTACAGACATGGCAGAAGTATTAAAACGACCACTGTGGCTCTGGTTTTTCTGATATGATCTAGAAATATTTCTGTGTGGAGACAGTCTTTTGGTAGATGTGGCCTCAATAGTTCAGAGGGTCCTTAGTTCTTCCCTTAGCAGTCTTATGTCTTTAATTGAACAGAATACTGGGAAAAAAAAAAAACTCTTGTGATGGAAGCGGAGCCTCGGTGAAGGAAACCCAGCCAAACATTTGCATACATTTGCAGTGACAGATGGAGCTCAAGTTCAGTGGAAACTTCCAGATCAAATGTTGAGTTATGCCAGATTTGAACTTAGGGGAATCTTTGGATGAGACTGAGATTTAAACCAACATGGATGCAATTATCATCTTCACTATTTCTGCTCAGTCTATTGTGTTTTTTGTTGTTTTTTTTTAGCAACCTGAACCCATATATTTGTGTAATTGTAATAATAGAGACATGCAGTTAGTCAGAAAATCCCCTTTTTGTCATAACTGGAATTAAATCTGCATACAAGAGAAGGACAGGTACAGAAATATGACAGTTCAGTGTGTGCTCAGTATGTTTACATACAGGGGAAAAAAAAAATAAACTCTGAATGGTCTGCACCTGATCAAACATCAACCTTTTTTGTTTTCCAGAAGCTTTTAGGCAGGTCATGGATTTCAGACTTCTGCGTTTTTGTTTTCCAAATAAATATTCTGGATTTTATAAAGATTTAAATGAGACGGTGCTGGTTCAGTCCACGGCCTGCTGAGTCGTATTGCCCAAACCTCATACCGTTTGTTTGCAGCAAGTAACATTACAGTCCCACTGCATCAGACAGTTTCAGGTGTTATAGAGGAAAAAGTTCTTACTGTTATTCTTCTTTGGTATTAGTAGCAGAGTTTTTAGCTTAAACCTGTAACAACATAGTCTTGCTTTAGGGATGGATATCTAATATCTTAATAGATTATATGTTTAAAGTGTAAAAGATATATTTTTTTTCTTCTTAAAAAAAGCATTACTCCAATTAGTATCAAGTTTAGAGTTCTCATTACATCACATTCAAAAATCAGTTCATGTAAACAGCTCCGTCTTTTTTCGTATGCTTGTGGTGCCATGTATCCCTTTTACAGTGCCTGCGCCGATGGCATCTGCTTCTCTTTAAGAGGAGAACTGAGTGATTCGCAGTGATGGACGTGGTCGACTCATCACGCAGGGCTAATTTACTTTAAGTTTGGCCCCGTTTGTGATACTTCAGATCTGCTACGGCACAACGCAGACGTTGCTATAGCATTATTTTGTTTTGTTTTGGACAAAAGAGAGAAGAATAAAGCATGACGAGTAATGCTCTCTGACAGATTGGGCCTGTTGTTGGTGGATGTAGCTGGCAGAGTCTAAGGCTGTGTGCTCATGTGTGTCGGAATGTGAGAGCAGGAGTTACTTTAAGAAGAAATGGAAGACAGAGTTCCTGTCTTTTGATTGTTTTTGGTCACTTTAATTCATGAAATATGCAACACATTGCCCCATTTCCAAAAGTTGGTTTTATGTAACATTTTATCTTTTCCACTTATCTGTTGTTTAACATTTGAATTGTATTGTGGCTTCATCTTTCAATCACTGGTCCTCCTCTTGCATTACAGTGCAGGCACTTTGCTAAAACAGAAAAAGGATAAACAGCTGTTCTAACAACAAATATAAGCAGTTTTCTACATGAAAAGTACTCTCAGGGGCCATATGTGTGTAACAGTTTAAATGTTAGGTGGATAATAATTTTTTAAACATTACTAATGCAGGATCAAACCATTAAGTTGAATAAAATTTTTATTTCTTTTTTCAAGTAAAGTAGAAATGCCTCTGCCAGAGTTTTGACTAATTTCTGTGAATATTTGTTCTAGTGTTACAGATTTCAGGTGAATCAGTTTCCCTTTGAGAAAATAGTACAGCAGTATTTAAAGTATTAATTGAAATATGTTTATTTAGCATTTCTTTAACATACAACGCCAGCACTCATCCTCTGCACATTCCCTGTCCACCAGTCACCGATCTCGTCAAAGTAAGATGGAGGCAGGCTCTGGTTCGAGGGGTTAGAAGCTCTTTATGAGTGTTTTTAGCATTTTTGTGGTTAGCATTACTAAAATAACGGTCTCTGTGAAGTATATCCATTTGGTTATGAGATCTTCACGAATCAGCGAAGCAATAAAAACTTTGTTTCCTGCTGTCTACCTTTCACTTTTGTGTGAAATCGTTATTATATATTAAGATTGATAAGAAAAAAGATGGCCTTTAAGTTATTTTATTTCATTTTAGTTACAGTAGCTAACTATAGGGCTGAAGGATATCCCCAAAGTTTTCTAATAATACGTTTCTTAATTTTGGCCTATACCATATCATTGCAATATCAATATACAGACAAGGTAAAAACCTTGGGATGGCCAAACACACACCAAATAGAAATAGTTTGCCAGTTTTAAAAAACAAAACACATAAAGCTAAAACTGATCATTTCTGTCAGTGTACAGTGAATGTGTAACGTATGTTGATATCGAGTTACTCCCCACGCCTAGCTAGCTAAGCATGATATTTAAAATCTATTACTACTGCATTTAAAAAAGAAATATGGAAAAAAAAACTAAAAAGATAATTACAACTCAATGCCCATTTAAGGGAATTGTTTTCATTTGGGAAACTTGTTTCCACCCAAGCTTTAACTTCCTGGTCGTTAGTGTTAAGACTCTCTAGTCTTTCCACATGATACCGTCTAATTTGAAAGTGAAGCATTCCTGATTGCAGCAAAACACCCACAGGACATAATCCTGGCACCATCATATGTCATAAAGGGATGGAGCTCTTTCCCCATTTTTCTCTGAATACCCCAGCTTAGCTCTCAGTTCATAACCCTACCAGTGTTAAGACCTCTGAAAACTGATTGTACAATGCACAATAAAATAAATGCAAAAAAAACTCCTTTTGTGATGAAAATGTACTGCACATCCACCAGTAGAGACTAGTACAGCTTCTTACCAATGCTAAAGAGTTGTTTTTTTACTTATCACATCCACACAGGGCAAAGAAGCATCCCTCTGTCTAATTAAAGATGGGAATCACTGTCATCTGTCTTATAACGAGGAATCTTGGTCTCTTTTTAGATCACTTTAATGCCATTTGATATTTTACTCTGTCTACAAATGAGCAGCTGAGTTGTTTCCATATTTAAAGATTCTGCTGTAGGCAGGGTCACTCGTTGTTGTTGTTGTTTTTTTTTCTCTCAGCACTGTCAATTACTGAGTGGAAGCCCAGAAACAGTAGAGTGGTGCGCAGGCTGGCTGACTTGGTGGCTGACTGCCTTGTCTCTCTGAAAACCTCTGAAATATGATTTACATTGTGAGTATGTTGTAGCGAACCCCTACCCCACGTTATACATATTCTCCCATTGTTTTTGACAGTTTGTTGTATCTGTACAGGAGGAGTAATGGTGGGAGTGGGGGTGGGAGGTGGGGGCACCCAACAGGCATCCGACTTTGCATTTCAGTGGCTTAGCTCAGGTCAGGGAGCACATCTGGTTTACTGGGAATCAGCGGTGTGTGTGTGTGTGTGTGTGTCACTTGCCAGCCTCACACACACACACATACATCCACATTCACCCAAGCTCACTTGTTGCAATGCAGCCCCGGAGCCGCGTGCGGTGAAAGCAGCGCAAACAGCAGAACCCGACGACTGATTCCCTCCCTACACAAACAAACAAACACACCTGCTGCTCCTGGCAAGTCGCTCTGACAATCAGCCCATGAGGGAAGGCAAACAAACAAACGTTTAATTTACGACAGTAGCCTGTACATTAGCATGCCGCGGCAATGATAGAGCACAGCTCTGCAGGAAGCGCTGGCAATGAAAAGTGATGGTCTTATTTTATGCATACCGTAAGTGCAGGAATTGACTCTCAAACAGTTGGAGCCGTATGGCTGCGCGTGCACAGCCACCCTACCACAAACTGCTTTGCTGTGTTAAGAATTTATATATATATATTTAAAAAAAAAACTCAATTTGTCTATTTTCGTCCTTTTCTGATGGAACAAATTCTCAAAGCAGCACAAAATAAATGTAAGCAATTTGTTTTGGTGAGGAATTTAAGATGGCATACAAGTGTTATGTGAAGAGAGGGCAAGTAGCTCTTTGAAAGCTGGATTTTTCACAAACTTTCTCGCCGGAGAACTTAGCATGAAAAGCCTCACGCAGCTCTCGCAGACTTTAACGAGCAATTAGCTTCATCAATGGACAAGCAGATGTTTTTTGGAGGGTGTTTATATGACGCCAGAATGATATTTACTGTAATGGAAGCTTTTTTCTTGCCTCAGTAAGGACGTGATGTATGGATTAATTTTTTTTAAGAATGCATTTTATTCTTTTCCATGGATGATGGTATACAGGCCATGTGTTTAGTAATGCCGCAGGTGTATGTGTGTGTGTGTTTTGTTCTGGCTCCAGTGGTCTGCTCCCTGCGTAAAGAGATAGTATCTTTCCACAACAGGATCAATAAGAGAATATTTCTAGAATCCATGCTTCTCTGTCTCTGATTTAACCGGTGTGTGTGTGTGTGGTTTTTTTGGGGGGGATAAAAAGAATGAAGAAAACTCAGACCGACAACCCTCGCTTGTATCCCGGTCATAAGGTTCAACTTTTGCTGCCATTAGCAAATCTATTGTCACATTATCAGAGGAGGCCACAGCTGCATTCAGAAATTAGCTGCTGCCTGTTGTGGTAAGAGATGTGTTTTTTTTAAATACAGCTGCCTCTGCACTCCTGCCACCCTATAGACTATATGTACTAGAAAATGTAGGAAGAGCTGCATGGTTCTCTAGAGAAACCTGCTCATACTGGGCGCGGATTGACTCTGCCTTCCCCCTTAGATTCTCCATCTCCTCCACTTTCACCTGCCGTGACTATGTTTGTTTGCAGTAAATTGTCCTAAAGGGATGCAATCACAGATTATTTATGTTGCCGGTATGATTAGCCTCACATAGATTTACACATTTTGCACAAGCCGCCTTAATTGAATCCCAGTCATTAAAGGCTGAATGAAACGCACATTCAAATTCTCCTATTAAAACACAGCTTTACTTCCCTCAGCATGGTCCAATGGTGGCAAACGGCAGTACCCTGGTATAAATCCCAGGTACATCCCAATTTGGAGGGAATGTGAAAATGTTTATCTGGGAATGAGGGCCAGGGTGTCAAAAAGTGTGGAATAGATTCTGGTGATTGCTGGTAATTTAAACTCCTGAGTGACAGTTGGACCAGGCTCCTCCTGAACTATAACTGCTCAGGTCGCCCTGCACAGCAGCATTTGCAAACTATGGATGTGTTTTTATAGAGAAAATCCATAAATGGGAGAAAGGATTTACATATATTTAATTGATTCATTGATTGAAGTTGAAGCATTTTTATTACTAGTTTTTATGACAGCGAAAACCCTGTTGGGAGAAAAATAACCTTGCAATATTCTTCTTTTCACCAGATATACTGTTGCTACCGATTTTCCAGTCTATAGAGTGCTTAATTATAATCTGCACCTCCAAAGCTTTTTTTTTTTTAACTGAAATGTACATATAAAAAAGATAAAATAAACACTGTTCTGGTGTGCGACAATAGGAATTGAGAAAGACTCCTAGATAGGTGTTGAAACATCTATGAGCCGAAGTCCAGTTGCCTCCCATTTGCCTGTTTTAGTGCCATAACCCGATGACTGAATTTACACAGACATACATATATAAGCTACTCTACTCAACTGTCCTCCAACAAACCTGTTGGGGGAGCTCACATATCACTGCTGCGGACCAATAAGAATGCCAGCCCCGCAGCTTGTTGGCTCAAGAGAAGTATGAGCTTTTAAAAAGTTAGAGTTTATTAGCTCTGCAGAAGTTGGAGTCTAGTCTCTTCATTGTTCCAAAGCTTATAAGTGCCAAATGTCAAAATGCAAATTGGGACATTTGTTCGTTGTTCCTGCTAGTATGTGCTTGTGCTAAATGAAAATTAGCCCCTTCTGCTTTGATTTCCAATTTTAATTTCAATTTGGCGGTTAGGGAAAAATCCACAGAAAAGGCGCCTGTGTATAAGACACATGGTTCAGAGGATGGGAAACAAAGTAGCAGCTTATAGTGTCTTATATGTCTTATATTGTCTCTTTTATGCTTTTTCTAGAAGTTAGCCATGGCCCAGTCATTACTTAATTAACACTGCTGATTTTTTTCACACTTTGGTGCATTTTATGAAATACCAGATAAAATAAAGCATTTTAACCGCGGCTGGCCCTCCCCTCTACTGTTGCTGCACTCTACCTGTCAGCTGGCTTCTAACTTCCCACTTAGCCATTTTAAAATATTGCTGTTTGGAAAAGAATAAACCAGGCTAGGTATATTAACTTTGGGCTATTTTAAAATGACAGTTGGCTAAGTCACCCACTGCCGACTGGTCCCATAAACGGATGGATCAGCTTCTTATATTGTTAATATTAACCCTTAAAGAACAGGGTGGGGGAAAAAAAGTATATTTACTTCACATTTTACCCTAAAGCTGCTAACTGAATATTGCAAATTATTAGCATATATGTATACAAAAAAAAATAAGATAATATTTCAAATCAACAATTAGCAGTAGGACTAGAACTGTATCTTCTTTGAGAAAAAAAGCACGATTATGGTTTGAAAACGTAGCGGTATCTCTGCTCTGCAATCTTCCTGAGGTGAGCCATGCTGAATTAAAGCCGTGCTGTAGAATAGTAGAATACTCCAAGGAGGCGCTCACTGCGTGCTACATGTGTTTACCTCCTCATCTCTCCATTTCTAACGTCTTTAACCTGTTTACTTTTTGCTCCAGAGATTATACCAACATGTCGGAGCACTGTCTTTATGTCTCACAGAGGTTAGACATGCATGGTTCAAGGTTATTTTACAGCTCAGATAATTGTCAATAAAATTGATCCTTGTATCTTTTTTTTTTTTTTTTTACTCGACTCACATTTTGTTGCCCCCCCCTCGCGCCTCTAGACACTTCCCCTCCCTTAACTCCCTTACTCTACTCTCCTTTTCCAGTGTCCCTCTCTTTTCATCTCAAGCCAGATAAGTCTGCCACGACTGCCAAGAGCAACGAGTATCACTGCTTGGCTTTTTTTTTTTCCTTTTTTTTTCTCCTCCTCTTATGTTCTTCTCACAGTGCACTGAAGCCATGTCGCAATTTCTCAGGGAGTTTTGAAGCCTGGATGTCTCCTGTCTGGGCCCATCTCGTCTGAGGCGCAGTGCGGGCCCTATGCGATCTGAACTGCGCTGCCTCGCTGCAGGTCAGCCTTCACGGCCGATTAGTGTCGAAGCGCCACTTTGGTCACAAGTTGTCGGGAGCGCTTATCGTGAAGATCAACAGCGATCAGTCTCGCTGCTGCTTCCCTCTCTTCCGATCTCTCTCTCTCTTTCTCTCAGTCCAACTCCTCTACATCTCTCCTTTTTCTTTTTTTTTTATATATTTTTTTTTCTGCCCTCTCCCCTTTTGGCATTACCTCCCTCCCCCTCTACATGTTTTTCTCCTCAAATCACCATATTTCCATCTCTATCTCATCATTGTCATCGCCCCTTTCTCCTACCTTCCTCCATGTTGTTTGTTTTCTGGATCCAAACAGCTCACAATCCTAGTCACTTTTTTCTGTGGAGAGAAACATCAGGAGACCAACTGAAAGTTTGAGTCGATACATTTTCCAAGATAAATTGAGGGAAGTAAGTCTATAACAGTCATTCATGTGATGTTATTGATTTAAAGCTGGAAAGTATAAACGTCTAAATGTTTAAGATGGTGCAGGGGTACATCACATCAAATCTTTACTGTGTTTTCTTTTTTTGGCAGATGAATAAAAGCCACGGGATTTGGCAAATTTTCTGAAAAGAAGCTTTGCTGTTTTTCTTTCCTTCTGACTGTTTGTGTTGGTGTGACAGAGTTGCATCCTGCATCTCCGTGCTCTTTCCTCCCACGTTTAATCCCTCCATCCTCCCTTTTTATGGTGTCTCTGCGCGCCGTCAGGCCTCGTCTGTGGCGGGAGCAGAGACGAGTCATGTTTGGCCTGTCAGTGTGGCTGCTAGTGTCAGTATCTGGAGCTGCTGGTTCCTCTGACAGCGCTGGAGGGGCTGCTGGTCCTAGCAGAGTGCAACCATCACCCTGTGACACGCTCAGTGCCACCGATCCCCTCCGTCGGGTGACATGGCATCCTCCTCCTCCCCCGTCCGTCTTCTTCTTCGCCCGCCCCCCCCAGCCGTTGGCCTTTTCACTGCCGCTCTGCAGTCAGTCACTCCAGTCACTCACTAACTGCCCCACTCAGGTCTCTTTAGTAGAATTTGACCTACATGTATTTCTGAATGTACATTTAGACGTATATTTTTAGTTTTCTTTTGGAGCAACTAAGGCCAATTCCTCATCAAGTTAACACAGTGAACACCAAGTGTATATTAGAATTAGTGTTGCACCAATACCGATACCAGTATCGGACGGGGCCCCGATACTGCCCTAAAATGGTGGTATCGGTAACGGCGAGTACCAACAAATAAGGCGCCGATACCATATTGAGAGCCATAATTGTATTCAACTATTGTCACCCACTCCTGGTAGGCAATAAAAAGTTCTACTGGATTCACTTTGTATTAGATTTTTTCCTGCTTCACAAAGGTAGGCAGCAGCTCGACAAATCCATGATGGCGATTATTTTACATTATTATGGTATCGGTATCGGCCGATACTGCACAGCCAGGTATCGGGTGTCGGTATCAGGGCCAAAAAATGGCATCGGCGCAACACTAATTAGAATATTCACTAATAACATTCATAACCCTGATGTTTTGAAAGTGACACATTGTATAGCCCAGCCAAAGGTGATTATTATGCTATTTTTTCTTCAAACGGCCGTAAAGGCTTATTCTGGCTTGTTTGAAGCAATGTCCTTTAAAGCCATGATCAGTATTATTATTATTTTTTTTAATCTCTGCTATGAAATAAAAAGTCATTTTGAGGCAAGTTTGTTTAAAAGAAAATAAAGATAAAAACAAAATAACTCTTCAAGTTGATGTAAGGCTAACAACCAGAGTGGTGCCTTGCTTTAGCACAACTCAAAGTCACAATGTTTTCTATCTTTTAGCAGCAACGTTATATTAAACAGTATTGACCATCTAGGCCAGAGGTCTTCTACAGGGGTACGTGACCCCTAAGGGGTCCAAAGAGGTACTGCATGGGGGTCGCGAAAGGTCTGCTTGATTAGACTTTTTTTATATTCCCCCCACACAATTTTTTCCGCTAATTGAAATGTCTTTAAATACAAATTAACATGATTTCAACACAGTGAAGTAAACAGATAAATGGAAGCAGAAGATGTCTTTCAGTTATAAATGCACACATTCAGCGACACACAGGAGCTCTTTCAAGCTGGGCACCGTTTCATTCACAACACCTGTTACATCAACCAGGAATCAGAATCAGAAATACCTTAATAATCCCAGGGAGAAATTACTTTCGTTATATTACTCCACCTGTAATAGAGTGACTATAGGACCAGTTTGATATAACACTATTTCATACAATATATATAACTAGGGGGTCCCTGGTCCATCTCTCCATCAGTTTGGGGGACCTTGGCCTGGAAAACGTTGAAGACCCCTGATCTAGTCTTTGACAAACAGCTGTTGATTAGATTTGTTCTCTACCTAGAAAGTCTGCATTGCTAAGCTAAAGTTAAAATGTTCTCTCCTCTCCTGTAGCTCCTCATTCTTCTTTGATTTAATGAAAACTCGGCAAACGTTTGGAATTAGTATCATCTGTGAAACAAACCGTTAATTCCTGCTCTGTTTCAGGTCTTGTGGTTTTAGGAAAATTGTATCTGCAGGCTCACATTTAGTGGATTAGACAGGTAGAGCCTGTACCTTCTGCAAACATTCAGAGATCAGCTGTATTAAAGTGTCTTTTTCAGCTCTTGGTTGTGACAAAACATCCATAGTTAAATTAGAAAGGTACAATAAAACGGATAATTCTGCTGTTTATTTCAGTATGTTAGATCAGGGACGTGTGGAGATTAGAGGTTGGATTCTCAGGTCTGGATTTTCGCACCACTGATGTAGAGTGTTAATATCTATTAGTATAGCATTGTATGCTAACATTAGCCAAATGTTTTCCACTACCATGTGGATTTCTCTACAAGCTCAGAGTGATATGATTTATTTCCTCCAGAGATATGGAAACTAATGCAGATAAAACCCTCACAGAACCAAAATAGCACCACTTTAATATTCCATCACAATGTACGTAAGGCCTTAAGGCCAATTTATGCGTTTAACGTATAGCCTCTGCAACCGTCAAATCTGTCTCTGTGCCGTCGTCGCGCACTTCAAAAAATCCCGACTGCGCATCACAAACCTGCGCAGATCTCAAGCGGAAGTGTGCAGACAAAAAGCAGCTGTGATTGGTCCTTGGTATGCCTTTCCGGCTGGCTGTGTGGTCGTCCTTCTCGATTCGGTGCCGGGGTGCGCCATTTTTAAAAACCGAGGAACAACTACAATGGACAACTACAACTTAAGGTTAATCTCTCTCTTTTTGCCAACTCTATTAACAGAACCTGTTCGTCGCCGATGTCTAGAGGCGTCGAGGAGATGTCTAGAGAACTCTAGATCCATCTTCGTGACCGTGATATCTTGCAGGCCAGCGCCATTGTTGTTTTGGAAGATGAAAAGCAGCAGCCGACACCGCCGAAAGGTATTCACTGGTTTCGCAAGCCGGCTCCCTAATAGTGCTTTGGCGGCACGCTGCTGTGAATCTACTTAAAAATTCCGGATAAACGATGCGGAAGCGTACCAGCTAAACTGGGTTTTGCGACCAGACCCAAGCGACCTTTGACCGTAAATGCGGTTGCGAGAAGTATAATCTGCCCGTTAGTCCTGCGGCGCGTGGGCGATCCACGGATTCCAATCCGATTTGTGGTCCTTTCCCACATGTCTCTCCCTCTCTCTTATACCCCCTTTCCTGTCAGCTTCCACTGTCAAAAAACTGTAGCCACTAGTGCCATTAAAAAACAACTCATCGAGCTCTCTCTACTTTACACCAAGACATATCTTTAGACCCTCTGATGGTTGGGTTTTGATTGGGACATTGCCAAAATAAATTACAGAGACCTGAAAAAGGTAGTTAGTATTCTCAGGTCTGTTCTAGGTTTATAGACACTTGTGTGAAAGGATTAAAAAGGGAGCCAAAACAATAAACAGATAAGATGATAGATATGATGATATGATGATAGATGGATGGATGGATGGCATGGATGGAAAGATGGATTGATAAATGTCCTGTGCACAGCAGACCTAAATATGTGTGTGATTTAATCTGGCCTTGGCGAACATGCAGCAATGACAAATGGATGCTCACTATGAAACTCTCTCATCCAAGAGACAGTATTAGTTTTTGCTTTAATTACCAGCAGCAGTAATGTTTCCTATCCATAACTGTCGGCGTGTGAGAACGCAGCCTGGCGGAGGGGTGAGGGCCTTGTCTTTTCTCTCAGTGGGCTTCCTGTCTCGTCTCCAATGCACCCCCAGCCCACTCTTCCTTTATCCTCCTTCTCTCCGTCCCCCTCCAACTCCTTCCTGCCCCCTCTGCTCCCGCCGCATCTTTCATTTCAATATTTCAATATTTATGCCTCATCTGAGAAGTTCAAAGTCACAGTAAGGAGGCATAACTTTCTCTCGCCTCCCCGCCGACAGCGCAGGACCCTGCCCTGTGGACAGGAGACGGGATGCTGTGATGGCTTGTTTCTCCTCCCTTCTGGTGACAAACAGAGTAAAGTCTGCTCTTAGAGAGTTTGATGTGTATTTGAAACCCCATATTTACATGCAATATATAAAGAAATGTGTAAGCTTACATAAAATCAATCTAATCTTTTCCAGTTTCAGGTCATTTTATTTCAACCTGGAAAGACTCACACAGAGAAAATGAGAAAATATTAAATTTATTTATATAGGTAACGCAATCATATCGACTCATTGATTACATTTACGCTTAAGCTTCATATAATAAAATAGTTTTTATGAGCTAAATGTCAAACTAACAAGATTTGTATCAACAATTTGTTCACAGAAATATTTTAAACAATTTAGAAAAGCCAAAAAAAAATGATGTCATGCCTCTTTGATCTTATGGATTATATATGGGTTAAACAGAGATACGGCTTTGGATTTATTCTAAAAAGAGACCTAAAACGCGTCTTCTTGATGTGACAGCATGGGAAAAAATACAAGAACCAAAGTAAGATATAATGAAGGTAGTGGAGGATTGAAATGTTGTATGATTTTAGTGTCCGTGCATTTAACTGGTAATGAAAAAGATGGGTTCTGTGTTCTCAATTAGGGGGTCCCGAAATGGGGGTCTGTACGATTGTTGGGAACTTTACTTAGAAAAAAAATACTACTTATAGTTACTAGTTGCTACTGCAAAAAATGACTAAATTACTAACTTAGTTACTGCTCAGTGAAAGTTGCTTGTTACTAACCAAAGTTAGGTCGAATTGTTTTTTTTTTTTTTTTTTTTTTTTTTAGCTTGAAGTAAACCCCTTTGACACGAGAAAGGATGGCTATGGTCATCCATGACTCTATATACCTATTAAACTTAATCTGATGGATAGAGTAGTGCATTATTGCACATATCTGCCATAAGCATATATAGGCTCCTATATATTTACTTATGAAGATGTGAACTTTCTGATGTGCACTCTGATTTCCATAAACAAAATCCAGTGCAATTTACCTCCAGATGTCACCTAATCTCTAAATAGAAACCACATTGTGTGTTATTGAATCCCAGTGTAAATACAGCTCAGAGAATTGTTCAACATTATTGATCCATCTGCATCAGGATGACCAAGCAGAACGGAAGACAGATCAGGGGAAAGTGTTGAGAAAGTTTACAGAGGGGTTAGTTCTGAAACTACAAATATCCCACTTCTGAGAGGGATTCATTATCCAAAATAGAAATAGTAGAATTAATCATGCGCTGCGCTTTAATTAGTCCTCCTTCCATTTTCATAGAAGTAATAAAGTTATCACTGTACGTAATCCGTAACTCACCATCCTGGCATTGAAAACAGATAGTGGCAGCATCATTCTGGGAAAGATTTCGCTTCATCAGCCTGGAAACTAGGCAGAGGCAATGAGAAGAAAATAAGATCAATCTGCAAAAAATGCCAGTATATTTTTCTTAAAATAAGGTAAGTGTGACTCTGCCAATGGAATAAGACAATTTACATTTAAAATAAGAAAAAAAAAAACTATGCATTGCCTTATTTCAAGTAAATACTATCTGATTTTCTTATTTTAAGGATAAGAATACTCATTCCATTGGCAGATCATCTTATTTACCTTCTCAAATTAAGGTTAAATATACTTATTTTTAAGAACTTGTTAGATCATTTCCCAAGACAATTGTTAGGCAGCTTCCTTAAACATGCAGGCAAAACTACTGAGGAATATTCAGGTATTACAACATCTTCTAAGATTAAAAGACAAGAGAGGGTTCAATTGATATCAAAACATTTGTAAGGAACCATCACTTTTAGTAGCTACCACTGAGGTCAAGGGGCAGCACGTTGGTACTTGTACATTCCTAAACCCGTGTCACTGTATGGGCACTTATTGCTGTGTAACTGACCATCTATTTTGGAAGAAAAGAAAATTGTGGCCAGTTTTAATAAATAAATTGTCTGACAAGTCTGTCCTTTGCCATAAAGCTCTCTGACAGCCACCGTCTGGTAATAGATTAGCCTAATTACAGCGTCCCTGAGTCTAGATCACAACGTCACGTACTCAGCCTGTCGCTCTAATAGCCATTACAGGCACTGCTCAACACTCCCCTCCTGTTAATGTAAAGTTGTAAAAAAAAAGGAAGGGGGACTTGGGGAAAAAAAAAAGACCAGAAAAGGTCGTTGTCATTTGCATGCAAGCCTTCATTAGAATATGCGAATATGCTAAGGACCAAAGCTGGCGGTTTGCATGTGCAGGTGATGAATGGGCAGTGCATTGAGGAATAGGCCGAGATGAAGGCTTCGTCACCCTCATCTGCATAACGTACTTTATTTACTTATTTATTTATTTGATAATTTACTTTTTGAGTGCTCGCTCTCTGTGACGCATGTTATGTCCGCGGATGTTGATGGAGCACCTTTCCGGTTTTAACCACTTTCCAATTCCGAGGCACATTAATAAGATATGACTGAATGAGAGTCATCTCTGCTTTTCAGATGACGTCCGAAGGGCCTTTATTGTGAAGCCTTTGTGTTTTGTCTGACACTGCACAATTCCAGAAGGACATACCAAAGATATTTTGCCATTCTTTGAGCTTTGATTTAACCTGTAGAGTCTGCCAAAGACTGTCAGCTAGTAGGGAAGAGGGCAGTGGGTATTTGACTGAAGCCTCGCAGTGGGGAGTTGGGGGTTTGGAAGGTGGCCGGCAAGTTTACAGAAGAGAAACTCTTCTCCTCACTCTTCTCTGCTGTCAGGGCAGCAGATGGTGGGTGTCAAGACAACGGCAGCAATAGGCAAACGGATCCTTCTCTTGCTTGTGTGTGTGTCTATGCATATTTTCCGAAATGGAGAAGTGTGATGGCTTTGAGTAGGAGGTATCAGCAGCTACAGTAACACATGGACAGTGAATTGTGTTGATTCCAAATTTCTGCTCTCTCTGAGTCTCCAAAGTGTCCACTCGAGTCTCCAAAATGCGCCTACTTCTCAGTTCCCTTCAACCACACAATATGACAGATGTCACGTTCCCGGTGGAATGATTTCCCTCCAAGAAAACTTCCACTCTCTTCCCCTTCAACACGTCTGTTTCTCCGAGCCTAATAAGTCATTCTTTGATAGTGCGGCTGAATATTAGATTAGTGCCGTTGCAGTTTATTTTGCTCCTTTGGAGTGTGACCTTAGCTGCCCTTCGCAAAGGCGGGGAGATAATGAGAGTGGTAGCCGGCCGACAGACGGGCCTGACATCCCAGCTGCGCCCTTCACTCAGCCGGCTGAGGAAAAACGTCAATACAGAGGCCTTATGTTTTATGGATTATCTGCTTTAGCAAAACTACGGTGGGAGAAATCCAACTCTCGCTTGTCATGTTGCTTCAGTTCTCTTTAATGTGCGAGACGACTCTCTGAAACAACAGCGGTTGAAATTAGAGGCTGTCCTCCGTCTTTGTTGGGGTTTTTTTCAGCTTTCTCTGATTCTTTCCATCGTTAGATCACTCAGATCTGATGGGGCCGACCTGGCTGTCTTTGATTTAGCTGTAACATGTTTCCTCTGCTGCTTATTGTAGAGAATGAAGTCTTGAGTTGTGTATGTATGGCTTCCCAGCACACTGTCTCTGTTGTGAATTAAGCTATAACAGTCCTTCCACTTTGGGATTTTTATTTATTTAGGTGTACATTATTAATTCCATTTTCATCTTCTCTTATTCAACTGTTCTTACTTTGCAGTCTGTTTTATACATTTAATTTGTTCTCAGAGGATTATGTGGTAAACAGACTAAATAAATCATGTTTCGTGTTTTGATTGGAGGGTTATCAGGGCTACTGTGCTGCTTTTAATCCCATGTGAGGGTGGGTGGGGGGGATGTCGGGAGTTACTGCTGTAAATAGACCCAAGTGCCCCCATGTAACATGCAGTATAATGTGCCCCTTTAGTGGTGGGGGGAGGCAGGGGGGGTGCCGACAGGCTCACCATGACTCCAGGTTCATGACGGGGCTCTGAGAGGGCAGAGGTTCCAAAAGGTTCCTGGTATCTTTCCCCTCAATTAGGCTTCCTAACGGGGGGAAAAGGTCCTACTAGGCTGCTTTCCTGTTCTAATGAAGCAGGGTGTAATGGCAGTGGTCATGCGGAAAAAGAAACGGTCAAAGTTGATCCTCTCTGAATTGGTAACTGTAAATTAGATGCCATCTAGATATCAACTTCAGCCTTAACTAATACCTTAAGGTATTTTATTTAAAAAAAAAACTTTCAAAACAAAATAATGTTCTCTGAACACATTTATGAGTGGAAAAGATTTTGGTTAAATTGAAGTGCTTCACCCACTTTATTTTTTTCCTCTTTTTTCTTTAAGTCCTTCCTGGGGATTAGGTGTCTCAAAGTGAATTGACTTTGAAATATCGCATCTGGTCTCAAGGTGTGTGGTAAGTTGTCAGTTCTCTGAAAAAATGTGTAAATCAAGAAGAACTCAACAACTTTAGGGTTTTAAACTCTACATGCTAAAACAAAAGTACAAAAAAAACACTTCTCCAGACTTAAATGGACACGTCCCATTATGGGATTGTCTCCTTAGGATTGAGCAAAATGACATTTACACAACTGGTAAAACAAGAACCTGTAACATTCACTTTGTTAATTCAGTTAAAATAACAAGCTAGATTTCACAGTCATTTTGCACCTAATTTTACAAGATTGTCTTTTTAATCCAACTGCTGGATAAAAGCCCCAATGTCCAAATATTTCTAGCTTTATGAAAGACCTTGGATTTAGTTTCCAATATGGCTGCACTCTGAAAGTGTTGGAATTGTTATAAGTTGCGGGATGAGCTGATGCTTTTTGTCTCGTTATTACACCGGTTATTAATGCAGTTTTATACAATATCCACATCTGAGCTAATTCCTTTAGTGTTTAATCACTTAAAATGGAGATAAATAAATTATTGAGTTGTATTGCTAGTAGCAGTTTGGACTAAAACCAATGTTTGTTTTGAACATGGTTTCACTGCTGTTGAAAAAAGCTCCTGTTCACTGATCAGACCAGTTATTGTGGTCTTTTTCTGGCCTTTTGGAGCCTTAACACTAACACATATAGTCAATTACTAATTATCTTCTGGTCTTCTTCAATGCAAACAGACTGAGCGCTTCTGAGTTTTGCTCTCACTCAGTGGTTGAAGAAACAGGACACCCATTAGGACGCCCACTGCTTTAAAACTTAAAAATTTAACATAATTGGAAAGAGTCAATAGGTTATAGGGTTTTTGCCATTTAGATTTCAGTCACATATAATTACCTCTCACATCCCTGTCGGATTATAATATTCTGTTTATCCATTTATAACATGGGTAATATTCCAAATACAAGACTTAAATGGTGAAAATATTGATTTATTATTTTCTACGACTAGAAAATGGGACATTTGTAAAAATGTTTTTGGTCCCCCCCTCCCTCTTTGTAGTACGGATCTTTTGGATGTGTCATGCTGCACAGATTCCCTCCTCCTGTACTTTGAATGACTGTTTTTCGACTTTGGCTCCAGAATATTTGGGGATGATCTTAAAACTACTTAAATGAATGTTGTGCCCTGACTTATTGTGTTTCCTGGATGCCGGGTGCTTTTTTTTTATTATTTTTTTTTTACAATTTTTAATATATTTTTTTGCTTGTATAAATTTAATCCTTCTCTCAGGGGAAGATCTTTATGCACAACCTGTTTCTGTACTTGAGTGTTGAGAAATATTTTACAGAAGCTCCTCAGACGAAATGTGTGGATGTCCTTTACTTGCATCCCGCGATGCTGAAGAACGCTTTTATAAATCATGAATGATTAAATGTTTTGCTGTTTTACATCCCCACAAACTGCTCACTCTGGGGAGCTGTGTTCATGTGAAATCTTTTTTTTTTTCCTTCTGCAGCTCTGTCCTTCAATCCAAACATAAACAGTTCCTTTTTCAAAGACAGCATTAAGTCTTCCCAATCATAGTTGCGCTTTTGCAGTTTTAGCAAATTTGATCCACTTTATGAAAACATCGTCAGACTAATTTGACTTGATAACACTGAAAGCACACGGAACGGCATATTTTTCACCTCTTCTCTCCCCGAGCGGGCACCGCACACACCTGAAGAGGCCGAGCGAACCGAGCATAAGGCGAACCTGCATTACAAATTACTGCACATCATAGAAATTGTGCAGCAAGCTTTTTAAAATACCAGCGCTGCCAGTGAGGCGCTTTGTAATTTATCCCTTCACGGCTGTTAGCTGCGCGGCGCAACGGTGATTTATTTGGTTTAAGAGAAGTTTTGTTTAGAGAGATAATGAGCAGGACTTCTCTTTAATGATTTAACACGGCGCGGTGGAGGAGAGAGAGGGAGGGAGGCGGTGAGGAGGGGGGGAGAGAAAAGGAAAAGCACATATATTTTTCATATCTTTAACTGCACTGCAGAGAGAGGGGGAAATGGGAAGGAATGAGAGAGAAAGAAAGATGCATTAGCAGCAGAAGCTAACAGCCCTTAACACAGGGCATTTTTGATTCATTTTGTTTTGTTGTGTAAAATGACTTTTTCACCTCCTTTGGAACGCCGCATCACTTTCCCTTGTTATGGATTTCACCAGAAATGTTTCTCAGGACAGGCCCTCGTCTTTTCTCCTCAACTTTTTTTGTGTGTTTTGTTTTTGTTTAATCCATAAAAGTAGATCACATTTGTGCTGATAACACACAACATGCCAGCTTTTGGAAATCTATTTTGAAAAGTGCTTTAGCTGCTATTGCAACCCCTCTTCCTCCTCTATACCCCCCCCCCCCCCCCCCCCCCCCCCCCCCCCCCCCCCAACACTTCTCTTTTCATCTTGACACAAAATACAGTATTATTCTTTCTTGTTCAGCAATTTCAAGTTTCTCCTCTCACTTAGGATTCAGAACCCAAATTAAAGCAGTTAATTAGAAAATATAATGAAGCCGAGAAGCGTAATATGCAAACAGGGCTCTGACGCTCGGAGCTGGGGGGGCTCGGTAATGCTGAAACTGCCATCGGCTCATAACGATGATGATATCAATAATGGATTACTTCATCAATCGCTGTTCTTTCTTGAAGATGGAAATGCGCTGTTGGGAAGGGACGGATTCCTTTTTTGTTCTTTCTCTCTCCTTTCCTGTGTTTCATCTCACATTAGGGTGTGCTCTGCATAAGTGCAGGTGGAAGTTGTCCCCCCTCCCAAGCCCCCACCACCCCCCTTTCCTCTAAATGATCCTTTAATGGAACAGTGTGCACTGGAGCTGGGAACTCTATGGGGCGCTGCCACTGTCGATGAGAACTTCGCCTCAATCAATCCGTCAAGCCCCATCACCTGCCTCAGCAGATGATCCAAAAACCCCTTCGGAGAAGCAAAGTGAGCTTTTTATGTACCTCCTCTAAGACTAGAGAGGACACACACACAAACAAAGACACGCATATACACACAGGCGGCATCACGAGTGAGAGGTGTCTGTTTCACTGAGGGCCTTGACGTTGATCGGTCGGCAGAGCGCCACTTTGCTTCTCTTTTATTCCTATCAGGATCATCTCAGAATAGATCCGGTGCTTCACTTTCCTCCGCCGCGGCTCGAAAACAGAATCAATTCGGATGCTTTATTCATTTATTTTCCTCCAAGTATCCGTTAAGGTTACGGGATGTTTACATAAGTGGATCCCTCTTGAGTCCAAGCGGTATTGACGTGACATCGTTTCTTGCTTTGGTCCGATAAAATGACAGCGCTGCCTTGGCTTAGGGTTTTTCTACCTTCTTTCATAATACCAGATACCTGAATGTATTTTGACTGGATTGTATGTAATAGACCAACACACTTTTGAATGATTGCACAAGGAGAAAAAATAAAACATATTATTTTAGATAATTAACAGATGGAGGCCTAGAAACTGAGGGATTCACTTTCAGCCCCCTTTTACTCTGACAAACCTAATTAAAATCCTTTACAGCCAATTGTTTGTGGCTGATTACAAACTATGAGAGACATGGCCGTCCACCTAAACCGACAGGAAGGGCAATTAGAGGAGTAATCGCAGAAAGAGCCAAAAGGCAGATCCTGACTCTGGAGGACTTGGAGCATCAGTTAAACCAACAATTAGTTGTGTACTCTACGGCTCTGTCTCTGTTAAAGAGTGGGGAGAAAGAAAGCATTTTATCACTGTACAGCTAACATGGAAGCCTCTCACTGCACATGGGCCTGAGCGAAGAAACACTATCATGAATCAAGGTTGTGGAAGTTTTTTCTTTGACAGGTACAGAGAAACTTTGCAGAGTTGATGCGTTTATGGATACAGGTAAATATTTAGTAGTCTAGGAAGAACGAATACAGACGAGCTGAGACTGGGCCAGAGGTTCACCTTCCAACTGGAGAGTGACCCTAAATACACTTCCGGAGCTACAATGGAATGGCCTAGTCAAAAAAAAAAACTCACAGATTCTCTTCATCCAGTCTGACTGAACTTTAGCTATTTTGCAAAGAAGCGGGTAAACTTTACAATAATACACCATTATACAAGTCCCAATAAAGTACACTAAAGTTTGTTTTTGCAAAGGAAGGAAATGTGAAAAAGTTTGAAGGCCAAAGAAAGTTCTGCGTGCAGAAACTCCACCATGGTTCGTCCCTCCCTGTCCTCCATCTTCCCATCAGCATCTGCCTCTGCAGTAAAGCTGACAATTCGACTTCACATTTACAGTGGTTTGAACCCATCCATCCTGCCTGTAGATCATCCATTAAAGTAAGCACAATCCCTCTTTCCCGAGTCCTCCGTCTCGACGTGTACCCGTCTGTCTTCCCGTCAAAGAAGCCGCCGCTCTCTTCTGTCAATAAATGTCTTATCTTTCAACTACATGTTCCTGTCTGTTTATGTGTCTTTCTGACACGTCGGCAGCTGTCTCAGCGCTCCAGGGTTGCTGTCAGCCAAGTGTTGGTTTCTGTTCTTCTGTCAATTCACCTGCCTGTCACCTTCTCTCAGATTAAACGTGTCAACTTACCTCCAGCTTTTCCGCCTTCTCCAGGATGGCTTTATAAAAAAATAAACAAGGAAGCAGAGACTTTGGTTTACTCTGAAGAGTGAATTAGTGGTGACATTGTGGGATGTTCTATTTCATTTCGCCAATCCCCTTCTTCGGTGTTAAATATAGTATGCAAGTGCATCTTTTTATACATCTAGCACATCTTCTGTAGCAACAGAGGATTTTGTAGTTAATTGTAAAGGGGCTTAGCGCTTTAAATTTTTCTGAATTCCCAAATTTCCCCCTTTGTTCTAAAAATGGAGTTAGTCCAAATTGGGAAGGAAGGGTTTCTTGATAGATGGATTGAAAAGATGGACAGAAATGGGGTGAGGAAGTGAAGGAAAGTATGGCCCAAAGGGTGTAGAAATAAAGATGCGAGCAGAAGTACAGGGAGATGGATGGGGAAGGAGGCTCAGCCGAGACGAGAGCTAGGAGATGCAGGAGATGGAAGTGAGGGGAGATGAAGGAACATGAGATGGCAGACGAGATGGAGGTGGGAGTATGCAGAGGGGAGCTACCTGCTGCTGATGGCAGTCAGAGTCAGTGAAGGATGGAGGGCGATCCAGCTGTGACATTAAAGCAGCAGGTGGGGGCCGTCATTAGGACTGGCACAGTAGGCTAGATGAGCCCGCACACACTCATTTCTTTGGGGCCCAGCGGACCACTGCAGAGTAGGTAGGTGTATTTGTGTGTATGTGTGTGTGTGTGCACTCATGGAAAAAGAGCTGAAACGTAGTCCCATAACTTCAGAGCTCATACCCACTTCCACTTTCATCTTCCCCCAGCCGAACTGCTCCTCCTCACCGACATTTCTCAGTAACTTGCCTGCTGATGGTTGACCTGATCCTGCATCTGTTAGCTCCCCTTTACTAGCCTTTCATCAGTCTTGTAAAAAAGAAAAAGAATGTAATGAACAGGGTTTATATGAAATATGGAAAAATACAGAATTAATTAGTTGTTTTTTTGTTTGTTTGTTTCTTTTTTAATATCTGGTGTTAGGAAAATCCTTGAGTTTTAAGATATTATCCTGTTTTCTGTTGCTTAAGACTGTCAATCCCAAAGATGGCTCCAGGATTCTACTGGGGCCCACAAAGCCACATGTGCAATAGTACAACACCTCGTTAGAGCTTAACATTTGGTCAAACTTGCTAATATTTAAGTACATTTATTTATAATTCAGTGGTTGTTTAAATAATCATCATGTAAATGAGTAATTACACATTAGACTGACTGACTAAAACGTGATAAAAAATCCAAGAATTCGAAATTTAAATTCTTGGAGCTGGACAAACGGATGGATGGATGGATGGATGGATGGATGGATGGATACTTTCTATGGATGGATGGATGGATTGGATGGATGGATCTATGGATGGATGGATGGATGGATGGATGGATCTATGGATGGATGGATGGATGGATGGATCTATGGATGGATGGATGGATGGATGGATGGATCTATGAATGGATGGATGGATCTATGGATGGATGGATGGATGGATGGATGGAACTATGAATGGATGGATGGATGGATGGATGGAACTATGGATGGATGGATGGATGGAAGGATGGATGGATGGATGGAACTATGAATGGATGGATGGATGGATGGATGAGGCGATGGATGGATCTATGAATGG
>JAGKQL010000195.1:0-12561 GCA_018398635.1 Cyprinodon brontotheroides
TAGGAGGATAAAGTCGTAACATTAGGAGAATAAAATTAAGTAACATTAGGAGGGGATAAAGTAAGTAACATTAGGAGAATAAAGTCGTAACATTGGTTGTAAGTTTTAACATTACAAGAATAAAAGTTGTAACATTAGGAGGATAAAGTTGTAACATTAGTTGTAAGTCGTAACATTACGAGAATAAAGTCGTGTAACATTACAAGAATAAAGTTGTAACATTAGGGGATAAACGATAAAGTCGTAACATTAGGAGGATAAAGTTGTAATATTACGAGAGAAAAAATTCAACAATAGTCATAAAATTACAAGAATAAAGGCTTCAACAATAGTTAAGAGAATAAAGTGGTAAATTCATTAGGAAATTAAAGTGGTGATATTACGAGAATAAAGTTGTATTTTATGACAACTCTTCCAAGAAGCCCTTTCTTCCCTAAAATATGAGGAATGTGGGGCATCATGTGAAGTATACTTTAGCATCGGTTTGACAAATCAGGAAATCTTTTAGCAGCAGCATCAAACTGGGCAGAATGTCAAAGTGGACTCTGGTTACTGATTGGTGGAGCTGGTCGGCCGTCATCTGCTTGTTGGAGCTCCAAGCTTTCTGAAACGGTTGTTGTATGATGACTGCATTCTCGTAATATTACGACTTTATTCTTGTAATTTTACGACTTTATTCTTGTAATGTTATGATTTTATTCTCAAAATAGAAGGAAATAAAGCTCTCTAGCCTGGCCCTAATACTCCCTCGTATATTTTGTGACCCACGGGGCACTACATTTAGTTCCACGTATACCTCTTTAGGTTTATGTATTAGATTTGTGATGTTTACGTGTTGTAGAAAGCAGCCTGGTGAGGACACTCGCTCACTTTGTGGCTCCACTCCTTTGTTATTACTCCCACCCACTGCATCTGTTGCAGTTACATGCACATGATGTGATAATGATGATGCAACTTTTAAAAACAGTTACTTTTTCTTTACAAATCTTTTCTCCAGAGCAAATGCTTTTCTTTTCTTTTTTTTCATAATAACTAACTATTGATGTAAGTAAACAATTTGTTTTAGATACATTTGTCCAATTTTTGCTTTCCTGCGTCAGAAAGCATGCGTTTAGTTTGGTTAGAAACTTTTAGAGGTAAAATATGTCTTTTTTTTCCCCTGTTGTTAAAGTGAGTTACTGCTGCAGTCTGACTGCATGTCAGAGAGCTGCAGGATGAAGCAGCAAAAGTGTATTTAAAGTCTGACTTTCATATTTCTAAAAAAAAAAAAAAACCCCCGCAGAGATCAACAAAAATTAGAACTTAGACTTAAACAACTTTAATTGTCATTATGTATTGGTGTATACAAAATACACTTCTTAAAGTGCAACAATGAGAAGGGGAGAGTGGGAGAAGAAACGGTGCAAAAAAATGATATGGAAGTTCAGGACATCAAATATATGTGGTGCAATCATGCAGTGCAATTAGCTAATAATTACTGAGCAAGGCTAAAGACAAGGGGTGTCCATGTCCTAAACTTTTTGGGATGATTCTAGACCTTTGATGAAATGTTCCCGCTGAAACTTTAGGCTGATGATGTTCTTGTTTCTTTAGGGGGCTCTTGCTTCTTGAAGGAGGTGGAAGGTGGAGGCTCCGGCACGTCATCCTGTTGGTTTTACTCTGGATGTTTCTGCACCGGACCGGTACGTCCCGCCTCAACATTTCACTTTTACTCTGTGTTTTCTTGTTTATTCAAAACATAAAGGACTGAAAAGAAGTCATGTAACTCTCACCATTATGAACACTTCTAAACATCACTGGAGGCAAACTTTACTTATTGTTTAAAATAAAGTGAAAGAACGTGAGCCTTAACATCACAATAAAAGAGCGTAGCTTTCTTCTCAGGTATCCTGACAATAAATCGGTTAACTCTTCCAGCGTGTGTGTCGAGGCAAGCTGTTGCATAAATTGAAGGGTGGGACTTTATAAGGAGAGAAAAACAACCTCAACATGCAGAATCTCTCGCCTTTCTCATTAATTATAACCCTGAGGACACACGGAGCTACAAATCACCAAACAAGATCAGGAATTAATCAGAATTTATCCAGATTTCCTGGAAAAGGCTGCGAGAGAAAACTGATAAACAAAGCATTGCTCCAATTAAACAACGCTTAATATTTAGAGTATGTGGACAAAACTGTTAGGACCCGACCTCTGTACTCTAACTAGGCAGGAAAAATAACACTGAGTTTATGATATTTAATGGAGTAATGTAGAAAAGAAAAACAAGATATCTACTGGTGTTTATAATAATGGTTTAATTATTCCTATTTCCCTTTATAAACTAAAGAAATAAATAAACCTTCTGTTCACTATTATTACTGATTGTGTAATAATGGTGATTCTGCAGTAACTGTGACTCTCTATAGTGTTTTAAACTGCAGTAATGTTAGCTTACCTGCTCTGGGTGGATAAAATGAAATTAAATCTCAGCTCTTAACAGTCGATACTTTTTACATTTTTCCTCATTTTCTTACATTAAAACAACAAACTTTCAACATATTCTCATTATCAGTTCGTATGAAATCGCATACGAAAAAGTTATTCACAGTATTTCGTACGTTTTTGAAGTTTTCCTCGAAAAAACAGATCAGTGGCGCGATCTACAGGCAGACAGAGCGAAAAAAAGCAGATCCGCAGGCAGGACGTAAAACTGGGAAAAACAAGTGGAATAATTACTTCTTCATGTCTCTAACTACGTTTCTTGATGTTTTGTATCTTAGGGTTAGGTGTAGGGTTAGGGTCAGGGTTAGGGTTAATTGTATGTTAAATTCTATGTTATTGAATGGTGCGTAAGATGCGCATGCGCAAGGATATCTTGTCTCAAGGCAAGACGCGTAAAATACGACGAGCAAATACCACGGAAAAAAACGGGCCAAAAGCACGCATCTAAATTATGGTGCATAACTTTTAAAATGCGATTTCATACTACGAACTCATAATGAGAATACACTGAAACTTTCTTACATTAAAACAAAAAACTTCAGTGGATTTTATTGGGATTTTATGTGATGATGAGCTGGAAGAAAAATGATGCAAGAGACTTTTCTAACATTAGAACCTCTGAAACCCCGCCCCTCCCAAGGCACTTAAATTTATTGACCTCTGTACTTTGACTAGGCCATTCCAACCAATAGATCTGCTTTGATTTAAACCCTCCATAGTATTTCTGCCTGGATGTTCAGGCCGATTGTCATGCCAGAAGGTAAACCTCCACTCTGGCAGGTTTCCATACTCTTCCCATCAGTATCATGCTGCCCCTACCATGTTGAGGTGCATGTTGACATCAGTGCCGTCAATGTTTTCATGCACGTGATTTTGCACTAATAGCTTTATTATATTTATGCAGCGAGTATTATAGATTATATGGACACTGCAATGTAAGTAGAACAGGAAAGGAAAAACAGGAGAAAGGAGAAAATATGAAAGAAAGAGAAGATAATATAGAGAAAATGATAATTAGGTATATTTTAAAAGTGATCATTCATGTTCTCTGACGGTTAAAAAAAACATTGTTGAAATAAAAACCTCTACCAGCAAACTATGGTGAGAAACTCATGGAAGGAAACCTAAGAATTTTTGACCCAAATTATAGAGATTAAAGACAAATGGAGAGGAGAGTTTAGTTTTCTGATTTAATGTCAACCTGAGAAGAAAACAAAAGACTTTAAGGTTTTTAATTTTAGTTCTTCTATCCTGCAGCGTAAACTTCTACAGTTTAGCAGCGATTATTCCTAATTGCCTCGTTAAAACTGCAGCTCATGTTGAAACCGACTCATTTTAATAAAAACCAAAACACCTTTAACATAAAACATTCTTATAAGGTTATTATCTACAAAACAAGAGCAATATTCAAACCTCTTTCTGTCCAAATTATATTTTAACATTTTCACTTTCAAACTAAATCCTAACAGGATCCCAGAGCAGATGACAGTGATTAGGGTTAATTAAAATGTGCCATTAATGGTTAGCGATGACATAAAGCAGGGCAGATTTCAGCAAACCACATGAAGCTGCTCCAGCTGCACATTCTTCCATGTTTTATGACTTCTTATTCACCTCATTTATGTGTTTTTTTTTCTGCTTTGGGAATAAAAGCTGCTCACGACTGAAGGATAAAATCAAATCTGAAGATTATTTAGCAAAATGAAATGATCCATTCAGAGACGTCAACAGTTTCCTCAGAGATGCAGCCTTTATTCTGACAGCAGTGGTTTTACATGTTGAATTGATCAGTTTCCTGCCATCTTTCCATCATCGTATTGCTTGTTTCTGCTGCGCTTCATCTCACGCTGTTGTTTTTCTCATATTTTCCGTCTCTTTGCTCCAGCATGCCTGGCTTTTCCCTCACAGCTCTATTAACCAAACCCACTTTTCATGCAGCGGGGAAGTTCTGGTCCATGAAACCTTACAGATGGATCTCTTTTCCATCTGCACGATACTTTGATCGCAGCTCAGAAGATTTGGAGCCACCCGCAGCATTGAAACATGAGCAGATCTTCACCAGAGCGACGCTTTGATTCATTCATTGCAATTATTGCCAGAAAGCGATTAGTGAAATCGATGTGAAGCATTTTTTAAAATCACATTCTGCTAAATCAAACCGATCACTTTTATCAGCACCATTAAAACCTGAAATATTCCCACTTTCCTTCTTACAAATCACAGCTTTCTTTTTTAGTATTTTGTTTCCCCAGAGTTCTGGAACCATTATTTCAAAAATATCCGTTTAATATTAATTGATTTTCCTTTTTATTCCTAATTTAGTCTTTTTTGTAAGAAGGAGCAAAAATTACTATATTATTAGATAAAAACTGAACCATTCCGACAGAATTTCTCAAGAAAAAGTGCGTAATTTTACAGGATTCTTGTTTTAAAACTAAGTTGTTGTTTTTTTTTATTTAAAATGGTAGAACTTTGTCATATTGATTTTAAAGACAAAAAGTAAACTTTTCTTACTATTTATGATATTAAAATCAAATTTAACTGTTGTTTAAATGTTGTTTAACTGCACTTTAGTAATTTAGTATGTGTACCATATATCAGTTTCTTTTTCTTTTCTTTTTTGCATCAACATTTTAAATCAGATGCTGCTGCTTCTCACTGTTGTGAACCTGAGACGTACTTTTTAAGCTCAGTTGTTCGTCAGCCGCCTTATATGGAAGCAGGCAGCGAAGCCTGAAGCGTTCCGGGTCCCAGCAGAGGTACACGGTCCCACCGTCATGTCCTGCTCCGTCCTCTGAGTCCTTTTATATGTTGACTTCCTGGTTGACGTCTCCATAGGGCTTCTGAACCGATGGTCAGGTTTCTTCAGCTGATTCCTCTCCATGCGGAGGAGCAGTGTCTCTGATCAGAGCGTTCCCAGCCACCATCAGGATCTCTGTGTTTTGCTCATGATTTCCATTTCTGGACCTAAGTGATGGTTGGAAAATAGACCAATCAGTAAATCAAGTGTGTTCATTTTGTTCACGTCTCTGCTTCACCACAACAGGCCGGTGTTCTGTCAGATGAGCATACCCAGTCAGGACCAGCATAATGCTAATATATAAAATTTGTGGTCATCCCTTTAGTTTTGTATAGGGATGCACGATATAATCGCCCCTATCGTATCGTGGCCTGTATCGGCCTTAAACTGAATATCGGACATCGCCCCACCGATATTATTTAACCCCGATATTTGATCAGCTTCCTGAGTTTCTAAAGTCTAAAAAAAATAAAATACTTCTTTTCTTCTTCCTCAAAAACTTTTTTTTACAGACTTAAAACTTCTAAAGACGAGGGAAAAAAAAATATTGATCCATTAAAATATCCCAATATCTTCATATGCTGATATATTGCTTATTTAAAACACCATATCAATCTCTTTACTAATGAAATATTGCTATATGTCATCGCAGTATGCTACCGCAACCCCCAAAATTCACATAAATTTTGCCATATTTTTATATGTTGATATATTGATGCGCTGACGCATCTATTTTACTAACAAAATCTGACAGGAATTCGCGAAATATCACGGTAGACTTTCGTAACAGAACGAGGAAATTTCAAGCAGAGATTTTGAAAAGTAAAATAGATCGACACCGCTGCTTGTAAAAATCAATTTGATATCAGCATATGAAATGATATTTGAGTATATTATTTTTAAAAACGTATCTGAAATGGATACAACAAAACTGCTATTTTCAATGACTACTTATTTTTTGTCCAGTTTTAACATCGGTATCGAGCATCGGTTATCGGCTACATGAGTTTTGGCAAATATCGCATATCGGATATCGGACAAAAAAATCCCAATATCGTGCATCCCTACTTTTGTACCGAACAATAGGTACTTTAAACTACCTCAATGTGCGTCAAATCCCTTAAAGGCATGGCCTATGCAACATTTTTCATTTAATTAATGTAAGTTCAGCTAACATTTTTGGGTGATTAAATGAGTCATTTCCAGGCTCTAACAAAGGTTTTCTCGGCCACTCTGGTGGTCTGTAGGGGAAATAACCGTACTTTGCAATTGCAGGAGCCCCTCGCCCCAAGCACTCCACAGGTCTGTAGATAATCTCGTCTCGTGCAGACGCGATAGTCGGTCTTGCTTACGGCAAGAACTGCTACACGCCCCCAGTGAAAGAAAGGCAGTGCTCGATGCTAGCGCAGTGGCTTATATTTGTGCAGTTATCATGGCGAACCAGCTTGGTGAAAAACAGCGAAAGCCCATGTCATCCGGACAGTGCCGGATAAAAGTATGGGAAACTCCAACTTGGCTTACTACAATCTTTGTTATTTAGACAATATGCATAAATCAAATAATGTATGAAAACATGCTATATTTTCAAGCTCGAAAAATTGGAACACAAAATAGTCACTTACCGTGGTAGACATGGTGATTCGTTATGCGTTCAGCTGTCTGCTAAGCTCATGACCGAAACTTTATGCTTGATGTGGAGCAGAAACCAGGAGAACAGCTGGAGCATATTTTTACGACAGTGCACTTTTACTTTCACTTTGGGGGAGCTTCTGTAACAAACAACGGGTTGCATAGTATAAATCCTTAAGTCATGTACAAAAAAAAAAAAAAAAAAACAATTTAAGGTTAGATTCGCCATATGCCTCAAAAAACACCAAAAGGTAAGTAATTAAATTTGTTGCAGGGACCCTTAACTGGAGCCAGTAGGACGTTTGAAACATCCTGAGCTTTAAGCACCTTTAGAAAAATGTTTTCTTATGTGAACCTGACTTTTCTGAGCATAAAACTGCTGAGTTTTCTGCTCTGATCTGTGCTTTACTTTTTCCTTTTATCTTGAACTGCTGAAGCTGCTGGTTTTAGTTCAAGGATCGTCGCCTGAAAGCTGACAGAAGTTCTTCTGAAAGCTGTTTAATTCTGGAGGCGCATATTTCTGTTTCTGACAGCATTCAGCAACAGGTGGGGGGTGGACTTTGTTCCAGTGGCAGATGTTGAACTTGACAAGAGATGAAATAGAAGACAGACTGATTTGGAGGCAGATTGTATTTTTTCCTGAGAATCTTGGTGTCTAGCTGCTGCAGAAAATGAGTCCTGTTCCTCATTTGGTCCGGATCCAGAATTCTTTCTTTGCTCTGAGTGAAGATTAAAGAAAAAAACTGTTTCCAACAGAGAACTTTGTAGGTTTTAGTGCTTCTTAGTGAGCTTCATGAACATCAGTGACCGTTCCTTGTTGGGGGAAACCTGGAGCTCACATGTAGTGATTTTCCATGTTTGTGCCAGTTTCACTCATTAAGCAGGAATCTAAAACCCCTCGCATTGTGAGCTGATGGGCCGGAGAGCAGAACCACGCTGGGTTTAATGTGTTTTCCAGAACCCGAGCCGCCGCCGCTGCAGCACATCCAGTCGCCTCGGGCCAAACCGAGCGCTTCATGCGGCCTTGTAAAGTTCCCAGCAGAACTAAACCACAGTACACAAGTGGCGGTTAGCGGTGCAGGCGCTGCCGCCGGCCATCAGAACAGAAGCTGCGTGTGTTGGAGCGGCTGACCTGAGGAGACGCTGACGCTCTGGGCAGATGTGGAGCAGGAAGCTGTAAATATCTAAGCCATGAGGAACACCGCTCCTGCTTTTTATTTTAAAGTGGCAGAATCACATCTTAAACTTTGCATTGAACGACATTTCAGTCAAACTTTCAAATGCATCCAGCTTGGTGACGTTCTGCCCTGACACTGGATATGTATGGAGGAACTGAAGGACAGAGCAGAGGATGCAGTTTGCAGAGTTACTCATTTATTTCCCACATTTTATACAGAAACTATTAAACATTTTTTTTTACTTACAATACATGTTTAATGCATGTTTTTAGCCACAGAGTGTTTAGAAAAAATGGAAAACCAAGAGCAGGAAGTTAAACTTTACTGGACTTTGGAGCAGTGATGGACATAAAGTCTAACTGGGAGGAAGGATCTATGATGACACCTCTTTGTGCACCAGAGGTGCAGCAATCTCTCCCTGAGCAACAGTTTCCTGCAGTTCTTTTCTTCCCCACCACCTGCTATGTCTTTGGAGGACGTCCCAGGACTGAGTTGCTTTTCCCAACCCGTTTATCAAAGCCCCTTCCGCTATAGAAGATGGCTGATGCTCTTGCAGACTAAATAAGGATGTACTTCTGCAGCCCAAATCCTTTTGTTTTTTGGTCTTTCTAAATCTTAGATAATCCTTTTCTTTAGTTTGAGATCTATGACGCTCTGTGTTTAAAGACACTCTTTCTATCTGCAAACTTAACAATCTTTATTTTTTGTTTTTTCTCCAGTAGGATTTCAGCTTCCGGATCATTTTGGTCAAAAAATAACAAGGGAATAAAAAAAGCAATGTCCTCAGCTGTGTTTTAGGTGTAACTACTTTATATTAACAGATTAGCCTTTATCTCAGTAGTTTGCATTTGTAGATTTAATCTGGACAAGTTTCTGTTTTAAATTCCACCTTAGTTTAAGGTTTTGGTTTTAAATTTAAAATGGTTCCAGTTTTCTTGGCTTTTGCAGGTAAAGAAATTGTATCCCAGTCTGACTGTTGGACTGGACTTATTGGATTAAACTGAGAGTTCCTTGAAAACTGTGTGACTGGACATGAATTTGGTCTCATAGAACATGGGTTCTTAGAAATACCTAAATAATTAATAATAATTTAACTTTATTCGTCTCATATTGGAGAAATTTACCTCTGCATTTAAAGCATCCCTATGGGCAGCAGTGGACTGCCATTGTGCGGCACCCGGGGAGCAGTGTGGGGTCTTTCTAAGGCAAGGCAAGGCAAGGCAAGGCAAGGCAAGGCAAATTTATTTGTATAGCACAATTCAGTACAAAGACAATGCAAAGTGCTTTATATGATTATAAGACAGGAAGATAAAACAGAATCAAAGCAAGTAGGGAAAAAATAAAAAAATATATAAAAAATGCAGAAACAAAAAAGAATATTAAAAACAGTTTAAGAAAATATGTTTTAGTTGAACTGTTCAACTAGAACAGTGGAAGGCAATCCTAAACAAATGTGTTTTTAGTCTTGATTTAAAGGAACTCAGGCTTTCAGCACTTTTACAGTTTTCTGGAAGTTTGTTCCAGATAAGTGGAGCATAGGAACTAAATGCTGCTTCTCCATGTTTAGTTCTGGTTCTAGGTATGCAGAGCAGGCTGGAGCCAGAAGACCTGAGTGGTCTGGAGGGTTGATACACTGATAGCAAGTCTGTGATGTATTTAGGTGCTAAGCCATTCAGAGATTTATAGACTAACAGAAGTATTTTAAAGTCTATTCTCTGAGATACAGGGAGCCAGTGGAAGGACTTTAGAACTGGGGTGATGTGCTCTACTTTCTTAGTCTTAGTGAGGACACGGGCAGCAGCGTTCTGGATCAGCTGCAGCTGTCTGATCCACTTTTTAGGCAGACCTGTGAAAACACCGTTGCAGTAATCAATTCGACTAAAAATAAACGCATGGATTAGTTTTTCCAGATCATGCTGAGACATTAGTCCTTTAATCCTGGAAATGTTCTTCAGGTGATAGAAAGCCAACCTTGTAATTGTCTTTAAACGCTTTTGGAGGTTCAAGGCTGAATCCAGCACTACACCTAGACTTCGGGCCTGATCAGTGGTTACTAGCTGAAGCGACTGAAGCTGTGTGCTAACTTTAGATCTCTCCTCTATTGGTCCAAAGATTATTACTTCAGTTTTGTTTTTATTCGGTTGAAGAAAATTATGGCACATCCAGGCATTGATTTCTTCTAAGCATTTCCTCAGTGCTTGAATTGGTTCATAATCACCTGATGACATGATGATGTAAAGCTGTGTGTCGTCTGCATAGTTATGGTAGCTGATGAAGTGTTTTTTATTAACTGAGCGAGAGGGAGCATGTAGATATTGAATAGGAGGGGACCCAGGATGGACCCTTGGGGAACCCCACATGTGATTTTTTTCCATCTCTGATGTAAAGTTGCCTAGTGACACAAAAAAGTCCCTGTCCTTTAAGTAGGATTTAAACCAGTTGAGAGCTGTTCCAGAGAGGCCGACCCAGTTTTCCAGGCGCTCTAACAGGATGGAGTGATCGACAGTAGGTTTCAAACTCACAGCCTCAGGATTCCAAGCTCTACGCCTTAACCACTAGACCACCACTCCCCACGTAAAATTAGTTCTCTCTATATTAATTCATACATACAAATTAAAGTAAATATTAATCATCTTAAAATACATTTTATTGTTTAATTCAGTATTCTAAATGTTTTTCCAATAATCTAATGAGACATATAATCCTGCGTTTAACAATTTGTTGGTATATTTAATATTTAAATCATGTATTAGGTGTAATTCTTTTATGATATATTTGTTTATTTCAGTCATATTTATGGCTCCTATTTTTGGGGTCACATCACTATGACCTCACGGCCCCCTCTCTGTGTTTTGTGACCCCCGGGTTGTCCTGTCCCCCCCACTTTAAGAACCCCTGCTATAACATCAGATGAGAGCTTTTGTGGATTGGTGCTCTATGAAGAAGCGGAACAGAATTTAATTTCACACTTTCTTCCTAATCTGAAGCTAAAAATGCAGATTGGTTATTTATTGCTTTATTTTATGAAGGCTGACTTTAGTGGAACCTGAACATCTGATGGAGAATCAAGATGCCTTCAGTGTTTGAACAGCAGCTCTCTGTTCACCCTCCTCCTCCTCTATGATCTCCTACTGAAAGATGAGGATGAGGAGCAGGCGGAGACGAAGCACCTGGAGCTGTGAGTCAGGAGCTGGAATGTGGTCGATCTAATCTGATTCCAGCTCAGATTAAAGGTCCTGTGTTGTGTTCAGGTGCAATAACGCAGTAAATGATTTCAGTTCTAGTTTCCTGTCGGTTTATTGCTTTAGGTTTAGATAAAATGATCAGCGAGCTCATGTTGTTTGAGCAACAAAGAAACTAACTAAATTATAATCTGTTTAGTTTTCCTAAGCAGTGGGATTAAATTCAGATTTTTCCCAAATGTTTGTAGCAACAGAGGCCTTAAAACAAGAAGGTCAGAAGGCAGGGATGACGGGAGGAGAAGGAATGCTGCTGGAGTGAAGGAATGCGGGAATCAGTGAAAACAGAGAAGGGCAGCTTGATGGAGCCGTCTGAGCTGCAGGATTATTTCAGAGTGACGAACTTTAGATTCTTCTTTAAACCTGATGGAGAACTGATCTCTATCAGACTGACCGGTTTCTAATGATTAACTCATCTGTTCGGTTTAGAGAATTTAATTTAGTTCCTGATGGAGGCGGCTGATGAGGGATGGATGAAGGCCGATTCCAGCCACTCATGGAGATTAAATCAAATCATCATTTAAATATTAATCCCGTTTGCCTTTAGTGGTTTTAAAGAATCCGTCTCTCTTCTTCCTCGCACCTTTCAGCGATGGCTGCCATCCTGGTAACTCTGCCAGCAGCTGAGAATAAGGGCTGCTTGTTTTCCATCAGAGCTTTGCTCCAAACACCTTTCTATGAAAAACTTCTTTTATGAGGTTTTTAATTAAATTATAATTGTATATTCTTTTACACTCTCCTTTCTAAACTCATTATTTGTTGTTTCTCCTGTTGGTCTTTTTTTAATCTATGAAAAGTTAATTTAAAATTTCTATTATTTTTCTGTTGCTTTTCTTCCTACATTGTTTCTCAATATTGACTTCATGGAAACGTTGGGATCAGTTAGACGTAGCTTCTTCAGACCTTTGTTTCTCAGATTTTACTGTATTTATAAAAATCTGTATAAAACAATAGACATGTTCTCTTGAGTTTTTTTTTTTTAAGTGAACGAGAAAAGTCCTCAAAACCTCCTGTGGAAATTAGAAAGTTGGAATTTACTAGACTCGCATTTTGATGTCTTTAGAGGTTTTGATTAAACATGCACCAATCCATTTTATTTCCAATATGTAACTGATCCATGGGCTGAGCGCGTGTCGATATCCGATAAGATCCATGGGTTGAACGTGTGTGCCGATATCCGATAGGATCCATGGGTTGAACGTGTGTGCCGATATCCGATACGATCCATGGG
>JAGKQL010000196.1:0-12336 GCA_018398635.1 Cyprinodon brontotheroides
AAGTCGTAACATAAAGTCAAGGAGAATAAAAGTCGTAACATTAGTTGTAAGTTTTAACATTACAAGAATAAAGTTGTAACATTAGGAGGGATAAAAGTTGTAACATTGGTTGTAAAGTCGTAACATTCACGAGAATAAAGTGGGTGTAACATTACAGAATAAAAGTTGTAACATTAGGACGATAAAATTCGTAACATTAGGAGGGATAAAGTTGTAATATTACGAGAGAGAAAAATTCAACAATAGTCATAAAATTACAAGAATAAAGGCTTGTATTAAGAGAATAAAGTCATAAATTACTTGAGGTAAAGTGGGTGATATTACGAGAAATAAAGTTGTATTTTATGACAACTCTTCCAAAAGCCCTTTCTTCCCTAAAATATGAGGAATGTGGGGCATCATGTGAAGTTTATACTTTTAGCATGGGTTTTGACAAATCAGGAAATCTTTTAGCAGCAGCAGCATCAAACTGGGCAGAATGTCAAAGTGGACTCTGGTTACTGATTGGTGGAGCTGGTCGGCGTCATCTGCTTGTTGGAGGGCTCAAGCTTTCTGAAAGCGGTTGTTGTATGATGACTGCATTCGTAATATTACGACTTTATTCTTGTAATTTTCGACTTTATTCTTGTAATGTTATGATTTTATTCTCAAAATAGAAAATAAAGCTCTCTAGCCTGGCCTAATACTCACTGTACATATTTTTGTGACCCCGCGGGGGCACTACATTTGAATTCCACATATACCTCTTTAGGTTTATGTATTAGATTTGTGATGTTTCGTGTTTGGCTTAAGAAAGCAGCCTGGTGGGGACCTCGCTCACTTTGTAGCTCCCTCCTTTGTTATTACTCCCCACCCTGCATCTGTTGCAGTTACATGCACATGATGTGATGTGATGATGATGCAACTTTTAAAAACAGTTACTTTTTTTTCTTTACAAATCTTTTCTCCCAGAGCAAATGCTTTTCTTTTCTTTTTTTTTCATAATAACTAACTATTGATGTAAGTAAACAATTTGTTTTAGATACATTTGTCCAATTTTTGCTTTCCTGCGTCAGAAAGCATGCGTTTAGTTTGGTTAGAAACTTTTTAGAGGTAAAATATGTCTTTTTTTTCCCTGTTATTTGTTAAAAGTGAGTTACTGCTGCAGTCTGACTGCATGTCAGAAACTGCAGGATGAAGCAGCAAAGTGTATTTAAAGTCTGACTTTCATATTTCTAAAAAAAAAAAAAGCCCCGCAGAAATCAACAAAAGTAGAACTTAGACTTAAGCAACTTTTAATTGTCATTATGTATTGAGATTGTATACAAAATACACTTCTTAAAGTGCAACAATGAGAAAGGGGAGAGTGGGAGAAAAAGCCGATTGCAAAAAATGATATGGAAGTTCAGGACATCAAATATATATGGGTGCAATCATGCAGTGCATTGGCTAATAATTACTGAGCAAGGCTAAAGACAAGGAATTGTCCATGTCCTAAACTTTTTGGATGATTCTAGACCTTTGATGAAATGTTGTTCACGCTGAAACTTTTAGGCTGATGATGTTCTTGTTTCTTTAAGGCTCTTGCTTCTTGAAGGAGGTGGAAGGTGGAGGCTCTAGAGCGTCATCCTGTTGGTTTTACTCTGGATGTTTCTGCACGGACGTGCGTCCATACTCAACATTCCACTTCTGTGTTTCTTGTTCAAAAACATAAAGGACTGAAAAGAAGTCATGTAACTCTCACCGTATGAACACTTCCTAAACATCACTGGGCAAACTTTTACTTATTGTTTTTTAAAATAAAAGTGAAGAACGTGAAACCTTAACATCACAATAAAAAGCGTAGCTTTCTTCTCAGGTATCCTGACAATAAATGGGTTAACTCTTCCAGGCGTGTGTGTCGAGGGCAAGCTGTTGCATAAATTGAAGGGTGGGACTTTATAAGGAGGAAAAAAACAACTCAACATGCAGAATCTCGCCTTTCTCTGTATTAATTATAACCCTGAGGACACCACGGGCTACAAATCGCAAACAAGATCAGGGAATTAATCCAGAATTTATCCAGATTTCCTGGAAAAGGCTGCTGAGAGAAAACTGATAAGCAAAGCATTGCTCCAATTAAACAACGCTTAATATTTGGGAGTATTGGACCAAAGGCACAATTTGGGACCCGACCTCTGTGCTCTAACTAGAGCAGGAAAAATAACACTTCAGAGTTTATGATATTTAATGGAGTAATGTAGAAAGAAAAAACAAGATATCTACTGGTGTTTATAATAATGGTTTAATTATTCCTATTTCCTTTATAAACTAAAGAAATAAATAAACCTTCTGTTCACTATTATTACTGATTGTGTATGTGGGTGATTCTGCAATAACTGTGACTCTCCTATAGTGGGTAGAAACTGCAGTAATGTTGGCTTACCTGCTCTGGGTGGATAAAAATGAGAATTAAATCTCAGCTCTTAACAGTCGATACTTTTACATTTTTCACTCATTTTCTTACATTAAAACAACAAACTTTCAACATATTCTCATTATCAGTTCGTATGAAATCGATGCGAAAAGTTATTCACAGTATTTAGATGCGTTTTTGGAAGTTTTTCTCGAAAAAACAGATCAGTCTTATCTGAGCAGACAGGCGAAAAAAAGCAGATCATGAGCCCAGGATATTAAACTGGGAAAAACAATTAGAATAATTACTTCTTCATGTCTCTAACTACGTTTCTTGATGTTTTGTATCTTAGGGTTAGGTGTAGGGTTGGTCAGGGTTAGGGTTAATTGTATGTTAAATTCTATGTTATTGAATGGTCATGCAAGATGCATGCGCAAGGATATCTTGTCTCAAGGCAAAGGCGTAAAAATACGACGAGAAAATACCACCGGAAAAAACGTCCAAAAGCACGTCTGCGAAATTATATGGGTGCATAGCACTGATGCGATTTCATCTGAACTCACTGTGAGAATACACTGAAACTTTCTTACATTAAAACAAAAAACTTCAGTGGATTTTATTGAGTTTTATGTGATGATGAGCTGGAAGAAAAATGATGCAAGACTTTTCTAACATTAGAACCTCTGAAACCCACGCCCCTCCCAAAGGCACTTAAATTTATTGACCTCTGTGCTTGGTTGGAGAAAGGATGGCCGAGGTGGACGGGATCCGTTTGTCATGCCAGAAGGTAAACCTCCACTCTGGCAGGTTTCCATACTCTCTTCCATCAGTATCATGCTGCCCCTGTTGAGGTGCATATTTGACATCGAATACCGTCAATGTTTTCATGCCGCGTGATTTTTACTAATAGCTTTATTACCATTTTATACGCGGTATTATAAAAGATTATATGGACACTGCAATGTAAAATTTAGAACAGGAAAGGAAAAGACAGGAACCATAAGGAGAAAAAGATATAAAGAAGATAATATAGAGAAAATGATAAGTAGGTATATTTTAAAAGTGATCATTCATATTTCTCTGGCGGTTAAAAAAAACATTGTTGAAATAAAAACCTCTACCAGCAAACTATGGTGAGAAACTCATGGAAGGAAGCCTAAAATTTTTTGACCCAAATTATAGAGATTAAGAATAAATGGAGAGGAGGAGAGTTTAGTTTCTGATTTAATATGTCAACCTGAAAACAAAAGACTTTAAAAGGTTTTAATTTTAGTTCTTCTATCCTGCGGCGTAAACTTCTACAGTTTGTGGCGATTATTATTCTAATTAACACCGTTGAAACTGCAGCTCATGTTGAAACCGACTCATTTTAATAAAAACCAAAACACCTTTAACATAAAACATTCTTATAAGGTTATTATCACACAAAACAAGAGCAATATTCAAGCCTCTTCTGTCAAATTATATTTTTAACATTTTCACTTTCAAACTAAATCCTAACAGGATCCCAAGAGCAGATGACAGTGATTAGGGGTTAATTAAAATGTACCCATTAATGGTTAGCGATGACATAAAGCAGGGGCAGATTTCAGCAAACCACATGAAGCTGCTCCAGCTGCACATTCTTCCATGTTTTATGACTTCTTATTCCACCCTCATTTTTGTTTTTTTTTTTTCTGCTTTGGGAATAAAAGCTGCTCACGACTGAAGGATAAAAAATCTGAAGATTATTTAGCAAAAATGAAATGAATCCATTCAGGGCGTCAACAGTTTCTCAGAGATGCAGCCTTTATTCTGTTTAACAGTGGTTTTTATGTTGAATTGATCAGTTTCCTGCCATCTTTCCATCATCGTATTGCTTGTTTCTGCTGCGCATCATCACGCTGTTGTTTTTTCTCATATTTTTCCGTCTCTTTGCTCAGCATGCCTACTTTTTTTCCTCACAGCTCTATTAACCAAACCCCACTTTTTCATGCAGCGGGAAGTTCTGGTCCATGAAACCTTACAGATGGATCTCTTTTCCATCTGCACGATACTTTTGATCGCAGCTCAGAAGATTTAGGCCACCCGGCATTGAAACATGAGCAGATCTTCACCAGCGGCGGCTTTTGATTCATTCATTGCAATTATTGCCAGGCGATTGAGTGAAATCGATGTGAAGCATTTTTTAAAATCACATTCTGCTAAATCAAACCCGATCACCTTTTATCAGCACCATTAAAACCTGAAATATTCCCACTTTCCTTCTTACAAATCCACAGCTTTCTTTTTTTTAGTATTTTTGTTTCCCCAGAGTTCTGGAACCATTATTTCAAAAATATCCGTTTAATATTAATTGATTTTTCCTTTTTATTCTAATTTAGTCTTTTTTGTAGAAGGGCAAAAATTACTATATTATTAGATAAAAAACTGAACCATTCGACAAATTTCTCAAGAAAAAAGTGCGTAATTTTACAGGATTCTTGTTTTAAAAACTAAGTTGTTGTTTTTTTTTTATTTAAAATGGTAGAACTTTGTCATATTGATTTTAAAGACAAAAAGTAAACTTTTCTTACTATTTATGATATTAAAATCAAATTTCCCAACTGTTGTTTAAATGTTGTTTAACTGCACTTTAGTAATTTAGTATGTGTACCATATATCCAGTTTCTTTTTCTTTTCTTTTTGCATCAACATTTTAAATCAGATGCTGCTGCTTCTCACTGTTAGAACCTGAGACGTACTTTTTAAGCTCAGTTGTTCGTCCAAGCGCCTTATATGGAAGCAGGCAGCAGAAGCCTGAGCGTTCGGGTCCCAGCAGAGGTACACGGTCCCACCGTCATGTCCCTGCTCCGTCCTCACCAGGTCCTTTTTTATGTGGACTTCCTGGTTGATCGTCTCCATAGGGCTTCTGAACGATGGTCAGGTTTCTTCAGCTGATTCCTCTCCATGAGGAGAGCAGTGTCTCTGATCAGGCGTTCCCAGCCACCATCAGGATCTCTGTGTTTTGCTCATGATTTCCATTTCTGGACCTAAGTGATGGTTGGAAAATGACCAATCAGTAAATCAAGTGTGTTCATTTTGTTCCGTCTCTCTTCACCTACAACAAGGCGGTGTTCTGTCCAGATGAGCATACCCAGTCAGACCAGCATCGCCAATATATAAAATTTGCGTTCATCCCTTTAGTTTTGTATAGGGATGCACGATATAATCGGCCCCCTATCGGTATCGGCCTGTATCGGCCTTAAAACTGAATATTGGACATCGGCCACCCCACCGATATTTGATCATCCTCTGAGTTTCTAAAGTCTAAAAAAAAAATAAAATACTTCTTCTTCTTCCTCAAAAACTTCTTTTTTACAGACTTAAAAACTTCTAAAGATGAGGGAAAAAATATTGATCCATTAAAATATCACAATATCTTCATATGCTGATATATTGCCATTTAAAAACACCATATCAATCTCTTTTACTAATGAAATATTGCTATATGTCATCGTTATGCTACGAAATCCCCCCAAAATTCACGAAATTTTGCCATATTTTTATATGTTGATATATTGACGCGGTATCGATCTATTTTACTAACAAAATCTCACAGGAATTCGCAAAATATCACGAGACTTTGTAACAGAACGAGGAAATTTCACGAGATTTTGAAAGTAAAATAGATCGATACCGCGTTTGTAAAAATCAATTTGATATCAGCATATGAAATGATATTTGAGTATATTATTTTTAAAAGTGTCAGAAATGGATAACAAAACTGCTATTTTCAATGACTACTTATTTTTGTCCAGCTTTAACATCGGTATCGATATCGGTTATCGGCTACATGAGTTTTAAAATATCGGCATATCGGATATCGGACAAAATCCCAATATCGTGCATCCCTAGTTTTGTACGAACAATATACTTTAAACTACCTCAATGTGCGTGTATCCCTTAAAGGCATACTATGCAACATTTTTCATTTAATTAATGTGTTCCATAACATTTTGGGTGATTAAATGAGTCATTTCAGGCCGAACAAAGGTTTTCTCGGCCGCCCTGGTGGTCTGTAGGGGAAATACCGTACTTGCAATTGCAGGAGCCCTCGGCCCGCACCCACAGGCTCAGATAATCTCGTGCATTGCGATAGTCGGTCTTGCTTCTGGCCGAGAACTGCTACTGCGCCCCCAGTTAAAAGCATGCTCGCTAAGCTAGCACAGTGGCGATATCTCTTGCAGTTATCATGGCGGAACCAGCGTGAAAAACAGCGAAAGCCCATGCATAACAAATACCAATGTATGAAAACACATGCTAAATTTTCTCAAACCTCAAAATTGTAACAAAATAGTCACGCATCGCTATAGACATGGTGATTGGTTGGCGCTCACTGTTCGCTAAGCTCTAACAACCGCGCCTTTCGGCTTGATGGAGAAACCAGGAGAACAGCTGAGCATATTTACGACAGTGCACTTTTACTTTCGCCCTTTGGGGGGAGCCTCGCTGGAAAATGAACACCGGTTGCATAGTATACCTTTAAGTCATGTACAAAAAAAAAAACAATTTAAGGTTAGTTCGCCATATGCCTCGAAAAAAACACCAAAAGGTAAGTAATTAAATTTGTTGCAGGGACCCTTAACTGGAGCCAGTAGGACGTTTGAAACATCCTGAGCTTTAAGCACCTTTAGAAAAATGTTTTCTTATGTGAACCTGACTTTTCTGAGCATAAAACTGCTGAGTTTTCTGCTCTGATCTGTGCTTTACTTTTTCCTTTTATCTTGAACTGCTGAAGCTGCTGGTTTTAGTTCAAGGATCGTCGCCTGAAAGCTGACAGAAGTTCTTCTGAAAGCTGTTTAATTCTGGAGGCGCATATTTCTGTTTCTGACAGCATTCAGCAACAGGTGGGGGGTGGACTTTGTTCCAGTGGCAGATGTTGAACTTGACAAGAGATGAAATAGAAGACAGACTGATTTGGAGGCAGATTGTATTTTTTCCTGAGAATCTTGGTGTCTAGCTGCTGCAGAAAATGAGTCCTGTTCCTCATTTGGTCCGGATCCAGAATTCTTTCTTTGCTCTGAGTGAAGATTAAAGAAAAAAACTGTTTCCAACAGAGAACTTTGTAGGTTTTAGTGCTTCTTAGTGAGCTTCATGAACATCAGTGACCGTTCCTTGTTGGGGGAAACCTGGAGCTCACATGTAGTGATTTTCCATGTTTGTGCCAGTTTCACTCATTAAGCAGGAATCTAAAACCCCTCGCATTGTGAGCTGATGGGCCGGAGAGCAGAACCACGCTGGGTTTAATGTGTTTTCCAGAACCCGAGCCGCCGCCGCTGCAGCACATCCAGTCGCCTCGGGCCAAACCGAGCGCTTCATGCGGCCTTGTAAAGTTCCCAGCAGAACTAAACCACAGTACACAAGTGGCGGTTAGCGGTGCAGGCGCTGCCGCCGGCCATCAGAACAGAAGCTGCGTGTGTTGGAGCGGCTGACCTGAGGAGACGCTGACGCTCTGGGCAGATGTGGAGCAGGAAGCTGTAAATATCTAAGCCATGAGGAACACCGCTCCTGCTTTTTATTTTAAAGCGGCAGAATCACATCTTAAACTTTGCATTGAACGACATTTCAGTCAAACTTTCAAATGCATCCAGCTTGGTGACGTTCTGCCCTGACACTGGATATGTATGGAGGAACTGAATCACAGAGCAGGGGATGCAGTTTGCAGAGTTACTCATTTATTTCCCACGTTTTATACAGAAACTATTAAACAAAATTTTTTACTTACAATACATGTTTAATGCATGTTTTAAAACAGCCACAGAGTATTTAGAAAAAATGGAAAACCAAGAGCAGGAAGTTAAACTTTACTGGACTTTGGAGCAGTGATGGACATAAAGTCTAACTGGGAGGAAGGATCTGTGATGACACCTCTTTGTGCACCAGAGGTGCAGCAATCTCTCCCTGAGCAACAGTTTCCTGCAGTTTTTTTCTTCCCCACCACCTGCTCTGTGCTTGGAGGACATCCCAGGACTAAGCCGCTTTTACCAACCCGTTTATCAAAGCCTCCTCCGCTATAGAAGATGGCTGATGCCCTCGCAGAATAAATAAGGATGTACTTCTGCAGCCCAAATCCTTTTGTTTTTTGGTCTTTCTAAATCTTAGATAATCTTTTTCTTTAGTTTGAGATCTATGAAGCTCTGTGTTTAAAGACACTGTTTCTATCTGCCAACTTAACAATCTTTATTTTTTGTTTTTTCTCCAGTAGGATTTCAGCTTCCGGATCATTTTGGTCAAAAAATAACAAGGGAATAAAAAAAGCAATGTCCTCAGCTGTGTTTTAGGTGTAACTACTTTATATTAACAGATTAGCCTTTATCTCAGTAGTTTGCATTTGCAGATTTAATCTGGACAAGTTTCTGTTTTAAATTCCACCTTAGTTTAAGGTTTTGGTTTTAAATTTAAAATGGTTCCAGTTTTCTTGGCTTTTGCAGGTAAAGAAATTGTATCCCAGTCTGACTGTTGGACTGGACTTATTGGATTAAACTGAGAGTTCCTTGAAAACTGTGTGACTGGACATGAATTTGGTCTCATAGAACATGGGTTCTTAGAAATACCTAAATAATTAATAATAATTTAACTTTATTCGTCTCATATTGGAGAAATTTACCTCTGCATTTAAAGCATCCCTATGGGCAGCAGTGGACTGCCATTGTGCGGCACCCGGGGAGCAGTGTGGGGTCTTTCTAAGGCAAGGCAAGGCAAGGCAAGGCAAGGCAAATTTATTTGTATAGCACAATTCAGTACAAAGACAATGCAAAGTGCTTTATATGATTATAAGACAGGAAGATAAAACAGAATCAAAGCAAGTAGGGAAAAAATAAAAAAATATATAAAAAATGCAGAAACAAAAAAGAATATTAAAAACAGTTTAAGAAAATATGTTTTAGTTGAACTGTTCAACTAGAACAGTGGAAGGCAATCCTAAACAAATGTGTTTTTAGTCTTGATTTAAAGGAACTCAGGCTTTCAGCACTTTTACAGTTTTCTGGAAGTTTGTTCCAGATAAGTGGAGCATAGGAACTAAATGCTGCTTCTCCATGTTTAGTTCTGGTTCTAGGTATGCAGAGCAGGCTGGAGCCAGAAGACCTGAGTGGTCTGGAGGGTTGATACACTGATAGCAAGTCTGTGATGTATTTAGGTGCTAAGCCATTCAGAGATTTATAGACTAACAGAAGTATTTTAAAGTCTATTCTCTGAGATACAGGGAGCCAGTGGAAGGACTTTAGAACTGGGGTGATGTGCTCTACTTTCTTAGTCTTAGTGAGGACACGGGCAGCAGCGTTCTGGATCAGCTGCAGCTGTCTGATCCACTTTTTAGGCAGACCTGTGAAAACACCGTTGCAGTAATCAATTCGACTAAAAATAAACGCATGGATTAGTTTTTCCAGATCATGCTGAGACATTAGTCCTTTAATCCTGGAAATGTTCTTCAGGTGATAGAAAGCCAACCTTGTAATTGTCTTTAAACGCTTTTGGAGGTTCAAGGCTGAATCCAGCACTACACCTAGACTTCGGGCCTGATCAGTGGTTACTAGCTGAAGCGACTGAAGCTGTGTGCTAACTTTAGATCTCTCCTCTATTGGTCCAAAGATTATTACTTCAGTTTTGTTTTTATTCGGTTGAAGAAAATTATGGCACATCCAGGCATTGATTTCTTCTAAGCATTTCCTCAGTGCTTGAATTGGTTCATAATCACCTGATGACATGATGATGTAAAGCTGTGTGTCGTCTGCATAGTTATGGTAGCTGATGAAGTGTTTTTTATTAACTGAGCGAGAGGGAGCATGTAGATATTGAATAGGAGGGGACCCAGGATGGACCCTTGGGGAACCCCACATGTGATTTTTTTCCATCTCTGATGTAAAGTTGCCTAGTGACACAAAAAAGTCCCTGTCCTTTAAGTAGGATTTAAACCAGTTGAGAGCTGTACCAGAATGGCCGACCCAGTTTTCCAGGCGCTCTAAGAGAGCCAGAGTGGCAGTCGGTGGGAGTGGGTTTCAAACTCACAGCCTCAGGATTCCAAGCTCTACGCCTTAACCACTAGACCACCACTCCCCACGTAAAATTAGTTCTCTCTATATTAATTCATACATACAAATTAAAGTAAATATTAATCATCTTAAAATACATTTTATTGTTTAATTCAGTATTCTAAATGTTTTTCCAATAATCTAATGAGACATATAATCCTGCGTTTAACAATTTGTTGGTATATTTAATATTTAAATCATGTATTAGGTGTAATTCTTTTATGATATATTTGTTTATTTCAGTCATATTTATGGCTCCTATTTTTGGGGTCACATCACTATGACCTCACGGCCCCCTCTCTGTGTTTTGTGACCCCCGGGTTGTCCTGTCCCCCCCACTTTAAGAACCCCTGCTATAACATCAGATGAGAGCTTTTGTGGATTGGTGCTCTATGAAGAAGCGGAACAGAATTTAATTTCACACTTTCTTCCTAATCTGAAGCTAAAAATGCAGATTGGTTATTTATTGCTTTATTTTATGAAGGCTGACTTTAGTGGAACCTGAACATCTGATGGAGAATCAAGATGCCTTCAGTGTTTGAACAGCAGCTCTCTGTTCACCCTCCTCCTCCTCTATGATCTCCTACTGAAAGATGAGGATGAGGAGCAGGCGGAGACGAAGCACCTGGAGCTGTGAGTCAGGAGCTGGAATGTGGTCGATCTAATCTGATTCCAGCTCAGATTAAAGGTCCTGTGTTGTGTTCAGGTGCAATAACGCAGTAAATGATTTCAGTTCTAGTTTCCTGTCGGTTTATTGCTTTAGGTTTAGATAAAATGATCAGCGAGCTCATGTTGTTTGAGCAACAAAGAAACTAACTAAATTATAATCTGTTTAGTTTTCCTAAGCAGTGGGATTAAATTCAGATTTTTCCCAAATGTTTGTAGCAACAGAGGCCTTAAAACAAGAAGGTCAGAAGGCAGGGATGACGGGAGGAGAAGGAATGCTGCTGGAGTGAAGGAATGCGGGAATCAGTGAAAACAGAGAAGGGCAGCTTGATGGAGCCGTCTGAGCTGCAGGATTATTTCAGAGTGACGAACTTTAGATTCTTCTTTAAACCTGATGGAGAACTGATCTCTATCAGACTGACCGGTTTCTAATGATTAACTCATCTGTTCGGTTTAGAGAATTTAATTTAGTTCCTGATGGAGGCGGCTGATGAGGGATGGATGAAGGCCGATTCCAGCCACTCATGGAGATTAAATCAAATCATCATTTAAATATTAATCCCGTTTGCCTTTAGTGGTTTTAAAGAATCCGTCTCTCTTCTTCCTCGCACCTTTCAGCGATGGCTGCCATCCTGGTAACTCTGCCAGCAGCTGAGAATAAGGGCTGCTTGTTTTCCATCAGAGCTTTGCTCCAAACACCTTTCTATGAAAAACTTCTTTTATGAGGTTTTTAATTAAATTATAATTGTATATTCTTTTACACTCTCCTTTCTAAACTCATTATTTGTTGTTTCTCCTGTTGGTCTTTTTTTAATCTATGAAAAGTTAATTTAAAATTTCTATTATTTTTCTGTTGCTTTTCTTCCTACATTGTTTCTCAATATTGACTTCATGGAAACGTTGGGATCAGTTAGACGTAGCTTCTTCAGACCTTTGTTTCTCAGATTTTACTGTATTTATAAAAATCTGTATAAAACAATAGACATGTTCTCTTGAGTTTTTTTTTTTTAAGTGAACGAGAAAAGTCCTCAAAACCTCCTGTGGAAATTAGAAAGTTGGAATTTACTAGACTCGCATTTTGATGTCTTTAGAGGTTTTGATTAAACATGCACCAATCCATTTTATTTCCAATATGTAACTGATCCATGGGCTGAGCGCGTGTCGATATCCGATAAGATCCATGGGTTGAACGTGTGTGCCGATATCCGATAGGATCCATGGGTTGAACGTGTGTGCCGATATCCG
>JAGKQL010000197.1:7419-23374 GCA_018398635.1 Cyprinodon brontotheroides
TAGAAAGTACAGATATTTGTGTAAAAATGTAAGGAGTAGAAGTAAAATGTCGCCATAAAATAAGTAGTAAAGTAAAGTAAAAATATCAGAAAAATCTACTTGAGTACAGTAACGAAGTATTTGTACTTCGTTACTTCCCTATCTGTGATACCAACAAATAGGGCACGATACCATTTGAGAGCAAAAGTTTATCCAACTATTGTCACCCATTCAGGTAGGCAATAAAAATTTCTACTGGATTCACTTTTTAGTCTTTTCACTGCTTCACAAAAGGTAGGCAGCAGCTTGACAAAAGCCATGTGAAGCAATTATTTTACATCCAAGTAGTATGCAGTTCTTATGGAGGATAAAAGATTGCCAAAAATGAAATAAATAAATACAGCATTAAATAAATAATTAAATGTGTCAATAATTAATTAAATGTGAATTAAATAAATAAATGTGTCATTCATTAATTAAAACCACGTCACTAATATAAAGCGCCTCAATTAAATAAATAAATATGTACATAAAACAATTAATTAAATGTGTAATTCATTAAATAAATAGGAATTAAATATATAAATATGTCATTAATTTAATAAAATCGTCTCCCATCCAAGGATTGAGGTTATCTAACACCTGATTGGTCACCCTGCACATTAAAGCCCGAGAAACATCGATTACAGAGACTTGATTAGCGTTAACCCGCCCTAACTTTGATGGGTGAGTTTGACGAATTCTTTTAATGGTTTCGATGCCCATAGGCAGGACATGGCAATTAAATGCACACTGAAATAATTATATATATTTTTTCCCAATAAAATAAAGACGTATTTTATTATTAAATAAATGACACATTTATATATTTAATTCCTTATTTATTTAATGAATTACATTAATTTGTTTATCACTGTATTTATTTATTTAGTGACGTGGTTTTAATTAATGAATGACACATTTATTTATTTAATTCCATTTATTGATGTGACACATTTAATTATTTATTTAATGCTGTATTTATTTATTTAATTTTGGCACTTTTTTATCCTCCATAAGTTCTTCATATATACACACACATCAATTTTCAAACTGATGGTACAGTACATCGGTATTGGCCAATACAGCCAGGTATCAGGTATCGGTTTGGAGACCAAAAAATGGCATTGGCGCAACACTAATTATCATTAATATAAATATTATACAAATATTTTTTTGAAAACATCAGAAAATTAATTAAGAAATGTGTTTAGATCACCAGATATATCTATTTATATTTTGAGGTAATAAAAAAGAAAGGATGTTATTATCTTCCCCATTAGATTATGGATCGCTATTTCATTTATTACCCATATGAAAACAAACAAACAAACAAAAAAAAACCATATGAAACCCATGTTTGTAAATTATCAACATAAACAGATTAAAATTGGAGGCAACTGATTTTCACTCAGTTTTTCGACACCAACCCAGGAATCTTGGTCAGTTCTGTAGCAGCCTGCAGTTGGAGCCCTGATTAGTTAGTCCAACATGTGGGTTTTTTATTAGTGTAAGAGTCCCATATAAACCCATCTGAAGGCCATGCAGTTGCATTCAATGCACATGGGAAATCAAAGGTGATGCGCCTGCAAACAAGAAATTAAATAACTGAAGCTACAGGGTGTTGTTATTTCCACTTATATCGTACGATTAAGGTTAATATTAAATCAAGCTCTGATGTGCTGGTGCAGGATCATGCAGATAAAAAAAGATATATAATAAAACATCAACTTTGAAGAATACAAGGGGTGTGAAGGAAGCCATCTATGTTAAAAAAGAAAAAAAAAACTTAAACAGAGGGGGTGCCTCAGATTTCAGCCACCCCTTTACAGGGGAACAGAAGACCTTGCCTGTACAGCCAGGCCAACAATTCCCTCTAACGAACCTCCTTTCAGAGACATAGACAGATACGGGGCACAAAGAAGCCAAATTACCCCCATTCCAAACGGGTGGACCCGTTGGTCTGTTGCAATTTGCTTGTTTTCCAAATAAAACCAGGCTTTGTTGGGCTACTGCATAAAGCCTCAAACTCAACGCTATTTCTGACATTTTGAGTTGAAAAAGTTTCCTGGATGGGTAACGGAACGTCCTCAAACCTGGAAACAAAGTCCAGTGGATTGTTTTTAACTTTTTTGGAATGACTGTGACCTGGATGACTGAGGATCTTTACCAGCATGCCGTTTAAAGGTGTTTTTCTTTATCTCTATCGTGGTGTTTTAGGAAAAATTATTTATTCCAAAGAGTTTCCAGTAGACTAACTTTAACAGTGAGGGGCTAACATGACTGTTTTCAAGATGGTTTTATTGAAGAAATAACAAAGAGAACACTCCATTAATCGGGGATCACTCGATTAATGGAGATAATTTGAACTTTTTTGGAGCAAGGTTACCCTTGTTTCCCAAACAGGACACCATATGTGCATCACATGTTGCTCTAATAGTTGATCTCCACATTCTCTTCTCGATGCATCTTCATCTTTGAACCAAGCTGTTTTCCCAAGATGAGGTTAGTCTAACATGTAACACATCCCACCTGCGACACATTTTCATTGGTGATGTTTCTCCTCACCACAAGCTGTAAATGTGAATCTGATGTAATTGATTCAATAAGTCTAGTTTTGCCTATTAACACCAGCCCCACTGATTCAGAACCTCAGGGTGCTTTTTTTTCTTATCAATAAATCATTTAACCAAAATAGGGAAGTGAAATGGTTAATTAAAAGTATTTAAAACCTGAAACCAACCTGTTTACCTGCGCGCAGAACTGCGCAGTCTGAGGTCAGCTGAGCTGATGCGTCTCATTTGCCTTAAAAACGTCCCCCGCTCTGATCTTCCTGCCTGATAACGGCTTCAGGATGCTGAGCAGATTTGCATCATTGTGAAAGGCCCCTCAGAGGAACCTGCTGGTGCAGCAGAATCGCCGAGTGTGGAAGGGAAGACACCTCTGACACCACAGAGATAAAAACTGGGATAAATCATTCAGCAAGCGGAAATAAATAAATCACACAAAGGAAAAACTCAGCTCAGCTCCAATTGAAAAATACCTTTACGTAAATATTTAAGGGCCGTTGACACATTGGCTGCTTATTTGTCCCGTATTTTTAGATTTTTGTCTTAACAGAATTCTCATATCTTCAATTAAGAAATAAAGCTAGGGCTAAGCTATTCCAGTAATACTGTAGCAGTAAAGCATCCAATCCTGTATTACATGTTTTTGTTAAAGGAATAGTACATCCAAAACATGATTAGCCTTCATTTTCTACTCACCCCCATGCTGAACAACACTCTGGAGTACTTTTTTGATATCTCAAATGCATCTGGAGATCTGGGAGGCTTCTTGCTGTCTGCTGACATTCAAATAATGGAGGTCTATGGTGCCCGAGGCAGAAAGGTCCATAAAAGTCCACAAAAAACGTGTCAATATTCCTCCATACTGCTCGTCCAATGTATTCCAAGTGTCCTGAGTGGGTAGCATCCAGAATTTACTCGAAACGAAGTCATTTAGAATGTTTTTAGAGCATAAACAGTAGTGTATAGGATTTCCTGAAAGCGCGTTCACGAGTCTACGGAAACCGCGGCAGACCAAACCAGATGAAAGTGCGCATTCAGCTCGGCAAAGAACTCATGCTCTTCCTCAACACTGAAGTCCTCAGACATTTTTCTTTCGTTGTTTCTTTCTTTGCACAGGTAAACAGCACATTTCTTCTTCTATGCTTGCATTATGGGCAGAGCAGACGCTGAATGCGCACTTTCATCTGGTTTGGTCTGCCGCGGTTTCCATAGAGTCGTGAACTCGCCGGCGTTCTCTTTTCGTCCTCTGACGTGGGGGCTCTTCCTGTGGAGCTGGTTGACAATTTCCTTTTGTATCTGCTTATTTCTGCATGTCTGCCTCAATCTCCTTGAACCCCAGTCGGCCTCCGCAGATGGCCGCTCACACTGAGTTAAAACAGAGTTTTTCCTCTCCACTGTCGCTACAAGCATGCTTAGTGTGAGGGATTGCATTTGAGTCAATGAGTCGATGCAATCAACTGGTTTTCCTTAGATAGAAAACTTTGAATCAATTTAACTGTATGATCTGGTTGAACTGTAAAGTGCCTGACATGATGTGAATTGGCGCTATAGAAATAAACTGAATTAAATTGAAGTTGTAGAGACCATGAAGTAGAAATGCTGCTGAGGGTTTAGTTTGTCAAACTCCCAACAAAAATAAAATGTTTGGGTGTAGATGTTCAGCTTATATCAATTAACTTTGGTGATTTCTTCAAAAACAGGAAATTAGTAGTGCTACCTTCCAACATCCTTTTCAGAGTTGGGCAACAGTTTTGAAGCTTTTAAAGCAAAGTTTGAGGTGAAACATACAGAGCGTCCCCCCTTGAAGAGGAAACAGTTGACATCACGTCTCCCGAAGCCACTGCAGACCTTCTACCTTTAATGTCACAGAGAATCTGACGTCAGCCTGTTTGCTGTTTGAACATTTCCTGTAACTGTTGGCTCGCTTCGGCCTCCTGGAGGTTTAATACGTGACCAGAACAGAAGGTGTCGTGTTCTGCTTCAGGCTGCAGGCTTTAACATTCGCTTAGGAGGAAAACAAAGTGAAAAAAAATCCTTAAGAGCAAACAGATGGAAAGAAAACTGTTAGGGAGATTAGTGTGGATGAAAAGTCAGCAGTGTTGTTCACCATATAGAGCAAAAAAGAAAATTTATCTTTTAATAAAACAGAAAATGAACCAACTTCATTTAATATTCTGGTTTTATATACAGTAGCAGTGATCCAACCAGAAAACCAAGAAACAATCCATCCTAAAACAGGCTCAGCTGAGTGATGCTTTCTGAAGTGTCAACTTCAGGTGCTTGTCATGAATCCCCCTGAACTGTTACGGTGCGTTCAGGGGCGTTCTGGCAGTCAGAGCATCTGATCACATGCCGGCTATTATAGGTGGCGTCACGTAGCGTCCAGAGGTCCTGATTTGTGTCCGAGCGCCGGGAGGGGCACGACCTCATGGAGCGTCAACCTACCACACTGGTATAGTAGTAAAAATGTCTTAAATGAAGTACCCTTAATTTGAGTAGGTAAATGAGATAGTTTGCCAATGGAATGAGTATTTTTACTCTTGAAATAAGATAATTACATAAATATGCACTTGAAATAAGACAATGCCATTGTGTTTTCTTATTTTAAGTGTTAATATTCTTGTTCTATTGGCAAAATGTCTCTTTTACTATTTTTTTATTTTCTATATTATTACTGGGCGGCTAATATTAGAGCCTTACTGTACTGGTTGAGAGAGGACAACCCTGCTCCCACTTGGGTGACTTTAGAGAGGAATTCAATTACGGCTAGCTCTCTCTCTGCTTTACTCTGCTCCCGGTTACCATTTAATCAACCAATCTCAATTTATACTTCTAATCCGGTTATAACTCACACAATAAAAATCTGGAATCAGTGCAGGAGGATGTTTAAAAGTACGGATTTATTAATATCCGCTCCAGTATCAAATAATCACATGTTTGCTCCTTCACTAATGGATTCTGTTTTTTATGCCTGGAGTTTAAAGGGAATAGCTTCTCTAAATGATCTTTATATAGACAATAAGTTTGCCTCATTCGAACAGCTCACACAGAAATTTGACATTCACAAGTCACAGTTTTTCAGGTATTTACAATTGAGACATTTTGTAATGTCAAACTCTGGATGTTTTCCTCTACATCCACCAACTTCTCTTATTGATGAGGTTTTGATGTGCAAGTCTGTAACAAGACGCTCTATGAGTAGAGTCTATTCTCTGCTCAGCTCATTTAATGATACCAATTTAGATTCCTTGAGGGTCAAGTGGGAGACGGACTTGGAGGAGTCCATATCAGATACAGTTTGGCAAAAAATTATTCAAAATATCTATTTGTCCTCAATCTGTCTGAAACATGTTATAGTTCAATTCAAGGTAGTACATTGTCTACACTGGTCCAAGGACAGATTGTGCAAATTCAAAAGGGACTTAGATCCGACGTGTGATCGTTGTAAACAATTTCCAGCCACACTTTTACACACATTCTGGTCTTGTCCAAAGTTATACAGGTATTGGCAAGGCATTTTCGACACTTTTTCAGGAATATTTGGACAAACTGTCTGTCCATCACCTCTCATCTCTCTCTTTGGGGTGGCTCCAGCAGAGACCTCCTTCAGCAAACATCAGAGGACTGTGTTAGCTTTCTGCTCTCTACTGGCGAGAAGACTCATTCTTCTTCGATGGAAGGATCCACATCCTCCAAGTTATGGACATTGGTTAAGAGAAGTTATGTCTTACATTCATTTAGAGAAGATCAGATATACTGTTAGGGGATCTGTAAACAAATTCTTTGACATTTGGCAGCCATTTATATCTTATGTTGGGAATATGTCGGCTGATAACTTTGTGTAAAGGTCAAATATTGGTTCTGTGTGTGCAAACCTGTGCTCTGTATCGGTTGATGTATGAATAAAAGGTGTACTCTTGTTGGGGTAGTAGATCTGGTATAGGAGGGGAGGGTTGGGAGGGATTTTTGTTGTATATTTCGTCTTTTTATTTTTTTTAATTTATTTATTTTTTTTTGTTTTGTTTTTCTGATGTGTATGTGTATGTGTGGTGTATATATATATAAAAAAAAAAATAATAAAAAGACCTTGATCAAAATGTCTCTTTTACCTCCTCAATCCAAGAACAAATGCACAAATTTTAAGAAAAAATGACTTATCTAGATTTAGATTTTTTCCAGTGCAGAAAAGCTGATCCAGGGGTTTTCTGTGATGCAAACACTTCATACAAGCTGTGATTCCTTCTGTGGGGCTGTCAGCATATGTATAAAAATGAAAAAAAAAACAAAAACAAAGATTCAACTCTTTATGGATTTTTGCTATAAATGGAAAAGAGAGCACGCTCTAATTACCATTCATTCTCTACCAAATGTTTTTTTTAAACATTTATCTGTTTATTAGTATTTTTCACAGTTGTTTACATGAACACTTCACATTCAACACAACATCATAAAAAACCTTAGATTCGGCATTTCTCCATTTCACCTTTTTCCCCATCTGGTTTATCTCCTTCTTTATTTTCTGTTGCTGTCTTTTGTCCTGAACGTCGTCCATTTCATCCACTTTTCTTCCAGTTGAGTTTGCTGAAGTCTCGAACAACGTGTCAGCTTTTCCATAATGTAGATTTTTTTCTATTATTCCAGTCCATTGTTCCTGACAAGGGGGGTCAGCCTTTCCCCAATAGCTATTAACATTATCTAAATCAGATTTCTCTCTTTTACCCAAACGTTGCTGTTATTGAAATTGCAAAGGTTTAGTACCACAAAATTAATAGAAATATCATATCCCAGAATATTTTTCAGTTTCATTAACATTTTTCCAAAATTTTAGGTTCAAAAATGTGACTACTAAAACATTTTAGAGTTGGCCTAGTGGTTAGAGAAGAGCGTACCTGATTCAGTTGCCACAGCCCCGGGGTTCCTGAGAGTAAGACTCCACCCCACACTGCTCCTGGGTGTCCCACGATGCAGCCCAGCGCTTAAATGCAGGGTTAATTTCTCAATTGTGAGATCAATGAAGTTCAGTTTCTTTTCTATTTCTTTTCTATTACTGAACTGTGGTGAAACAGTTTAATAATTGAACTTTATTAATTTCATATTGGAAAAATTTACTCTCTGCAGCTTGTGGGAGTGGGGCTTCCAAGCTTTATGCCCCTAACCAGTTGCCTCGAGAGACCATCTCGATCTCGGGTGAGCTTTTCAAGGTTTCATCACTCGCAGATCAGTCTGAGAGACTCCGTTAAAGAAAAATTTGGAGCCGTCACACTCAAACTAACGTCCCATCGCCGCTGGCTTTGAGGCGGGATGAGGCGTGGTATACACACACACAGACACACACGGATTTCACACCTTAGCCAGAAAAAAGCCACACTGCAACTTCTATCAGTGCATGGTAAGCCTTCAGCCGAGCGAATCTAGCGTTAGCGCGGCTATCAGAAAGCAAAAGTTTTATCGGAATTACAGAGTATATTTTTCACTGGAAAGAAGAGCAAAACACTGCTTCGGCGCTTTTCAAAGTAGATGTTTGCTCTTCTCCGGACACTGGTTTCCAGCAAGAGTTGATTTATCAATTGGCTCCTCTTCGCCGCCGCCTTGTTAGTATCGCCATATGCTTCAAGGATCTGATTACGACGGGTCGTCATCACCAACATAGCCAACTACAACGGCCAGCCTCTTCCCAAAATTACTTCAATCGAAGGTCCAGATGGATATGCGAGCAAATCCATCTGGCGAGTCAGGTTAATGTTCTGTGTGCAGATTATATATAAATACTTTCATTAAGTAAATGTAAATACTAAATGTTATATATTGGTATTTAAGGTTTTACCACAAATCTAAAAATCAGATTATTATTAAGACATTTTTCACTGGCTTTGGCCCAGTTAATAAAAAAACATTTTAAAAATATAGTTTTATAACTCATCAAAGCAAATAAAGTCAAACTGCTCTTATATAACTAATGAGCAGAACAGAGCAGCTCAGCAACCGGAGCGTGGAGCCTCCACAGCGTCTGAACTCACTGTGGAATCAAATATCATCTCATTTAACTGCAGCTCTTCTCTCTGACATCACATCACTGCAAAAAAATGTAAATCTAATTAAGTAATTTTTGCTTAAAATAAGGGTTTTTAGCTTGAATTGAGCAGTGATACACTTTGCCAATAGAACAAGATCATTTATATTTAAAACAAGAAAAAACTATTGCGGTGTCCTATTTTAAGTGCATAATATCTAATTATCTTACTTTAGGAGTAAATATACTCATTCCATGGGCAAATCGTCTTATTTACCTACTGAAATTAAGGGTAAATACACTTAATTTTAGAAATGTTTTACTAATTTCTAGATTGATTTTCCAGTGCATGATGGTGGTTTTTCAGCCCTACCGTGGGAACTCTACTTCCTCTTCCACCAGACTCCCATCAGGAAAGGAGAAACTCCAGCATTCCAGCTGGACGTCACGTTGCACATGGTGAAAACTCTGGGGCTGCGGTCAAACTTTGCTAAAAAGCGGCTGCATCCTACTCTTGGAAGAAGCCTTGAGCTAAAAACTCAGCACCACCTGTTGCTGGTAACAAGGGACTGTAAGCTCCGCCCATCGATGGACTGAAACGGCACCTGCTTTCTTCCTGGCCAGACCTTTTTTAATCGAGCTGCTACACATGAATTACCTTTATTTGAATAAATTAACTTTGACCTCTAGTTATAGTTATTAATAAATTCATAATCAAAACAGAGCATTTGCTTAGCAACCCTTAAAATGAACAAGTTGGGTGAGCTTTTTAATGCTGGAAACGTGTTCAGTGTGAATTTAGTGGGGTTTGCTTTTTACTCCAATGTCTGCAGCTTTTTGCACCTTTTTACTACTCTACTTTTTCCTTCCACTCAACTTTCCATTATGAGCTCTCACACCATAACAGGTCTCTTTAGCAGGGATGAGTCATAGGTTATGATCTTTAGGGTCCATGTGAATGAATGGAACTATAATTAATCTAAATAAGAGTTAAACTTAACTAAAATGCAATCAAAAACATTCACTGAGACACAAGTTTCAGCCCTTAGTGAAACGTAAAGCCCGGTAAAAACGTGATAACAGCTGTTGTGCTGAGAACCCAGAGGCAGAGGTCACAGTGTCAGAGTTGAACTGCAGGTTTGTGGTTTCCTCCCTGAAAAAACGCTTCCTTCTCCTCATCAACCAACAAGAATAAAACTTGAGAAAAGGCATTGGAGCAGATCAACAGGAAAAAAGGCGGACAGCCCTTCAGTTTTATAGCTTCATCTCTGAGCAAACACTTTTAGACTCTTGATCGGATTATCCTTTTAAATGTGACTTCTAGATATTAAAAAATTTGCACCTTTACAATAAAAAACTAATTTGAGCTCTGCTCTAAATCTGAATTGAATAAATCACAAAGGAAACCAAATTTTTTTATTTTTTTTTTTTACTTCTTTTCGATTTCACTGCATTTCATTCATCTAATCTTTAATCTTTCTTCACTATAGAGCTAAATAGAATCCATAGTGTTTATTCAAAACATTTTCTTTAATAAAATGGAAGAATAAATACATTTAGATGCTTAAAGATTATTTTTATGATGAAAGAAAAGATTTGAAACCAAGAAGAAAAGTTCAAAATTTCTTTTAAAATTCACCTTTTTATATATATATATATATATATATATATATATATATATAGCTTTGGAGTTGACGTCACAGGATATGACGTTTTCGTCGCTCGGCGCCATATTAGGGGTCCACAGACCAGAAAAAACATTTTCGGCGTTTTCGTCGTGTTAGCGCTGTATTCTCCTCTTCCAAAATGCTGAAAAGCAGTTTTAAACAAAGGGGGCTATATCGCGAAAAGCTTCTCCCAGAAGCCAAGAAACGCTACATGGAAAAAATAGCGAAAATTGGACATAACGACCCGTTTGAGATAAAAAATTGGAGCAGAAACCCCGATCATTTACCTCATTTGACATTCCCAGACATATTTACATACCTGGTCTGTGGTGTCAGTGCTTACACCGCGAATCAGTTCAAGAATTATAAGTCAATGGAGGCACATGTCCAGTTTACAAATGGCTGGGTACATGATTTGGACATTTTTACCCCACCTGATTGTGAATACGTTGTGGTTCGAACAAAGGTAAGTTCTGAGCTCCTTCATTTTATGTACATTCTTAAAGTACATTATTTTACAGTCAAACAGAATGTTTCTTGGTATGAGTACTATAAAGTGTGAACACGTTATTATTAAAGTACTAATTGATTTGCGAAGTGCCAAGTTTGAATTAAATTACAGCAATTCCTCTGCATTTTTAATTCCTTTGAGCCCGTCTAATAACAAGATAGAAAGACTGTCGTGGGAAAAAGTATTCAACTATTCATCCTAGTAAATAAACGGAGATCGATGGATTTCACTCAGTCGGCACATTTATTTATCATCTTTGCAAAGAGAGAATAGTCGTCATGGCACAGCATTCTGCTCTGTTCTGATCTGGGCAGGGCTTTGTCCCCCCCTAGTGACAACAATGGAAAGCAGTCAAAGTCAAATAACAAATTACACACATTTTGCTTAACAGTAACATGTTATGAATAAACCGTGAGAAAGAATCTGACTTGTTATGGGAAGAAGTATGTCTGGTCTATAAACAACATTCTGCAGGGAATGGTGTGGCCTTGAGAGAGAAACAGACTAAGCGAAAACCTTTATAGTGAGTAAATATGAATATTAATATATAATGAGAGAATATAAATTTTCCCACAACAAAGACTCAGATAATTAACCTGTCATTTACACATTTACAATGAAAGAAAATAGTTATAAAAAGTGCAAATAACTAATGTTCATTCATAATAAATAAATAATAATGTATAATAAATAATGTTCATTCATTTCAATTGTGTGTTTGCAGGTTATGCACTCTCAGAGACTCTGTGAGCCACCGTTAACACCGTGGGTCATGCTGAGCAACACTGGCACTGTTGAGTGTGCACATTGCACTTGCATGGCAGGGGTAGCAGAGACCTGCACCCATATAGGTGCCCTACTTTTTAAGGTGGAAGCAACAGTGAGGATACGAGGCACAAAAACTGTTACAGATGAGCCAGCCTACTGGATATTACCTGGCAATCTGAAGAAGATTCACGCAGAAGTTGGCCATAAAATTGACTATAGTACTTCAGCTTCTCAAAAAAAGATACTTGACCAAAATATCCTTGCTGAAGTCTCAACACCAGCCAGAAGAAGCCGTCCGCAAAAAAGAAAAATCCCACCTGCAAATCTGGAAGATTTGGATCCTCTGCTTGACACGCTATTAGAGCATGCCAAAGCTGTTGGTTTGTCAGGAATGGAGAAGTATTACACATTATTCACACACACAGAAGAGCAGTCAGTTAAGTTACCTCTGTCACTATCCTCTCTGTACAACAAAAACAGCCACTCCGATGATTTGTCAACTCTTTTGCTGTGCTGTGAAAAATACAAAAATGCTGCAATAGTGACTGATGAGCAGGCAGAAGCTATTGAAAAGCACACAAGACTGCAGCACAAGTGTTCTGCCTGGTATGAATGTCGAGCTGGACGAATTACAGCATCCTCTATGCACGCTGTATTTGCCACCAGTTTGGAAAGCCCAGCGCTTACAGTTGTAAAACAGGTGTGCAACCCAGGCAACACCATGTCTACTGTACAAACAAAATGGGGTGTGAATCATGAGGTTGATGCACAAAGGGCCTACATTAAATTAAGAGCTTGTCACAAAAATCTAAAAGTTAAAAAGTGTGGTTTCATCATAAACACTGACTTCCCTGAACTTGGAGCTTCTCCTGATGGACTCACAACATGTGACTGCTGTGGTAATGGCTGCCTGGAGATAAAGTGTCCTTATAAATACAGGACATCCTGCATCCAGGAGGCAGTGGATGCAAACGACAAAAACTTTTGCCTTCAGCTGTCTGGCAGTGAACTTCTCCCGAAGAAAAATCATCCATACTATACACAGGTACAAACTGAGATTTTTGTGACAAAATCAAACCACTGTGACCTTGTTGTGTGGACCCAGAAAGACATGGCTGTTGTCCGTGTCTTTCCAGATCAGGAATTCTGGGAACCACGTCTACAAAAAGCACAAAGTTTCTTTAAAAACATTTGCCTTCCAGAACTTGTTGGTAGATATTTCTCAGAGCACACCTGTACTCCAGCTTCAAGGGAGACATAGTCCAACAATCTTGTCAAGAAGCATGTAAATCATTCTGCTAGACTAATATTTGCACTTTTTTTCTCTAGCAATTTTTCTCTGATGGTTGGCAGATTTGTTACCTGTAATGTTCACTTACATGTTACATTTCCACTGAAAAATGTCCAATAAGACTAATATTTATAATGTGACTATTTCATATTATTTTTCACTCTGGATACACGTTGAATGTTTAAATATGGGCTCTTTCATTTGGTCATATTGTTTACATTGTTTACCGCTAAATGTCAGATTATATAAGTATTTAATCAAAAAATGTTTATCTAAAAATCTAATCTACTTCATGTATATTATATTAATTTTTTTCAAATTTTACTTAGACTGTTATGAAGTTCATCAACTGTTTACATGCAACTTCAATTGCTTGAATCAATAGTCTTATCAATGTTTACCAGATCAATTTATTAAATGAGAGAAAACAATTTCTTTCATGTTATTCAAATCTACACATTTCCACTGAAAAATGTCCAATAAGACTAATATTTATGTGACTATTTCATATTTTTTTCACTCTGGATACACGTTGAATGTTTAAATATGGGCTCTTTCATTTGGTCATATTGTTTACTGCTAAATGTTTGATTATATAAGTATTTAATCAAAAAATGTTTATCTAAAAATCTAATCTACTTCATGTATATTAAATGTTTTCAAATTTTACTGTTATGACTGTTATGAAGACTGTTATGAAATTCATCAACTGTTTACATGCAACTTCAAGTGCTTGAATAAAAAGTCTTATTAATGTTTACCAGATCAATTTATTAAATGAGAGAAAACAATCCCTTCCATGTTATTATTCAAATCAACACATTTCCATAGAAAATCATGAATGGAACAAATACAAATTTCTTTTTCACTATATTATTTTACACAACAGTGCTATCTGTACAAATACAATTTAGTTTTTTTCTATCTACATTTTACATAAAAACAGTACTAACCATACAAATATGCCAAAAGAATAAATGCAGAAAATCTTTTTTCAATCTGCATTTTAATTAATATCAGTCAAGCATTGGAGTTTCATATTCACATGTACAGGTTTCATTTTCATTAGGTTTCACAACCACACTAGAACACATGTTCACTAAGCAGCAGCACACAAACACAATCTTGTCAAGAAGTGTCACCTCTTCACCCTCACATGTAAGCAGCAACCTAATTGGTATAGTTCTGTGTAACAGTTTGTATTTGTTCCTCATGCAGCCAATCACTCTTTCCACATGAATTCTGAGGTGAGCTATAGCTCGCGAGTCTTCGACATCTTTAGCATCCAGTTGACATCTCCCTTTAGTGAATGATGGCATCTTGACCTCAGCACACATCATTCCTACACTGTCCTTAATATCAAAGCCTCTGTCTGCTAACACAATGTCTCCAGGTAATAAATTGGAGAGAAGGCCACAGTTTTCTGTAATGTGCTTGTCTGAAGTACGTCCACCCCATCCCTTAGAAATAAAAGAAATCGACCCATGTGGTGTTATACCAATAAGGTATTTCATAGTGTGTCTTCCTTTGTACCGGGAGAAGGATTGTGCACGTGCTTTTAAATTTGAGGGTCTTTCTGTGCCTAATTCAAAACAATCAACAATAATTGCTACACGTTTTCCAAATGTTTCCAAAAACTGAGGAGGCATTGTGGCTTGTAAACAATGCCTCTCAGGCCAGCTTACCATGGGCTTAAGGCGTGCATACAACACATCAAGGGTGTCAGCAAAGACAGTCGACAGAGTTTTGTGTGACACACTGAAAAGATGGCAAAGATGCAGAACAGGTAAATCAAGTCTTAGACGCATTAGTGTAAGTACAACCATTTGAAACTGTGAAATCTTTTTTGATTCTGACAGAAAAGGCCTAATAGTGTTAAACAATGATAATAAAATGACAAAGCAAGGAAGTCCTGTATAATATTTTACTTTTTTTGTGTCATCCTTAAAAAAATCTGTGTCCAGCTGTTTTTTATTCAGCTCTGACCTGAGCTTCCTGTTCTCCTGTAACAAACGATTTATTTCTTCTCTTCTCTCTTCACACAAGTGACATCTCGTATTTGTTGCCTTTTTGATGCTAAATCATGTTCCTCGTCAGAGTCGTGCAGCCTTGCTGAGACTCCTCTCCTGGGGTTTCCTCCACAGCCTCTCGAACTCGCTCCTCTTCCCATTGCCTCAACTACTGTGTTTTGTTTGACCTCTTCTGGTGTTTCTGATGCAATCTCTGTAACTTGCTCCGGTTCTTGTTTTTCTACCATGGTCTTTGCTGCCTGGCCTTCAACTGCGCTGCTGTATCGCCTCTTTAAACAACGCACATGTCGGTCCGATGTTGTGGCGTTTATCTCGCAGTGACCCATATTTAGCGTTGGAACCCAGTCTGGATTGAGCTCATCCATTTCGTATGACGGCTTGCCTTTAAGAGAACAAATCGGAACACACATCAGTCTTAATACTGTGAATTATAACACTAGAAAACTTAAATAGTTTACTTGACAATAGTGGAATAACCCCGATGTCCACTAACAAAACTCGCTACTTATATTAGCCTGATCTACTTAACTCGACATAAACTGAACACAAGTACACCCGGGAAAAAATCATAGCAAAAAAATTATGACATAAAAACAAAGCGAATTTAGACACTCACCAGAATGGAAATGTCTGGAGCAAACTCGTAGGTTTCTTGAGATGTTGGAGAAGGTAATATCAGAACGTCTTACCGCTGATACCCAGGCCATTCGTCGCCTTTTTGTTAGCTCAGATACCTTAGCCCCCTCGCGTTGTTTCCAGGCAGGAAAAGTGTAAAATGAAAGTCCATTTTCTATCTTTGTACAGCTGCGGTCGCGTGACCTAACATTACACCCAATAACACAGCAAGTTCGAACCATTGCTAACTTAGATTCTAAAAATCTGCGAGAATGTCGAGATATTGCTTTTGCCAGTTACGTTTGTGGACCCCTAAGATGGTGCCGGTGCTCCTCCTACTAGGGAAGTGACGTCACGCTCCAAAGCTCTATAAAGGACCCACAGTCTTCTTCTTCTTCTGTTCCATCATGGCGGATCGCAAGCAACTTTAAGGTGCATACCGCCACCTACTGAGTGTGTAGCAACATTACAAATT
>JAGKQL010000197.1:28336-40344 GCA_018398635.1 Cyprinodon brontotheroides
TATATTGGTTTGGGACTTTGGTGATATATAGGCTACTCGATTTAATATCAATTTTTTAAAACAACAAATTTTTCTGAAAAAATGAAGAAAAATTACATACCTCGCATACGCCCTGGTAGATGGCTGTGGGTATATATCGTATAGAGGCAGTCCGCGATTGAAGCGACATAGACTGTGTCTGAACATCGCCCTAAATCCCTCAATCACTATATAGGCGGTAACTATAGTCAGCCTATGGACACAGCACGCCTGTTACCTACAAATCCCATGATGCTTTGTGAGGAAAGCTCTCTTTATAAAAGCATTCTGGGATATATCTCTATCTAATGACCGTGGATGATCACTACTTTTTTGAGGTGCATTGTGGGAAATTTCTAGTGCACTACTTCTTCATCCACTAGAGCAGGGGTCCAACCTTTTTTAAGGCTGAGGGGCTACTTCATGGCTACCCGAGTCTAGGAAGGGGCTACCAATACTGACCTATGAACTGGAGGGATCAGTGTTCACCTACAGTAAATCTCATTAATAAAACTCATCTTTATTCTTTTATTCATTTCTAATTTTTCTTTTTAATATTGTCATTTTGAAACCACTGAAATATGATGAAATAGTTAACATGATGAAATAATACATAAATGATTAAAAGAAGAGCAACAGAATAAAAAAAATTAAACCCAACCTGCTGAGTGAGTTTTCTGTTTTCAGAAGACGAAGAGGGCCCCCCATGTGGTCCTTGAGGGCCCTTGGTGCCCGCGCACACGTGGTGACCTGCACTAGACACACCCATCTAAAAATGGCGTAATCACTATATAAAGCCCTATATGGCGATTGGGAAGGACGTTGGACACAGCTGTGGACGACTCAAACCCAAACAACATGGATACCAAAACCAACTGAAGGATCAATTTCTTCTGATGAACATTTACATAAGTTTTTCTTTTAACTATACATTTCCATTTTGAAAACTGGGGAAATTAATATTGAAATACCATTATTACCGTGTTGTATGCGTAACTACTATAAGCCAATACTCACCACTATTTTTTAAGCTTTAGAAATTCTTGTTTTAAATCTTAAATTTTTTTCTGATTAAAAAAGTTTTTAAATGATATTTTTCAGTTTAAATACAAATATATCTTTGCAGCTCCATACTGCAGCCTTTTATAAAATGCACACATCAGATCAAAAAAAAACCAAACACTGAACCTAAAAATAAAAGGAATCTACTTTTGGAGACTTTCTGCCTTAAACCTAAAATAACAAAAGAAAAGGCTGATTCTTAAATATTAAAAAATATTCACACAATAAAACAATGATTTCAAACATTTTATTTGCCGGAACTGAAGAAAAAACTCCTGATAATTTTTAAAAAAGGATATCAACACTTTAAGTCAATAAATCAAGTTAAATACAGAAAAAATGTTTTAAACTACATTAAAAACCTCTCCTCTTTCTACACAGTGATATGTAAACGTTAGAAATCAAGGTTAAACAAGTTCCCTGCTCTCCAGCGGTCCCTGTGCGTCTCTACAGTTTTCCTCAGAATGAGGAATCCCGAGCGTTAGTCCGACATGGATAAACAATGAGACTGAGAATCGATTGAAGGTGGACGAAAACAGCTGATTTATTTCTGCGGTGGGTGTTTGTTGGTTTGGTCTCAGTCCGATGAGTCCAGAAGACGTTTGGTCAATCAGCCATGTTTCAGGTGAAAAGCGAGGTGAAGAAAAACCAATCTGCGGCCGACGGATCAGTCAGTGGGTGATAAACGCCACACTGTCGGGTTTTGCGCGGCTTTGCCCGCCAAGGCACCATAAAGCATGAAGAAGTCAGGAACACAAAGTATTCAGACCTTAAAAGATGAAGGAAGCTTTAAAAGACTGAAAACTCTGGAGCTTAGGTGATGGAGAACAAAACTGTGATGAAAAAAAAATAAAATGATCATTTTATTCATAGGAGGAAGACCAAAATTCATTTGCTAAACTGTATCATCATCAAGAACACAGAGATGGTATGCCAAGCGGCTCATTAGCATGCTCGCCTCTTTAAAAGTAAGCTAATCCAAACTGAAGCTAACTGGATTGATGTTTCTTAGCTGCTCTGCAGCAGATTTCAGAAACAATCACTCCCTCCCGATAGGCAAAGCCTCAGACACACAGAAGCGAGACTGGGTTTATTTATTGGACTGAAAGGAAGAAAAGCGAAAACAAGTTTGAGTTGATAAAAAAGTGACACAAGTTTGGACTAAAAAGTTTGTGTCGGACTCCTTGGTGTTTTTGAGCCTGTAGAACAATATAAACCACCAGAGCTGGTGACGAGCTGATTGGGTCAATCCTGCAGTCAGTTGGTCCAGTTATTAGTGGTGAGCCGGCGGACACAGGCCGCCATTGTTCTCTGATTTTCCGTGTCTCGTCTGACGCCAGCGTCTCGGTGTGACAACGTCACATTGGGATTAGGTGGAGACGAATAGAGAAAAAGTGGTGGTGATGGGGGTTGGAGGAGGAAGAAAGGGGAGGAGGAAGGCGAGTCAGATGAGAGGGGGACAAGAAGCTCATTATTCTTTTGCCGGTGGTGAGAAACTTCAGGGCTTTCTGGAGGTTCTGGATGGCTGTGCCGACGTCCTCGTACTGCAGGGCGCTGCCAGCGTACTTACAGTATTTCTGCGCCTTGGTGAAGTCTTCTGGGGAGAGCTGAACGCCGCCTGAGGGAGGGAGATGAGAGGAAGAGGTAGAATAGGAGATCAGACGCTAATGGCTCTACCTAGGGAGGGCCAAAAGAGGCCCAAACTGAATGTGATTCAGCGAGCCAACAAGTGCCGCATAGAGATACAAAAGACCAAGATCACCTACAGCCAAAACAATCTGCCAGAGAGAAAGAAAGAGAAAAATCTACCCAAGCCATCAGGAACTCTTGCTGAAAGGGTCGAGAGAGCTTAACCTGCCTGCAAAGGTCTAGTTAAAGTGCTGTTTGAACTTAGGCGCGCCGCCCCGCCAAAAACCACGCCCCGCCCGTTCCACGGTTTTCGCTAAGGATTGTTAGGAAAAATCTATTACGCCCTTGTGGCAAATAGTTTCAAAACTAAAGAAAAAGTAGTCTGATGACATTTTACGCTACCTGGCCAAGACACCTCTTAGGTTAAAAGTAGGTGAGATTCTGGCAGCATTGCAAAGAGAGGAGACAGTGCTAGTTCCAACATGTGCTTCCATCTTTAACAAAGAAGCATAGGCTCTTATCAAAAACTAGACTTAGGTCCCTTTGTTTGAAATTAACTCCAAGATAAATTGGACTTTTCAATTCCCTGATTATCAAAAAACTCAAAACCAGTTTGTTTGCAGTGTTTGAAATACAATCAAATAAATAAGGCTGGATTTCTTATCAAATTTAAAGTGCCACTGTGTTATCTAAAATAACAAAATAAATAATCCTGTAAATATTATAATCATCAATATATCCGCAGGTGAGCTGACATGTTGGTCATGTTGCTGTTAGCATAAACAAAACGTGTTACACAATGCTTGCACACTGTTTTTATCCACAACTTTCTTTCCGCCGTCATCGTAGGTCACTCTAAATGCAAAGTGGTCCCATACAGCAGACCTATAAAGTGCTGCTGGCGCGTCTTCCAACTCCTGTTCTTTCCCACTCGCCATTCAGACACAATTCTCCACAACAACTGATTTTTCTTCTGCTACACCCGGCTATGCTGCTTCGCTTCTTCTTCTTCTTGTTTACTACTGGTGGTTGGCTTTGGTCACAGTACCGCCACCTTCTGCTCTGGAGTGTAAACGCTTCGCCTATGAGAAAAAGGAGCAGCGCATGAACCGAACGCAACACACGTGAAACCAAGACAGTGGAACCGAACGGTTCGGACGTCTTCATAAACCGCTTTCCATCTCCTAGTTTGAACAGGTCAAACCGCCAAAGTAATGGCTAACCTGCTCCCATATGCAGAGAAGCTAAGAAATATTTTTGGCCAATAAAATCTCCATTTTCCATTTATATTTACATGTCTTAGCAGCCAATCTATCATCGTGGTTTCACCTTCCCACTTTAGCCTGAGACACCAGGTGTTTTCAGGCCAGACGAGAACCAGTCTCAGGAGAGTCTGCACCTACCTACTATCCTGTCAAAAAAAGTATACCCAGAATTCATTATGCAAGGCTTCTAGAAACCAAACCAGACCCATGAACTGTCACAACGCGACTGCAAGAAATGTACCCAAAATGAGTCATTTGTTTCAAAAATAAGCTTATTTTTCTAGAATTGGAGGATGTAGGTTGAACAAAGATAATTTACATTTCAAATAAGAAAAAACAACTGCATTGTCTTATATCAACTGCATATTTAATCATCTTTATTTTAGGAGTAAAAATACCCATTCCATTGGCAAACTATTCGACACGCTGTCCCAAGTGGAATCGCTACAGGGTGCTGGTTCCCCATCTCCAGCAGTCAACGGGCAAGAGGCGGGTACACTCCTGGACAGTTTGCCCGCCCATCGCGAGAGGGCAACACAGAGACACAACCATTCAGCCAATTAACCAAACAGTCCGCGTTTTTGGGTTGAGGAAACCGGAGTACCCGAGAGAACCCACTTGATGCCCAGGGGAGAACATGCAAACACCACGCAGAAAGACCCTGAGCTGGAATTAAACCCAGAACCTTCTTGTTGCAAGAAGGTTCCGGTTGGGTCTTGTTTCTAGATTGTTTTTGCCAGCGGATGACAAGAACCAGCAGATTGAGTTACTTTATTAAGATGGAAGAGCTGGACGATGAGTGAAGCGGTCCCGGTCCTCTGCCATAATAATGACGCTTTCGCTCAGGTTCGTCACAGGGACGGCGAGCCAAGGTTTGGTGGTGCTGAATTTACTGCTCCATCTATGGTCCAACCCTCATTTAAAGCGCCAGTCACACCTTGACGATTTAGACTAGTGTATGCCTGACGTACTGAAAATCGGGCAAAAATGCTGGCGCATGATGAATAACTTGTCGGTATGTTTTATATAAGTTACGAGCACGCTGAAGTACGCTGAAGAACGTTGATATGCGGAAAGTTTGTCGAGAAATTTAGAACTCACCTTGACGTATGCCAGCATATGCCATACCTGGGGCATAAGTTACAGGTAAATTATGTGATTGTTGACATACGTTAAGTGTAAGTTACTCATAAGTCGTGGCGTCCAGCTTATCTAGACCTATGAGTAACTTCTCTAGACTGAATCCCCTTAATAGGGGACTCACTCCCCAACCAGGACCAACAAGCTTCGTAGCAGACATGACGCCGAATCTGCAGCAATGGCAAACCTTCTTTCTTTCTTTTTATTTATTCTGTTTTTTTGAGGGAAGTAGCTTTAGTTGATGTTTCGTAATGCTGTACCTAATTACGCTTGCCCACGCTAAGCATAAGTTAGGCTGTTGTTGACATAGTCCCGGACTTGTTATGAATGCGCCATATACAACCAAAATTGAAAAAATACATAGAAAGTTCAGCATATGCCAGCTTTTTTAGCAGATTCTGGGAAGTCGGGCATACGCTGATAACCGCAAGATGTGACAGGGCCCTAAGGTCATGGTGTGTGTGTTTTGATCATTCCATGGTAGGGTGGCAGGGCTCTGTTTTTGTGCAAAACAATCAGCGCCTTTAATCAAACACAAAACCACCCTAATCAAATCATTGACCCGCTTCTAACCCCCAGCTGAACTCTAGTACTCATCTATTGGTTCTAGTTCTAGTCTGGGCAAAACCTTGCTGGAAACCTCTGGGAAGATCTGATTTCCCCTTACATGGACCCAGGTACCTAAACCCTCAAATACATCTGCAAAGATTTATGAATTAGTGACATCCTACACCAGGAAACTGTAATAAAGTAAATAAAAGGAATAAAAGGTAGAATAAATGTGGAATAAAGGTTGATACTGATACAGGATTTAAACAGAAAACTTTTGAATAGATAACTTTGATGTTGTTTTATAACCTGACTCTGCTGTAATCTTCAAAGTGATATTGATCAATGGCCCTTCAGCCTGTCAATGTTTTGTTTTTGGCCGCTGCTTTTGCCCCAACGCCGATGAAGAAGCTTTTAAACATGAATTTTTAAGGTGGTTGGAAGAAAAGGAGATTTTGGACCCAAAGCTCAGCACATGATCTGGAGTTTAAAAGACTGGACCTTTGTGGTTGTAAATCCACCTAACTCATTATATGAATCATTTAGCTTATTAAAGGACCTTAAAATTTTATGATGAGAGGAAGGCAGTGATTGTTAGTGGGCTTCTCTTATCAAACCCATTTAGTGGGGCTTTGAACAAAGACCTTAACATCCTGAACATCTCTGAACATTTTCCCCGATTGCTGTCAACTCATTCTGCCGCTCAATAAGCTTTCTGATCTGAATGACCTGAATTATCTCACATTAAACTTGAACTCCAGGTTCTCATACAGTCTGGAAAAGTATTGAACTACATTGCATTTTTCTTCAGACCTAAATAAGAATGGAACATCCTTTTTTAGCCCTTTCTCCCTATGTTAATGTTTCATCCATCCTGTTTAAACAGGCCTCATGTTAAAGACTTGGATGTATAAAACTATCAAGCTAAAAACACTAAGAATCTTTGAAATCTGAATCTGGAAAAGGTTGAAATTTTAAAAGGGAAAAGTCTTTTGATCCCATCTTCGATCTTTTTAACAACCCAGATCTTTTCTGAACTTGTATATGTTACATATCTGCATCTTATTAAGCTCCTTCCCCTCCACCCTTTAGATTAACTCCCTCTCTCTAGGGGTTTACGGTTCAGCCTGACGGAGGGCGTAATGCTATCCGACACATACGCCCTCCTTCCAAATGCAGGGATCCAGGGAAAGCTGGAACGCAGGCCTGCAAAGCCTCTAAGAAATCCTTTAAATTCAGTCTAAAAAACCAGAACAATCGGAGAAATCTCCAGAAAAATGACAGAGTTTGGGAATCTAACTCTGGGAAAACTACTGAACCCCTGAAACGATGGTTTACAACGTGTGACTAAGACCCTCCATACATTACAGGGTGTTTTATGAGCAGCGGGAAAAGTAAGGCACCTTTCTTTATGTTTATTAGCGGCATTGAATTATAGGTGCATTTATCAAGATGACTGTAAAACCATATGCAGTAAAACAAAAAAATCAGATATAAGTTAATTTTATTGCTTTGTGAAGTGACTGAGCTCAGGATATTTCCCAGCCATAACAAACTGTCTCTCATCATCCATTTTCTCCTGATACTTTAAGCTATAACTAAATACCTAATGGTGCCTGACAGGAACTTAATAACTCATGTTTATTGGTAAATGTAAAACTTTAGCACTCTAATATCCTTTCTCTGTCTTGTTGCATTATTTCTGTCTGCCACTGAGAGTATGCTGTATATTCTGTAATAAAACAAAAAGGTAAAAAATAAAATAAAACCTTAAAACTGTTGATGAAATAAGTTCTGGGCAATTTTTAAGTATTTGGGGATTTCAAAATCACTGCAGAAATGTTTTTACAGAACCCTTAATTCTTTCCTTACATTTTTATTTCACTTGTCTCGGGTCTCCGCCCCTCAATCTGCCTCCCCTCCCCAGAGGAAAGCCCTAACTCGAAACATGCCTCAGCGTCTCGCTCGTCCCTCCGCGTAGCGCCGTCCAAACAGAACACGAGACGCCGCATGGGACGGTGCTCGCTCCGCATATCCAACACGACCATCTGCTCAGCCGCTTCTCCAAACCATAAAACGAGTGACGGTGGAGGATTAAAAACATGAATGCATCATGAGGAATCACATTTATTAAGCTGGTGAAGATTCTCATTCATCCAGGTCATAGTCATTCCAAAAAAGATAAAAACTTTGACTTTGTTTCCAAGTTTAAAGACGTTTCGCTTCCCATCCAGGAAGCTTTTTCAATTCAAAATGCCAGAAATAGCATTTACTTCAAGGCTTTACACAGTAGCCCAACAAAGCCTCGTTTTTGTGTAGAACTTGCATGATTTATAAACAAGCTGTTTAGAGTAAGCTTCCTATATGAAAAATGTAATTTAGCTATTTTATATGTTTAGAAACGTACAGAATAGCGATCCAGTCTCTAGATAATTCCAGTAGAGGAACCTGTAAGCCTTAGAGAGGTACGCAGTTATTTCCAGGAAAATTAATCTTCCACTTGTGGGAATAAATCCTAAGTATCTGAAACGTTTAGGTGATTCCAGCCAGCTGATGGGGGTAGTAAGTCTCAGCAAAGTGACCTAAAGTGTAACTTCTAAGCTAGAGGGAACCTGTAAACCTGTAGTAAGATGTAATGAAGTACCTTAGAAGATAAAATAAACAACCTGTAAATATGATGTTTGAGCTTGGCCTATTTTCCAGTGTAGTCTGTTTCTTCTGACTGTGACTAACAGGATGTTCTCTTTTCATCCTCTGATGAGGGGGCTCTTCCTGGGTGGTGTACGCCTCAGCGGAGCTGGTTGACAAGTTCCTTTTGCATCTCAGCCTTATTTCTGTATTCGCTTTACCCCCGGCGGAACCCTAGCTGCAGCCTCAGCAGATGGGCCGCCACAATCTGTCTGGTTCAAATGGAGGTTTCTTCCTGTTAGTGTTGAGTGTTTTCTCCACTGTCGCTGCTACCGTGTCTCTACAAGTATAAAAGTTAAATTTAAGACTTTAATGCCAATTTGAAATAAAAATTTAAGACCAAGAACATGCAAGAAAACCTGTTTATGCATACTTAACCCAAAGGTTTATTTTAACATAAACCACTGCACTAATGTGTCAGGCTGTTGAAAAGCTTCCATACAGGAAGAAAGCCAAAAACACAATAAATGACAGATATATTTTAACAACACAACCCACCACAAACTTTTGTTTTAGCGGGGAACAAACAAATCAGTTTTAAAAGCCCCAACATAAACTACAGTGCTAAGTCTTTTTCGCAGCTTATTTTTCTTTGTATGGATTTTTTAGGCCCTTAGTATGTTTGATTTGGTGATAAGTGGATTTGCAGAGTATACGGATTGGAACCAAACCGAGAAATAACGCTGTTTCTCTGTAACTCCATTTTGACGCTTTTGTGTTTTAGGCTTCGCCATGTGGCGACTCCACTGCCTTTAATTCCCATCGTTTGAGCTTCAGTTCATTCCCGTACCAAACCCACTGAGCCTTATGTATACCCTTTGAGCCGTAGCCATGAGGAAACCTAGTTTAAGTATAAATTTTGTTCCTTCATAATTTGATCATATTTTCCAGGCAAAAGCACAGCATCTCCCCAAATGTCCCGCAGCAACAACATTACTTATCGGATCGAACTAAATAAATACTTAGCTGTTATTGAAGTGAATAAATAAAAAGGTCAATTTATTGTTTTATGAATTGCACAAAATCACACAAAAATAACCTGGCTTGGCAAGATAAGCTTCTTTAAAAAATTAAGACCTACGAAGAAGACTGATTTAGAAGACATTTTAATACCAATTAAGGCCTTAGTTTTATTTTGAAGAATTCAATGCCTTTTGGAGACTTTTTAGGGACCAGCGGGAACCCTGTACAAGCATGCTTAGTGGGAGGGATTGCATTTGAGGTCAATGAAATTCGATGCAATCAACTTGTTTTCCTTAAATAGAAAACTTTGAATCAATTTGACTCTATGATCTGGTTGAATTGTAAAAAGTTCCTTAAGATGACATGTGTTGTGAATTAGGCGCTATAGAAATAAACTGAATTGAATTAAAATACACGGCAGGGAATCAGCTATAGGCTTTGATGGTTACTGTCTGTGCATTGTCTGAGGCATGACTTGGAGGCCAGGGGTTTAAGTAATCCAACAGACTGTTGGTTTGGCGGCAGTCGGCGTGGAAGTGGACAGAAGGGTTGGGCTGTGGGTGCTCTGGAAGGGGCCCGAAGCCACTTGGAGGAGACCTGATGCATGCATTAAAGAATACGACTGGAGAAGTTTATAACCTTTTACATTTTGTTTCTGATTTAAAAAAGTAAAAAGCTTTGCAGATTGAAAATATTCAGCAGAATAAAACCTGCAATCAAAAAAAAAAAACATCTACAGATCAACTCATGCTAATGCTGAATAATTGATTTGACAGCACATCTTAATGTCTTCTGCAGTGGGTTAAACTGCTGCAGCTGATATATTAAGATCCCATAGGGTCCCCATACTTATTTCTATTAGATTAACTGTAACGGAAACTAAGAGGAGCAGCCAGGGATGGTTTTATATGCTGGAGAGGTTTGATGAAATGACGTTTCTACACACACTCTATGGTATTTTGATCTTAGTTTCCATTTAAAAGATAAAATTCAGACCTATAAAAAAGGAGCATTGTTCCTGTTTGAGTCAGGCAGGCTGCATGAAGCTCAGAGAGTTAAGTAACTTAAAGTGTGGTTATTATGAGCTTCGTTTTGCTGGTTAAACTGTGAAATCACTGCTTAATTATGGGGGTGTAGAACCAATAGTCAACAGCAACTTTAACACTTTTACCTACAGTTATCAGAGAAGGAAGATGTGAAGTAAATGAAATAACAACCAAATTATCTTTCTAATTAAGGTTAGAGGAGTGTAGTTTCATTAAAGACCAAGCAGTTTGTGTCCTTGCGATTTCTTCTTTAGCTAGGGGCAGGCTGACAGCATGTCATCTCCCTGTTGCTATAGGAGCCGCCAGGGAGGATACGGCCTGCTCGCAAATAGTAGTGAGCAGAAAGAAACTGGAGCCGAAACCCCAACCTCACCGCATTTATTCTGCAAAATGACTCAAAATCTTGTGGAGGGATCGTTAGACAGGAAAGCACGAAGCTAATAGAAAAGTCTGCAAGAGGTGGCTAGAAACAGAGATCAAGAGGAAAGATCGATTTTAGAGGAAAACAAAACCGAGCATGCAGCGATATTTTTATCTAACAGCAGCTTCTGACTAAATAAGTTGGGTTTCTTTTAAATAAATACAAGAGAAAACAAACTTAATTGCTGCATTATTTGTTACTGAACTGATCCAGTGCTGATTCCTTTCATACAGCACATTTAGGAAAATAAAAAAGCTTCTCAACTTTTTTCTTTGGGAAACAAATTGAACCACTTCGCTCTGATTTCTGTCTGCAATTATGTAAATCCTCAAAAATTTCCTGCCAGCTTTGAAGGACGCTTGAGGACCCAAACTTCCATTGGATCTAATGAACTTCAGCGTGACCATTAAACCCTCACTAGGGCTTCTCCCCAAACAGCAGCTGCTTAATCCTAAAACCAAGAAGAAATTCAAATCAGCTGAAACCCTTTATTCTAGATCCAGAGAACTTTTCTAAAACTGGTCTAAATCAAATAGTGATTAAGAAGCAATTCCCCAAACATCACTGATTCCTCACAGGCTCATCATTTTACTTTCTTTAGATAAACTTTGGGCTCCAGCTGGCTTTTGTTCTGAAATATCACACAGAAAACAGTTGATATAAAGCAAGGATCCCGGGATGGATGATAAATGTCTGGGTTACCTAGGCAACTAGGATGGACAGCTAAAACAGATGGATGGATAAACCTGAAATAGACAAATAGTTGGGTGATTTTTTGGGCTGATGAATAAAAGATCAACATGAACAACAGAAAATTAAACAGGTGGAAAACTGATGAGTCTTTACAGGGCTCGGCGTTAACCATCGCCCGATCTCCAGGGCAAGTAGTTTTATTGTCGGAGGGTACAAATTTCATTGCATTTGCTGGCAGGGCAAGTGTAACGACAAAAAATCATTTATCATTCAAAATTACTTTAAAATCACCGACATTCGGTAAATCCAACCTTGAAGCATTTCGCCGCCCGTTTTTTTCTTGTTTTGTACACTTTCTCGCTGCGGATTTGAAAAAGCCGCGTGATTTTCTGCCAGATGCCGTGATTTAATAACCTCGACTCCTCCAGATGGATTTGCTCCACATATCCATCTGGAAACCTTCCGTTGAAGTAATTTTGGGAAGGGCCGAAAATACTGGTTAGCTGATTGGCCTATGTTGGTGATAGACGGGCC
>JAGKQL010000198.1:7221-18678 GCA_018398635.1 Cyprinodon brontotheroides
TTGCCATATTTTTATATGTTGATATATTGACGCGGTATCGATCTATTTTACTAACAAAATCTCACAAGAATTTGCAAAATATCACGAGAGTTTGTAACAGAACGATGAAATTTCACGAGATTTTGAAAGTAAAATAGATCGATACCGCGTTTTTAAAAATCTATTTGATATCAGCATATGAAAATATATTTGAGTATATTATTTTTCAAAGTGTCAGAAATGGATAACAAAACTGCTATTTTCAATGACTACTTATTTTTGTCCAGCTTTAACATCGGTATCGATATCGGTTATCGGCTACATGAGTTTTAAAATATCGGCATATCGGATATCGGCAAAAATCCCAATATTGTGCATCCCTAGTGTAAAGGAGGCAATAATGTTTCAGACAAGCTTGACTCCAAACTAATCGCGCTACTTTTCTCCCATTGAGCGTCGTCCTTGTGGTTGGTGAGTTGAGGATCAAGTTATAAGCGCAGCTAGATTCAAGATGAGAAAAAAGACCCAGCGCTTCAGATGCCCAGTAAGTTGATTTTCTAATCCTTCTGAAGGACGACGAAGGCTTCTTAGTTTTTTTCCAGACTATTTCTGCTCTGCTTCTCTTTCTGCTTCCTTGTTTTAAAAACGCTGCATTTTTTGCCCTGCTTCGGCTAATTAAGGCTTTCAGTCTAGTCTAGAAGAATCTAGTCTGATGCTGCTCCATAGGGCTGTGATTATGGGGCGTGTTTCGAGCGAACCAGGAAAAAATGCCTCTGCACTCAATTGGATAGACCTTACAAACCAATAAGAGCAACGGAGTGCGTGACGTATGTTAGCGACGCATAGTTGTTGTCCACAAAAATCAAAGCGTGCAGTTTCCACGCCTAGAATAAGAAGATGAGACTTGATCGCTTCTCTGTTCCTCTTTTAAAATTTATTTGCTGTCGATATCTTCTAGAACAGACCTAATAGCAGAATCTACTCACCCAAACTCTCCAGCGGCAGCCATTGTTGTTGTCACCCAAAGCGCGCTTTGGTCACGTGGTTGATAACGTTACTCTTGATCATCTGTCCATCATCATTATAAAGCCCCGCCCTGACAATTTGATTGGATGCGCCTGACAGTGGGCTTTAGCTACTGTCAGGCTACTATGGAGCAGAGCCAGCACCGTAACTTCCCCGAACTCAAAACCTTGTGGGCGTGGACTAAGTTCGGACTGGCACCCAGGCTACCTTTTGCCCAAAAATACAGACAAATTCTGCGCTCTGCTTTAGGAACTCTAATGTGATTGGCTCAGGAACCAGGAAGTAAACACAAGCCACACCCTCAATCAACTTAGTTCCACATTGTACCTCTAGGCTTGATTGTTTATAGGGGATATTATACCCACCCACAGCTGACATATTAGAATATTTTGGGTTAATTTTAAAGGAAATGTCTGAAGATCAAACAAATAAATAATAAATATTAATCTAATTAATAACTTAATGGACCTTTGTTTTGAAAGGGTCGGATCCGTCACTGAATGGGTGACCCGCTATAGGTCTGGATGTTAGCCCTGCAAACGCTAACTAAGCTAACTAAGCTAAAAGTCTTTGTTAGCTAACTAAACAGTTATGACCCTAACATGATCAGACATATTTCAGTTTTTTTGACATAGGATTTGATCTAGAAGGATGAATGTGGTTTTATCTTTACAAGGAACTTCATGACTTCTACATCAGTTCGCTATGAGGATCCAAAGCAGCGAGCGAGGCCGCTTCATTTAGCCACAGCGCAACGCAGTGCATGGTACCCTCACTACCATAGAGTATTAGGGCCAGGCTAGAGATTAGTTTTTCTTCTATTTCGAGAATAAAGTCGCAATGTTACAAGAATAAAGTCGTAAAATTACGTGAAACAAGTTGTTACGATACGCTCTCGCCTGTGTCCGACCTTTCAGACATTTCAACATCTTTTTCTGAATCCCACATTGTAGCATTGTAGCATGGCATAGACAATTCACGTTAGCAGTTTGAAGAACACCTGCTAGCTTCTGATGATTTCCTTTAGCTAACCAATGAGTGTTTGCGTTCTATGACTCATCCAATCACACTAGTTTTCACTAGATGTGGGTGGAGCCAATGATCTGCATTGGATGGAGCACATGACGGGAAATAAATATTTAAAGGTTGTACACACCTGCTTTGAATTGAAACGTTTTCTCTCATTTCTGCGGTAAAATATATTAGAATAGTGCATTTATTAATTTGAGGGACTTTATTTAATTGTTTAACTTATTTTCAACTTATTCTCAATGTCCAAACATATATAAACACTTTTTGTTTTATATAAAATTCTTCTAAAGCGGAGCACTAATAAACAAATCAGCTAAACAATCTTTAGGAAACTGATGACGTATTTTCTTTCCAGCATCTTTGCTCCAGTTCACCTTTCTTCATCTGATCCAGACATTTAGGGGATCCTGTTCTGGTCGCACTGCAGACTTGGTTCTGTCATCGTGCCCCAGAGCAGCTTTGGCTCCAAATTAGCTCACCACCATCAGCGTGTGGATAAAACCAACCAGTTAATTACTGCTAGAAAAAATTGCTCCTCTTGTTTAGACATAGCTCTCAGGTTTCTTTTGTACAAAATAATTTACTGATGTTATTGTCATCGGATTCTTTCTCTTTTATGGGTTTTAATTGTGTAAAAATCCAGAATAACTCAGTTTGAGGCAGAGAGCTTTCCTTTCTACCAGGAAGTGATTACCTCTACGGAACCAAGACCTTCCCAGGTTGTTCTTGTCCAGCAAACAGTCCTGATCTCTGTAGTTATGGTGGAAACTTTAAGAACCGGTGCAGCTTCTCTCCTGGAGATCTTCTCTTTCAGAGGCAAACTGTGAAGATGTTCTACATTGTGTTTTCTGAGCTCCAACAATTCAGGAGAAATTCTTGAATTAGTTTTGGTTCTGAAAAACTATTTAGGCTGAATATCCTCAAGGCTAAAACCCAGATGGTGAAGAATGTTCTGCTGCTGATCCACCGGTCCGGATCCTCCCAGGGGTACAAACCGGCGCTCTGTCAGACCAGCATACCCATAGTCAATGTTTGCGTTTTTTTGCGTTTATCCCTTTGGTTTTTTACGGAAAATAGATTTTAAACTATCTCAACGGGTGTGTATCCCTTTAGTCGTGAACAAAAAAAAAACATATATTTAAGGTCAGATTGCCATACGCTTCAAAAAACACCAAAAAGTAACATGACTTAAGGGAGACACGCCCACTGAGGTAGTTTAAAGTTTATTTATCGTACAAAACTAAAGGAATTAACAAGTATTGACTATGGGTATGCTGGTCTGACGGGGTATGCTCATCTGACAGAACACCCGCTGTTCTTCATCTGTCCCAGGAGTCTAGTTTGCATGAAACCAGTCCTGATTCGGACAGCTCATAATCTACCCAGCATCCTTTGCACTTTAGGCAAAGCTGCAGATCTTGAGCAGGACTGTGTGGAACACCAGGATGTAGTCTGATCCGGTTTCAAAGCTGGCTCAGACCCAGCAACGTTCCTTATGCTGGTTGTTTAGAGTCCGAAAGTGAATGCCTGCAGCTGTTGGCTTGTGACTGAAACTGGTTGGAATTTGAAAAAATCTTAAAATATCTCAGATTTTCTTTTACATAATTTGCATGTTTTCTAAACAAAAAAACAGGCTTTGTTGGTCCACTCTATAAAACCTGGAACTCAACACTATTTCTGATATTTTGCATTGAAAAAGCTTCCTGGATGGGAAGAGAAACGTCTTCAAAGTCGGAAACAAAGTCCAGAGGATTGTTTTTTTAAATGTTTTTTAAATATCTATGACCTGGATGACTGAGAATCTTCACAAGAAATCTGAAAAAAACTTCATGTTTCAGGAAATGTTCTTGGTTCTCAGTTCAGACCTCGAAGAAACATTTGAGACTCTTTAAACCTCTAATCTCTCCTCCTCTATCCCTCCTGCAGGTGTTCAGGAAAAGAAAAAGGCTCCTGAGATGAAACCGAGATGCCAAACTGCTTCACTCCACGAGCAGCAGGACTGAAATCCCTCTGCTCTGTCCCAGAGGTAAAGACACCTGAAAACGGGCGGATCTCTCACACTCCAGCAGCTCTGAAAGACACTACTTTAGTTGAACCCGGAAACAGTCCAGATCTTCTAGCAGAAGTTTGTTTGTTATAGTTTACATTTCCTAATGTTGCAATGATGAATATTTGAAAAGTTTCAGTTTTTAAATGAGACATTTTAGCTGAAAAGGAAAGAAACCCAATGAAGAGGGAGGGATTCTTTTTATTGACTTTCACAATAAAAGCAGAGCCAAACTGGATTTTCTCCACCAGAATCAACTTTCTGCCTGAATCTTCTCTAATTTTATTGTTTTAATATTTTTCTTGGCTCAATATGAGTAAAAGTTTCAGTTAAAATCCATCTTAATTGTCTCTGAATCTCTGCAGCACATTTAAAGCTCCTCATTCAGCTTTTAGCTCAGACTAGCTGCCTCCTCCTGGAACCCGCCGTGCTGAACATCTCCGGTTCTATCAAACTATTGCAGGATTTTTCTCACATGTTCTGATGCCGACTGAAGCTTTTTTAAAAACTGTGATCATATATTTTAATAGCTCAATTTTATTTTGATTTATTAACATCATTTCAGCAAAATCGGCCAATTCAAAAGCCGATCTGTAAAATATCACATTTAACACTGACATTTTTAATGTAAATATTTTATACTTATTTCTACTAGAAATAGAAATTATAATAATAATGTTCTTCAAAAATATAAAGTAGCCTAAATAACAAATTACAATTAATTAAATCATTTTATTCTATTTTATTTCCATTTTATTTAAATTTAAAAAGTTCTCAATGTTGTGAAGTTATTCTTTTTTTTAAACACATAATGTTTTTGTATTATTTTTTTTATGAATTTAAACCAGAACAAAGACACTCCACCACTGTGAAAATACAATGTTTCTGTTATCAATAAATTAAATCTGGATTTTTATTTTATTAATTTTTTCCATTCCACTGTTTTAGAAACAGCACCCCCTGCTGGTGGTGCTGAAGGACCAGTTTAAACCATGTATACAAAAAAAAAAGGTAGAGGAAGAAGAAGTAATTGATTCTGCTTTGGGTATGTTTACTTTTTTTTTTTATTCATGAATAAATAATTTTTTATCTGCTGTCAGAGGCTCTGTGTGCAGTTTGTACAGTTTCCACTAGGGGGCGACAAATGCTTCACTGTTGTGCTGAGGATAATTTCAGAGATTATGGAGCAAAACACAGAAATTAATTTGAGGAAAATGCGTTTTGAGAAATAAAGTTCTGAAGGTTCAGAAATTAATTTATAATTTGCATTAAAAAAAAAGTTTTATCCATATTTTCAGTTTGCTTTAGTTCAGATGATATAGATTATTATTATTATTTTTTTTTTTTTACAAAAAGTGTTTGACTTTTTTTTTTCCCAAAGAAAGCTTTTTTTCAATTCTTTATTTTTAAAAATTATGTTGAGAGTTATATTTCACTATCTACAGTTTTGATGGTTTGTGCGCTGATCACATTTATTGGCTCCTGCTCAGTTAAGAGTCTAGACGGTAAAATCTGTAATAGCAAATTTTAAAATAATGCAATTAGGGGAAAAAGTAATATATTTTTAAAATAAAAAAGTTTTTGGAGAAATAGTAAACTGTGAAACTATTGGTTAAACCTTTGCACACACACACACAAAAAAACAACTTTCTCTTAAAAAGAAATAAAAACTTTTTTTATTGAGAAGTTTTTCACATTTTTCTTTTGAAACATGTTTTTCTTTCTTTCAATAATACCAGAGCAAATTTCTCTGTGCAGGACAGCAGTTAGCCAGATCCATTCAGCCAATAGCTGGGCAGAGCCAGGGATTAGACCGCCCCCTTTAACCACAGAGTTTATTTGTACCCATCAGCTGTTCAGTTGAGTCCTCAGATCTGCTCGGCACGAGCTGAGACGGATCCATTGAGGCGGTCAGAACACGGCGTCCACAGCTGTCCTTGAGTTTGAGGACGTTCTCTTCCTGCTACTTTGTTTCATCGGACAGACTGAGAGCAGCAGAATCATTATCAGCAGTTTTACACCAAACCTTTGGAGAACTCCCCCCTGCTCTGTGTTCTTTCTTAGGCCAGCGATAATGGATCTGGATCCAGAAGCATCTGATGCATCATTCCAGGAAAAAAAAAGTAAAAAAACAATCCACTGGACTTTGTTTCCAAGTTTTAAGACGTTTCTCTTCCATCCAGGAAGCTTTTTCAATTCAAAATGTCAGGAATAGTGTTGAGTTCCAGGTTTTATACAGTGGCGATGATAGTGTGAAGGAATCACCTCTATTGCTGCATTGTAGGTTTTTGTTTAAAGTTAGTTTTTCTTTTTTTAAATAGATGGCTTCCTTCACTCCCCTTTCAAACCATCTGTCTTCTTTGTCCAAAATGTGAATTTTCATGTTCACTCTATAAAGCCTTGAACTCAACGCTATTTGTGACGTTTTGAATTGAAAAAGCTTCCTGGATGGGAAGAGAAACTTGGAAACAAAGTCCATTGAATTGTTTGTTTACTTGTTTTGGAATGACCTGGATTACTGAGAATCTTCACCAGAACATCTGATGGATCAAAAATAAGATCTCTTTCTATCCAGAAGCAAGGAGTTAAGGATCATTTTCAGTCAGATCTATGATTCTCAGCACAGGCATCATGTTTCATCACGACCTGCATGTTGTCATAAAGAGAAAGGTCTTGTTGCCCAAACTGTCTCACTGATCACCTTCTGCGGTTCCTCCCGGTCTGGTCTAGAAACACTGATTTATTTTCCACAAACCAAACACTCATCTTTATTTTTCCTGTAAATAGAAAGTTTGACTCCATGTTTTGGGAAAACAGTCTGTCTAGGGAAGAGGTAACGTTCATGTTTCATAAACTGGCATCATGGGTGCAAAACATCACGAGGGTTTATACATGAGAAGGATCTCAGAGCGACGGTCCACTGACAGGACGCATCTGTTGACCTGTATTTAACATGTAGTTTAACATGATGTACTTCTGTCTCCAACTTCCTGCTCTGTTTCCACGGTGACGGGGCCTCTGATGCGGTCGACCGTGGCAGCTGAAAGCGGCTACAGGTGGCGGCCTTGGTAGCTGATGGAGGGGGAACAGGAACGGTTCCAGAACTGCCTCCTGCACTGCGGACCACTGACTGACATTGTTTGCTTCTGTGTTTCCTGACCTGAAAGCCCCCCTCTTCCCCTTCGGTCATTCTTTTGTATCAGAGTTGATTCAGGACATAATCGTCTTCATGGACCGCTCTGTCTCTGTGTGAAGACCTGCAGCACTAGAGGTTCCCTCTGTTAAGATCAAATGACAGTCATGTAACAGGAGCGACTCCCCCCTGAAGTCTGACACACAGGTTCTAAGCTGAAAGCTGCGCTAAGTAGCGACCAAATCCTTCCGGAGAATTTTTTTCTTGCTGGACCGAGTCAGACTGCCTTTCCTACGATTCAGAAGGAGCTGATCGTAGTGAACGTAGTCTTTTTACTGTGATAAACACAGAGTTGAATGCAGTTATCTGTGAATCCGCCCGTTGAAGCAGATAGGAGCTAATCCAGCTCTACGCCAGAGGGCCAATCAGGAACTAGTTGTGGGTCTAGATACGGCCGAGGTGGAGAGGATGTGGGGGCAAGTTTGTGCGACAACGGAGGGACATGAGGGCCAAAAAGAGCGGGGATCCAGGTGGAAAAAGGGTCCCAGCGTTCTCGCGCACCTCGCTCTGCTAGCGGGTCGTTTTTCACAATGCCAGTCAGACAAACAGAACAAGTCGGTAAGGAACCAAACAGGAAATACGCATAGAGTAGAGCGGATGTAGAATTGACTAATCAGAGGCCTCCTGTCTGCGGTCACCTACAATTTTGGAGAGTTGCAGCAGAGTGTTTGCGGAAGGGGCGTGGCCATATCTACGTTCACTGTGACTCACGCAGACCACCTGGTTTCTGAGTATAAACCAGCCTTAAGGCATGACGGTCTTACTCGTGGCATTAGAAGTAGTAAAGTAAGTACGTAAGAGTGTACCGCTAGCTATACTTCTCCTTCCTTCCCCTTCAGGTTTTAGAGCCAGAAAATGGGTTGTATGGGGGGAGGCTTTCTTGTTCCCTAAGAGGAAAAACCTTGAAGGGGTACAGGTAGTAACCTACTGCTACTATCCATGAATTATTGGTTCCTCTTTCCAATAGCTGCTCCATGTTTCCTAGTTTTATTGCTTCAATTCCACTATTTGTTTTGGTTTCTGGGTGCATAATTGGTTCTCGGAGGTCAGGTTTCTGTGTGGTTTCACTCCATTTACCTCTTGTGTGTTCCCTCTCCCACACCAAGCCCTCTCGTTATATCATCTCTCACACCTGCTCCTCATCCAGCTCAGATTAGTGCTCCTGCCTTGTCTCAGTCAGCTAAGCATTTTTAGGAATAGGTGCACTTTTAAGAATAATGGTTCTCTCTTATTACAATAGATCTTACACTAAAAGCTTGTGTATTTCTCATATATTAAAAACTAAATAATATTTATTCCAAGAATCAGTTAACTTTTTATTAATTCTATATAGGCCCCAATCCTGTTTCGTATGTTTCCTGCTGTATTTTTGTAAAATTGAGGATTAATTTGTTTTGTTTTTATTCTACTTTATCTTGTTTGAAAGATACTTCATCCCCTACAATATCGGAAGGAAGTCAAGTTAAACAGAACTTTTTAATTTAAGAAATAAATAATGCAATTTGTGAAAACAAAAACTGGAATTTGAAAAAATTTTTCTGTTTTTCGGTATTAAAAAACTTCAAAATCAAGGAAAGCAGCCAAAAAAATAATATATGTAAATCGATATTTGCTTTTTAGTATGTGGAATCCTCATTTTATATAACAAGCTTTAGATCTAGTGGTACACTGTACACATGACAACATTCAAATTTCCACCTTGTATATAATTTTCTTTCAAATTTCCTTTTCTTGCAAAACTCTTTTTAGCTTTTAAATCCTATTCAATGTCTCCATATTTCTACAATTTAATAAGCTACTCCAAAAAAAATTTCAATCAGTCAAATAAACCATAAAATGTTGCTTGACAGGTTTACTGTTACATATTCCCTAATTTTTATCCTAATTTTATCACACCAAACAGAAATGAATTTAATTAAAATAAAAAAGATTCAGATCCAAACTGGGTTTTTAGTTCTGATCCAGTCACATAAAGCGGATCTGCATGCAGGGATCCCAGTGACGTCAGAAGTATTAGTGACGGGGGAAGGGGTGTGATTGTTATAGTGACGTCACGGTGAGCGCCTCCTCTGATTTAAAGCCGCCGCCGCCGCTCGGACGGACCCACAGACCGGCCGAACCTCCGAACCTTGGATCGGTCTCTGCCTGCGGGACCTCTGCCGCTCAGTGACCGCCTCAGTGACGCCGCCGCCCCGCATGGAGCCGCGGGGATTCCTCCACAGCCTGCAGCGCTCCGGAGCCGCTTTGGTTTGATTCTAACGGAACCATAAGTTCGGTTCGGCCGCCCGCTCCGCCCGCTCCGCCCGCTCCGTCTCCCAGCAGGCCTCCGTCTCCTCCGTGACTCCAGTTCCCATGCGATTCTTCAGACTCACATTCAAGTGCTTCGTGGATTGTTTCTGAAGGTCGCGACCCAAAGTCGGCTCCCATTTTTCCTTTTGATTTCAGTTTGACAGAAAAAAAAATTTATTTTAAGAATATTTCTCAGTTTCTGTTTTTGGTCTATTTTTAACTAATTGTTTAAAAATAAACTGAACACATCAATAAAAAATAAAAAATAAAGTGTTTCCCAGAGAGGAGAGGGTCCACAGGGGACTGAACTGGACCTGCTGGGTCTGACTGGTTCTACCTGGAGGTGGACTGGGATTACTGGAAGGTTACTGGTTCTGAACTGGTGTGAGAGGAGAAGCAGACAGAGACTGACTGGGAGAGACTTGGAGCAGCTGTGGAAAGTTAGAAAGCTGCAAAGTTTGATCAAAGGGAATATTTAAACTGACTGGTTCTGAAAAGCTCTGACTGGTTCTAACTTGGTTCTTACTGGTTCTAGAAATAGTTTAGATTGAAAGGGAAAGGGGATCAAATCTGAGGTAACAAGGGAAACCCATAAAACCAGTATAGTGTTTCTTACTGGTATCTCTGACTGGTTCTGATTGGTTACTGGTGTCTGACTGGTAACCTTAGTTTGGGAAAGAATCTGAAATCTGAGAAGAAGAAAACAGCCGTTTGGGGGTGACTGAGACTGGACAGTAGAACTTTTACTGGTTCTGGACTGACGCCTGATTCCTGACTGGGTCTGTACTGGTTCCAGTCCGCGCACCAGCGAAAATGGAGAAACTGCCGCCTCCCCCTGCTCAGTGGTTCATCTGGGGACACCAGAAAGAACTTTCAGCTCCTCCTGTCCAACGGTGGCGGCTACCCTCCTGCAGCCACTAATGGCAGCCTGGTCCGGCTGGTCAGGGATTTTTGCAGGCGGTCCTGCACCGGATAAAGGGGGCCCAGGTGGGCCGGTACAGGAGGCGGGGACCTGGGCCCGGCAGATGGGTCATCATGTCTGTGTAGGCTTCGCTGTTGGACTCGGAAGCATGGAAATTCCCCTAGCGGCCTTTAAGAACGGAGAGTGAGCTTCACACACACACACCACACTAGGCAGGGCTTCACAGACTGAGCCCACCCCTTCAGTGGTTCACACTTATAAACATGGTTACGCTTGGCTGTGCAAGCCTCAGATGTTCCGAAAACATAGGGATGCAGCCGGACGGGATCAGCTCAGATATTCAGACTGTTTCTAAAAATGTTCAGGCGTAAAGCCCAGAGGAAGTGGCCTTACTGTGGGGCGTGGCTAAAATAATGGGCGTGGCTAGAGATTGTGATCCTGTTAGGAAGCGATGGTTGTCACTGACCTGAGTGGCAGCAGCAGGTTTATGTGATCACCTGCTGCAGAGGAAGCCGAGCCCAACGTGCTCAGAGTGGCGCCTCAAGTGTTTCACTATAATTACTCACAAGCAGGACGGCGGTGGGTGTGTGAGCATGATCAGTGGCGGTCCTAGACCAAATGTACCAGGGGACGAGAAGGGGGCCAGCGTGTTTTCATGGGGGCCCAGAAAAGCATGAAATAAAAACCAGTTCAACGGATTCAAATTTATTAAGAGAGCTGCATGAAGGGAAAATTACAATTCTGTCTTATTGGGTCAATATACATTCAGGATTTAGGAATTTTACATATGTGACTTAATTTAAGTAAAATTGCCTTTTTTTATATAAAACCAGAATTAGAAATAAAAAAAAACTGATAAATTAAGCTGTAAAAATTAGAGCATTTTTTTTGTTTGTTAAAAAAAAAAAGCATTGAGCGGATGAAAAACCTGGATCCTATCGCAATCCCACTGAATCTATCACCTTATTT
>JAGKQL010000199.1:0-10000 GCA_018398635.1 Cyprinodon brontotheroides
ATCCCTGTGCCATGAATGTCTGAGGTTCTGACTAAGACAGAGAGAAAAAGCTGACTGTTGCTCTGACTTATGAAAATGTAAACAAAACAGCAACTTATAGATGTTCTTTATGTGTCGGATTTAATCTAGATTAGATTTCACTAAATGAAAGCTAAGAAATTGATTTTTCTTTCCTCCAAAAATATTATTATTTACTTATATCATTTAAACCATATAAACAATGAAATCAAGAAATTTTCATCCCATAGTGTTTAAAAATAAATAAACCTTACAGTTTTACTAAATATATGGGATATAGTTTGGAAAATGCAACCAAAATATATAAAAGCTATGAGTTTATTAACTAATATTATAGATTTTCAAAAAATAAATAAATAATTCCTGAAAGATTTTTAAATCAAAGTGGCATATTTTCTGAGAGTGAAAAATTAATAATATTTTTTTGGCATTTAAAACAAAGTATGTTTTAAAATAAATAAAACCCTAAAAACCTAGCCAATAGTTTAAATCTGGGATGATAAAACAAAAAAAAATCCTAACTTTTCAGATTAGGACTGAAATAGCACCTGACATAAGTTATAAATGGTTGGCTTACAGCAGAATAGTAACTGATTCGCTGTTTTAGAGTTAAAAAGTACCTGCGTATAAATAGACAGAAGCTGCGTCCATTTTACCGTTGACCCAGTTACAGGAGGTTAGGTAAAGATGGGCGAGTAGGGCCCCCCAATGAGAGAAAAAGGGCCTGACACACATTAAGGTTTTGCATGCAACAACAATTCGTTTAATCATTTATATTTATGGCCATTTGTTTGTGTTTTGTTTGTCTTATCTGTTGATGTATATGTTGTCTGTAGTGTCTGTGGATCCTCTAACTATTGTATGTTGTCCATTTGTGAAATGATAGTTTAGTTGTTTTTTTTTTCTTGGTATAATAGAAATGAGGGAATAATTAGGGTTAAACTGTAAAATAAGGACAGTTTCTAGTTTCTGTGGCTCATTCTTCCCCCTCACCTGTTTTTTCAAAACAAAGCAACAGGGTTAAATGTGTTAAAGATAATGCACAGCTTTTTAAATTGGTAATAAAGGGGATTGACATAAGGTTCAAATATCACAACAAACTAAGTTTAATGAGGGCACAGATTTAAAGAAAAAAAATTAAATCAAATGAACAGATTATGCTAGTTTAACAATGAATCTGGGCATTTCTTCAAATAATCAAAGGGATTTCTGTGTCATTATTTAAAAGCTAAATGCTAAAGTTTAATTTGTTAACCTTAATTCTTTAAGATTTAGATTAAACTTAAAGGGTAAATAAATCTATATGTGTGTAGCACAAATAGCTTGTATAAAAATAAATTAGGCTGATTGAATTTGCTTTTACATTATTTACAATTCTTTAAGAAGTAAATCTATCTTAAGCTGATCTGGAATAAATATGCAAATTTATTTAACATAATTATTGGTTAATAATTATACGGTGTTCAAATGACTCAATTGGAAATAATGATGATAATAACATTATTTAATAATAATAATAACGATAACATTAATAATAATGATTACAATGATAGAGGATATAAATAACAGGATTTAATTCCTACATTAAGATGAATGGTGGAGACCTTAAAATGATCTATTCTCAATGGATCCATAGCTCAGATATATCTGGAGGTTAAATTGACTTGACTTAAATTGTTGTTTTTCTTCAACAGAACATATTTTATTTGTTCTGATGAAGAAAAGGGTGGAAAGAAGATAAAACAAGAGAAAAACAGCAAAGCTAAACTCATAAGGATCCATATAGATGCTGTTTATTTTTCCATCTGGAACAGTCCATGTGGAATTTGGGTTGATAATTGAGAGCAGAATAAATAAACCACCTAAATAAATGACTGCTAGACTTCTGGATGAAGTTTGAACACCTCAGCCTGACTGTCTGATGTGCGTTTGGGAAAAACCAGCTTTGTTGATGTTTGTTGATGGTTCAGCTTCTTGCACCCCTGGTTTGGTGTTTCTTCACCTCATGAAACTCTTGTTTCTGGTTCTTTGATTTTGCTTCGCCTTGGAAACATCGTTCTTGAAATCGGATGGAAAGCCTATATTCTTCTTCCACACACATCATGTCTGGTGGAAGCAGCAGAAAGGCTGTGCTGCAGTGTCTCCCCTTGTTTACATTGCTGCAGCCCACTGACACACACAGTCCTCTGCTGAGGAGAAGTTTGTTTGGATTTCTGCAGGTGCAGAAGTGATAAGTGGTACTGAACACTAAGGAAGTAAGTTTGAAATTATGGGTAAGTTTTGAAATTAGTGGAATAATCCCAATGATTTGTGACAAAGTATTAAAGTTCCGCGCCTTTAATCTCGAAAAATTCTGCGGAAGCTACATGAACTTATTTTGATCTACTATTGTTTTGTGAAAGGTGTAAGATGGAACATCTGATCTTTCCTTCCCTCAGCTGAATTTAATTCAGCGGCGTTGGTGCACTTTGACTCCCTGTGTTTTCCCCCCCATGAGCTCATGACAGGTCGTCCCGTTCCTGGACCACAGAACGGGCCTGACCATTTCGACCTCTGGCAGACTGGGACTGACAGGTGACACATTAAAACAACGTGCCCAAGATCCCCTTAGTCAGATGAAGGCTTTACAGAGGGACCAAGGTGCCTGGAGACCCTAATGCAGGTAACCATCGGCGAGCCATCCTTCCATCCTTCAGCAGGAGGAGGCGTGAGGCTGAGAGTCAATAAAAAAGTGATCGAGAGCTCATCCCATTCGAAATCTGGAACTGAACCAGGAAACAATCAGAATAAATGGTGCGCAGAATAATCCCTCTGATTGGTTAATTGAACATGATCAGTAGTCCACCTGATGTGCATGAGGACCAGCTGTTCAGGCAGACATACCCGTTCGTAAAATGTCGCCTGTATAAGGGACCTAACATCAACAGAAGCGATAGAAGTACGCCCACCTGAAGATGTCTGACTATCATTGACTTTGCTTTGCTTGATTTTAAATCTGGCGCATACAACATGAATGAGAAGGGAAATGTGAAAGCCAGATGTGTTGCATTTGGTGACCGCAAAGATTAACATATTTTAGTATCTAAGTGTTTCAGATATTGCCTTTTCTTGAGCACATAAAAATAAAGTCCATGGGGTTAGATGTCCACCTGATGGCTGGGATATGGATAAGTGATTGCGCAGGGATTTCTGGATTAGAGAATGGAAACCCTGATGATTCGGGTCATCTCAGCCACCATTGGGAAAGAGGAGCGCTGAGATTAAATCCTCCATCTTTTCAATGTGTGCTTTGACTGAGCCTGATTCTGAAGAGCTGAACTCGGCGCATCTGAAGTGAAACAACTTTGTGTTAAGTATGCGAGATTTTAACAACATTTTGGGCATTGTAGAGATTGATCTTTTTTACTTTTAATTAAATTCAGACGTAATAGACTTTGACTGAAAAATTTAAGTATCGACATGAAGGGGTCTATTGTTTTGACTGATTTGAACTTTCTCTCTTTCCAGGGAAACAAAAAGGGTAACTGATAATGATAAGAACTAAATTTTACATTTTCAGCAAATAGATATTTTACCATAAAAGTATCATAATGGAAAAAAACAGTAAATATTTTTGCCAACTAAGGTGTGAATCCAGGGCTCTATTTATTGGCAACATATTTTAGCTATCATAATCCTTTTCCATAATTTTTCCATCTATTATAATCATTTAACATTGTCCACCGACTTAATGCAGTTGTGGATTTTTGATTCATTATTTTTTAATTATCATTATTTTCTTCTTATGATTTTTTTTATATTTTTACTGTAGTGTCTTAGATTTTTAGCTTTCTTTACATATATTCATAATTTTCTAGTTTTAGCTTTCTTCACATATACTCACAATTTTAGTTTTACTTAGTTTTTATATTCATAAATTTTCCTTTTTTTATGATATCGATTACACAAGGATAATATCCTTTTATAATCGAAAGGGTGGACTGTTGTGGGAAAATTTATATCTTTCTCTCATTATATATTAATATTCATATTTACTCACTACTAAAAGTTATCACTCAGTCTGTTTCTCTCTCAAGGCCACACCATTCCCTGCAGAATGTTGTTTGTAGACCAGACATAGCTTCTTGGAAATGAACATTTTCAGTCCAAAAACTGGGAGGGTCTAGTTGAGAAAATAAGCGCCCGATTGTCTAGATGGAAATGGGTCCTGCCCCAGTTGTCCTACAGGGGGAGGACTTTGGTCGCCAACTGTCTGGCTGCATCTATGCTCTGGCACCGTGCCATGGTCGTAGTTCCTCCAGACAAAGTCATTAAAGAAATACAGAAGAAACTGGTGGAATTTTTTTGGAATGGATATCATTGGATTAAATCTGCAGTACTGTTTTTACCTGTGTCTGAAGGAGGTCAGGGACTGATTGACCTGAGGAGTCGCATAACTGCGTTTCGGCTTCAGACGGCACAGCGTTTTCTTTACAGGACACAGCAGCCCTGGACTGAAACGGCTTCCTTGTTGATGCGTAGAGTGAAGAACCTGGCTTATGATAAGCATTTTTTTCTCTTGGAGCTGGACGGTATGGAGGTAACACAGACTTCCAGTTTTTACCAGTCGGTTCTACATGACTGGAGAACAGTTTTAAAAAGTGAGAGAGATTTCTCTCAGTTATATGGGTCGGTGGAGGAGGAACCTTTGTTTTATAACCTGGCCATTCAGAGCAAGATTCTGGGCTCTGACAGCGTTCGGAGGATCCTTACAGCTGCTGGGCTGACGAAGCTGGGAGGACTGAGGTCAGCGGGTCAGTGGAAAAGTGCTGCCAGACTGTGTCAAGATGTTGGAAGTAAGTCTTTGCGCCTCATGGACAAACTGGTGGAGGAGGTGATGAATGGACTTCCTGGTTCTTTCAGGAGAGCATTAGAGGCAGAACACCATACTGAAGGATTTCCTGAGCTGTCCATCTGTGCTGCAGTGGTGGAGCAGGAGGAAGCGCATGGATTTCTGTTGTCCTTCAAAACACCTGAGTTGGGGAACTTCTCTGAGGCATCAAAAAAGAGTTTGTAGGCTGTGTCTGTGAAGGTCCTGAACAGAGCGATGTTGTCCGGGGTCAGAGAGTCGAGGTGGGCTGATGTGTTGGCGCCAGGTTCATCTCCCAGGGGTAGCTGGAGGTCCCTGTACAAAGCTCCCATAGAGAAACGCAGTGCGGATCTCCAGTGGAGGGTAGTACACGGGGCCGTGGCCACGAACAGACATGTGGCGCGTATTGATCACAGATCAGGGAGTCAGTTTGCCTTTTGTCAGGCTGAGGAAACGCTACAGCATCTCTGGCTCGGATGTTCCAGACTGGTTCCTCTCTTCTCATTGCTAAAGCAGTGGGTGGGCAGATTAGGATTCAGTTTTAATAATGAACTGTTTATTTTTGGTCCCAGATACTCAGTAGCACAACGGCGTAATATTTGTCTGGTTAATTTTTTGTTTGGTCAGGCAAAGATGAGCATTTGGCTCAGCAGGAGAAATAAAATGAAGGAGAAAGGTTCTGTAGATGTTGACCTGATGTTCAGAGGGCTGGTAGCTGCACGTATTAGGACAGAGTTTGCCTTTTATAAGATGGTGTCAGACTTGAAAGAGTTCATCTGTATTTGGGGAAGTAGAGATATTTTATGTCGTGTAATTGATGAATTGCTTACTCTCAGTTTTTGAGGGTTTTTTTGTTTGGATTTCGGGCTGTTTGTATGACTGTATATATATAACTCACTTGTGAGTTTTTTGTAATGACATATTGGACCAATAAAAGGAGTTCATGGTCTCTCTCTCTCTCTCTCTCTCTCTCTCTCTCTCTCTCTCTCTCTCTCTCTCTCTCTCTCTCTCTGGATGGATGATGAATGGATGAGAGGGAGAGGAAGGGAGAGCGATAGGGGGAGAGAGAGGGAGAGGGAGGGAGACAGAGAGAGAGAGAGAGAGAGAGAGAGACAGAGATTTGAGATTTTAACAACTCATTTATTATCAATAAATAATCCACATAGTATCACAAACTATGTAACAGAAAAAACAACAACAACAAACACCAAAGAATATATTACATTAACACTTTTCCAAAAATTAGTTCTACTCCTACCACACTACAAATTACTTTCCCATAACTCCAGATGTGACAGAAAGTATCTAAATCTGAAACTGATGTGTAAAAATTAAATTCAAGTATTAGCCTAGACTTCACCAAGCTAATAAACAAAGAAACCAAGTCAATATTCAAATCTTCCACCACCTTCCTCTTTCTACTTATGTACACAGCCATTTTTGCCTGTCCTAACAAGAAATTAATCAGTTCACATTTGCTCTTTTTTTGGCATGTGAATCTAAAACCACAAATAAATCCATGTTTAGTGAACATTTCACCATATCTGTTGAAAATAGTTCTCGAAAGCACAAAAAGAGCCGACAGACGAACACAGTCAGAAAAACAATGAAACACTGTTTCTCTCTGTTCACAAAATGGACATTTATCTTCTACAGCCCAAAGAAACCATCTTTTTGGGTGAAACTAGTTGTCCATAGCGGGACAGCTCTTTAGCAAGGAGATCATTTTTAATAATCGGAGGTACATTTGAAATAATAATCTTTTTAGCTGGAGCAGTGGCGGCTGGTGAAAAATATTTTTGGTGGGGCTGATATAGCCTAGTGTATGTCTCCAACTAATGCGGAATAAGAATTCAAATAAACAATTGGAAATGAAATACAATTTACAGTAATGATTTAATTTACTATATAATAACAGTAACAGTGATGATTTTGGTCACTGTGACGGGGTTCTTTGGCCTCCAAGAATCCAGGCTCAGTCGGGTTACCGGTGTTGGTGATTTATTGTGCTCAAAAACTCAAAACAGGGTGCAAAAGAAACTAAACATATACAAGATACTCTGAGCCTCAGCCTCCCTCCAGTTACCAGCAATGTAACAAAGAAACAGAAAACAGAAATGGCCGCTCTTCTTCCCACAGCCCTCATTAAACAGTTTAAGCCCCTCACCTCAGGCTCTCTTATTTCTGATTTCTTCTCATAAATCAGTTTTTTTCCATATATTACCTCCACAAACAATTGATATACAAAAACAAATAATTTTTACAACTTAATTCCTTTTCACAGATTCATTGACTTATTCAATTACATCAAACTGGGTTTGAACCCAGCAAAGACGCCGCCAGACTGAAGATGACAAGTTCCCGTAGCATGAACACGTACAGACACACACACACAAACACACGGCTAACCCCACTGAAATATTAAGTGTGCACCCTCAATACGCCAGCAGGTAACCAGGAACAGCTTGTGTGTTTTAAGTTAATGGAGCTACTGGGCTCAGCGCGAGTGTATTGGTCCTCACAAGCACAGTATAACAGGAATGTGTGTGTGGCACGCAAACTTAAAGGGCAGTATTTTCCGAGCCCCAAGACCATAAAATTCTGAGACGCTGATTGGCCATTAAATTATTAAATTCACCTAGCAATAATACATGTTTGGCAGATTCTCTGCACTTGTGGGGCAGTCTAATCACAGCCCCAAGACAGAGACGGTAGGAGTCTGTCTGTGGAAATCTACAAATGAATGACAGTAGATAGGGAAATGTAGTTTATATAATTTGTTTTGCTTATAGGTACAAACTCTAGAGAGTAAAACTGACATTTATGAGTTAATTTCTAAAAATATATTTTACGTTTCTCTCTTCTTATCAGGGAGGGCGGTGCCCCAGCGCCCCCAATGGGACGGCCGCCACTGAGCTGGAGTAACCAGCGGGAGAACCGGCGTGAAGGTGTCATGAATGACCACGCCCCTTTCAACCAAATCATTCACTTTAGATGTTTCATCAAGAAAAATCACATCATCGCTCCACTCATACGGGAAGCAGATTTCACACTGTAACAACCCACCACTCCTCCAGCGGCTAAGGCTGCCTCCTCCACTGAACAATTCACTGTCGGTATGAGTTAAACTCTGCACCGGCCTCCACCACGGGCATGATGCCAAAATGCCAAACCGAGCCGGTAGCAAAAGCTACCAGATCAGTAAGGAACAACCAAAAATCAACTTAAGAATAGAAAAAAAAAGTATGTAGAAGAAGGTGCTTTAAAAAACACCTTACAAAGAAAAGGTAGAACACTCAAAAACCCACTCACTCTGACACTCCCGTCTCAAGCTCCATGCACTCCGCCATTCACTCAGAGAGAGAGAGAGAGAGATGACGTTATTTCAATAATCGATTAATCACAATTAATCCAGTTATTCCAATTAATTGTTTCAGCCCCTCCTCATTTGCATAGTTAGGCAGAAATACATACAGAAATGTAAATACGACAGGCAGAAATAAATAGCATGGAAGAAATAAATATGGTAAAAAAAAAAAAAACAAAGCAAGAATAAACCAGACAAAAATATCATGAGATGAACAAAATAAATACTTAAGTAGATACTTCTAGATACTTATGAGAAACTCTCAGAGTATATTTTAAAGTGAATAAACTTATTCTGTTAGTTTGCAACTAGATTAGCTTTGGGAATGATCCATCCACATAATTAAACCTAAAATAACAAATAAACTGTAGTATGTTTAAAAAAGCATGGCAAAACATTCACAAATATTAATAATTATTTTTTAGATTCAATCTATTTTCCAACCCAAACGTTGCATTTATTTAGGGTGTGTTATTATTATGTGTTTCAGTGTTACCATTGCTACGTGGATGTTCATTCAGTTGTTTAATTTTGTAGAAACAAATCCAATCACAGAGATGACACAAAGTTAAAGTCATTTCAAATGGCAACGGTCTGGCTTTAAGAAACACTAAAAGACTAAAACATTTAGTAGTCAGTAACGGTAATTTATGGAATCACCCAATTCAGAGGAAATGACTAGTTTTGTCATGTCTGGGATCTGCTTTTTTCTACAAATTTAAATATATATATATATATATATATATATATATATATATATATATATATATATATATATATATATATATATATATATATATATATATATATATATATATATATACATATACATATATATATATACATACATACATATATAACACAATTTAATGAAGCTAATTAACCTAACTTCTTTTTTGGACTTTGGGAAAAAGCCGGAGCGCCCGGAGAGAACCCCCGCATGAGAAGAATATAAAGAAAAGATATAGATATAGATCTATACATAACTATATATATAGACATATATATATTAATGTAGCATGTTTTGGTTAGGTTTAAGTCCCCTATACAAGCAATATTTCACTAAAAGAATCAACGACAAAGCTGCTTTCAATAGAATAATTGTAGTGAAAACACGCTGTAAACGATGGGGAATTCTCCTAATGACATTCCAAAGTCTTTCAAAGACTGAAAGCAAAAATTCTCTGATTCTTGCTTTAGCTGTGGTGAAGAAATCTACGATTCTGCTGCTAGTTTGCCGAAAAACAGCCACAACTTTTCTTCTGACTTGCTCTAAAATTGATAATATTTTCCTCACAGGTGATTCTGGTTCAGCTCTACGTGGGTCTGAATATGTCCACGGTTTTCTTTCTACAATGCCTTCCATTGCAGCCGGTTTAGACGGAAAAAAAACATCTTCGTCTATAGAACTATCTTCTTCAATATTTTCCTGTTTAGGGTTGGCTTCTTCTGAACCTTTTCCATCTTCTGGTTGGACACCCGTAAGTATAACCGTTTGAAAACCTGTAGCTTTTGTTTGACTCTCTGTTGGTGCATGGTGTTTCTCAGGGGTTGGTTTTAAACCAACGTCTGAAGAACTATCTTCTTCAATATTTTCCTGTTTAGGTGAAGGAGAGCAGTCCATTCCTCTCATTATGCAGCAGCAACTGGGCTGATTTAGAGCTTCCTTGGAGGTTGTGGGTCTGGTCTCAATGTTTCTGACTCTACCTTTTATGTGAGCTCTAGGCAGGTCTCCCTAAACTTTCTCTGGTTTGTCAGATTTAGAG
>JAGKQL010000199.1:15000-27500 GCA_018398635.1 Cyprinodon brontotheroides
ATGACAGGAAAAAATTAAAAACATGAGTATATTATTTAAACATAGTTGAACCACTTTCATTATTGTAAAAACAGATTAAATCGAAATTAATCGATTTAGAACTCTATGAATCAAAGTTGAATCGATTCAGGACTTTGGCTAAAATACCCAGCCCTAGTTTTTATAATTTCCCAGCTTTTATTTTTAATAAAAGTCTATTTGTTCCGTATTTTTTCTAGATTGTATGAACAAAACATGCAAGGCATGAAACATCTGCCGTACATTCCTTAATATTATCTTTACGGAAGACGATTAGGGCTACTGAAAAAAATTTTTAAATTTCATTTCAGTTTAAAGGAGAAGTTCGGTTTTTACACTTTAAGCCCATTTTCTGTAGTGTCCAGGATGAAATTGAATGATCGACACCAAAAGTTTGACAATTGCTCCTGTCTCTGCTTTTTGGCTCATTTAGAATCACCCCCTGGCTGCTTTAGAATGGCTTGCATAGAGCATGTCCGATAATGTCCTTAAAACAACCTTAAACGTTCTTTTTTTAAAATATGCTACTCACAGGGTCGTCAGCGCTGTTCAATGACGTTCCAAAAAAAGTTTCGTGAAGAAAAAACGTTCCTGTAGTGTTTCATTTAGCATTTTGTAAATCCCATTGAGTTCTGTAGGAATAGTCAATATTCCGCTGCCACCGGAAACGGAAATGGGGCCTGTTTACACAGTTGTAGTCTTTTCGCTTCACTCTGTGTACTCCGACGTCGAGGTGCTAACGTCTCTGTTAAACACTTTAAAAAACTCTGAAAATGGAATACGAAAGGTGGATTCTTGATTCTCGACGTCGGAGTACACAGAGTGAAGCGAAAAGACTACAACTGTGTAAACAGGCCCCATTTCCGTTTCCGGTGGCAGCGGAATATTGACTATTCCTACAGAACTCAATGGGATTTACAAAATGCTAAATAAAACACTACAGGAACGTTTTTTCTTTACGAAACTTTTTTTGGAACGTCATTGAACAGCGCTGACGACCCGGTGAGTAGCATACCGTTTAAGGTTGTTTTAAGGACATTATCGGACATGCTCTATGCAAGCCATTCTAAAGCAGCCAGGGGGTGATTCTAAATGAGCCAAAAGCAGAGACAGGAGCAATTGTCAAACTTTTGGTGTCGATCATTCGATTTCATCCTGGACACTACAGAAAATGGGCTTAAAGTGTAAAAAACTGAACTTCTCCTTTAATATGGGAAAAAAGTCAGAATTCTGATTTTTTTTCTCAGAATTCTGACTTTAATCTCCGAATTCTGACCACAGTTCATGAGGCTTCATGTGAACATGTCACCACCTACTGGTGGAGGGTAGAACTACAGTTTGTAATAAAATTATGATTTTTTTGCAACTGTTTTTCTTCCCCCCCTTTTAAGTTCCCTTGAAATTGTTAATGGTTGGTGTGTATTATAAAATCTTTTGTAAGTTTTTTAAGTTTAAAATTTCTTAGAACAATCATTTAAGGTGCACAGCTTTTCTGCCATTTTAGTGAAAAAAACTCAAGCAGACAGTGAAAGTGTTTGTGCAAATTAGTCTCATCAGCCAAAATAATTAACTTTAATCACAACTTTCAAAAGCCAAAGAAGTTTTGAACCATCAAACCTCTAAAGTGAGAGCCTGTGTCTTTCAGATGACGCCACCTATGCAGGTAACCTAACCATAGTTGGGAGAAAATAGTCATTAATAGTGACGTGTTAATGCTGGCTTTGTCCGGTGGTTTACTCAAATTTTATTATTACATTGTTTATTCTATTCAAATTAGCTTTAAGCAACTAGTTTGGTTGTTTTTCCAACCAATCTATTCTTAGAATCTTTCCAAACTTTATCCAGCTGACAGCATCTCTCCTCCAAAGACCCACATCTTGACTGAACACTGATGCTCTGTTCGAAAACCTAGGACGCGTCCTTAGAAGGCCAGATTCGAAGGCCGATTACGTCATAGTGCGGCGCCGAGGTCTGGTCGGATTCCAAGAGTCCTCGTTATGCGGCCTTAAAATGCGTCTTTCTTTTTGCCCGATTTGAAGGACGGGTCCGACGTATCCTCGGTATCCTTGGATATCCCAGGATTCATTGCGAGACCAAGCAAGCCGTGATCAGAGGAAAGGTTACTTGGTGCCGAACAGTGGTGAAAATTGGAAGTTCAGTTTAATATAATACAAGTCAGTGAATAGTTCCGTCTGAGATGAATGAAAATAGTTGTTTTAATGGTGATAGAGTCAGATATGTGGCGGTAATGTTTAATTTATCTAAAGCTTTTAATCTGTAAATGGGTTTGCTGTAATTTCAGGACAGATTCTAATATATCTGCAGTGTGGGGACTATAAATCTGATAGGATTTTTATCTTTTTATTGCTGTTTTGCACAATAGGCTTAACTAAGTATTTTTTGTTGTTGAATATTAGAGATTTTTCAGATATATTTTTTATAAATATATTTTTTAGATTTACTTATATCTCTCTAACCCTTTTATAGAATAGAATAGAAAATCCCTTCATTGTCCCACAATGGGCAAATGTACAGCAGCAGAAAGATTATTGAAAATGGTCACACAAATGTGGTCCTTAGAAAAATGTATAAGAATAACATAATAGGGAAGAGTTAAAATATGAACAATAAAATACTGTAAAGTGTTTTAACAATATAAAACTGGAGAATAAATAACCAATATGCAGCTATGGACATTTTTACAGTGATGGATATTTGAAAATAGCAGCAGCATCAGAGATGTGCAAAATGACAGCAGCATGTTATTTAACTGACTAAGGTTTCTATAATTACATTTGATTTTATTTGTTCCTGTTCCCGGTGGTTGGAACCTTTATTCCACTCTGGATTCTTGTTAATGTAGTCTTTGTTCACTTTACAATAAAAAAGAAATAAATAAACAAACAGTTTTGAAAACTTCGGTTTTCATCCTTTTCCTGCTTTGTATGTCAACTTTCACGGTTGCTAAGCAACAGAGCATACGGCGGTAAAACCCGCCAAAGGGTAGACCTGGTCGAATTCACAGCCAAAACTCTTCCGGTCTCCTTATTTTCAAGGACTTCATAGGATCCAGTCTAGGTAGACCGCGTCCTTGGAGGATGCAGCCCAGGTTTTCGAACAGAGCCTGAGGCTGTTCAGATCCCTTTCAAGCTCCTTGCGCATCCCGGTCACGTGGTTTCACCCTAGCAAGGCCTCCGACGTAGTCAATTTTGGCCCCGCCTCTAAATGGATCACGTGATTCGGGGGACTTCCAAAGGGGATTCCCCGAAGGGCGTGAACTTTATGACGTCACTCTCCTTGACCTACTTGACCAGCTCATTACCTTAGTGGGAACTCACAAGAGAGGTTTTACTTGACCAGTAATTCTCTGTGTTTAGGTTTTACTCAACAGATAATAATCATGATTGCTCGTGCTGCCGTGAACTCCGCCAAAAAATTGTTAGATGCTAAAGAAAAATCTGAAGCTGCCACCACTGCTAATAAAAAGGCAGAAGATTTAAAACCAACCCCTGAGGAACATCATGCACCTAGGGTTTCTTTGTCTTTTCAAACAAAACCTTCAGGTTTTCAAACGGTTAGACTTAAAGTTGTCCAACCAGAAGATGGAAAAGGTTCAGAAGAAGCCAATCCAGAGATTGAAGCCAAAGTACAGAATTTACTTACAGTGGAAAATATTATAGGTATTTTTCCTTCAAAAGCAGGTGAAGTTTCAGCCTCTAAATCTGACAAACCAGGGGAAGTTTGCATAGATTCTGACCTGCCTAGAGCTCTCATAGAAGATATAGTCAGAAACATTGAGACCAGAATGGACTGCTCTCCTTCACCTAAACAGGAAAAGATTGAAGAAGATAGTTCTTCAGACATTGGTTTAAAACCAACCCCTAAAGAACATCATGCACCTAGGTTTTCTTTGTCTCTTCAAACAAAACCTTCAGGTTTTCAAACGGTAAGACTTACAGTTGTCCAACCAGAGGATGGAAAAGGTTCAGAAGAAGCCAACCCAACCGCTTCAAAAGCAGGTGAAGTTTCAGCCTCTAAATCTGACAAACCAGAGAAAGTTTAGGGAGACCTGCCTAGAGCTCACATAAAAGGTAGAGTCAGAAACATTGAGACCAGACCCACAACCTCCAAGGAAGCTCTAAATCAGCCCAGTTGCTGCTGCATAATGAGAGGAATGGACTGCTCTCCTTCACCTAAACAGGAAAATATTGAAGAAGATAGTTCTTCAGACGTTGGTTTAAAACCAACCCCTGAGAAACACCATGCACCAACAGAGAGTCAAACAAAAGCTACAGGTTTTCAAACGGTTATACTTACGGGTGTCCAACCAGAAGATGGAAAAGGTTCAGAAGAAGCCAACCCTAAACAGGAAAATATTGAAGAAGATAGTTCTATAGACGAAGATGTTTTTTTTCCGTCTAAACCGGCTGCAATGGAAGGCATTGTAGAAAGAAAACCGTGGACATATTCAGACCCACGTAGAGCTGAACCAGAATCACCTGTGAGGAAAATATTATCAATTTTAGAGCAAGTCAGAAGAAAAGTTGTGGCTGTTTTTCGGCAAACTAGCAGCAGAATCGTAGATTTCTTCACCACAGCTAAAGCAAGAATCAGAGAATTTTTGCTTTCAGTCTTTGAAAGACTTTGGAATGTCATTAGGAGAATTCCCCATCGTTTACAGCGTGTTTTCACTACAATTATTCTATTGAAAGCAGCTTTGTCGTTGATTCTTTTAGTGAAATATTGCTTGTATAGGGGACTTAAACCTAACCAAAACATGCTACATTAATATATATATGTCTATATATATAGTTATGTATAGATCTATATCTATATCTTTTCTTTATATTCTTCTCATGCGGGGGTTCTCTCCGGGCGCTCCGGCTTTTTCCCAAAGTCCAAAAAAGAAGTTAGGTTAATTAGCTTCATTAAATTGTGTTATATATGTATGTATGTATATATATCCAATATATATATATATATATATATATATATATATATATATATATATATATATATATATATATATATATATATATATATATATATATATTATTGTTTAAATTTGTAGAAAAAAGCAGATCCCAGACATGACAAAACTAGTCATTTCCTCTGAATTGGGTGATTCCATAAATTACCGTTACTGACTACTAAATGTTTTAGTCTTTTAGTGTTTCTTAAAGCCAGACCGTTGCCATTTGAAATGACTTTAACTTTGTGTCATCTCTGTGATTGGATTTGTTTCTACAAAATTAAACAACTGAATGAACATCCACGTAGCAATGGTAACACTGAAACACATAATAATAACACACCCTAAATAAATGCAACGTTTGGGTTGGAAAATAGATTGAATCTAAAAAATAATTATTAATATTTGTGAATGTTTTGCCATAATCATAATCTGTGTGAAAAATATTTGTGTTATGAACATTTTGCACAGAGATTGATCTTTTTTCTTCTTTTAATGAAGCTCAGGTTAATAATTTGACTTATACCTTGTGGAGATGAAGGTGTCTATTGTTTGACTGATTTTAACTTTTCTCTTTCCAGGGAAACAAAAAGGGTAACTGATAATGATAAGAACAAAAATTTAAATTGTCAGCAAACAGATCTTTTACCATAAAAAGTATCATCATGGGGAAAACAGTTAAATGTTTTTGCCAACTGGGATGTGATTCCAGGGCTCTATTTATCGGCAACATATTTTAGCTATCATAATCTTTTCCATCTATTATAATCATTTAACATTGTCCACTGACTTGATTGCAGTTGTGCATTTTTTAAATTTTTAATTTTATTATTATTTTTGTTTTGGTTAGTTATTTTTTTAGCTTTCTTTACATATATTCACAATTTTTTTTTGTTGTCTTTTTTTGCTTTCTTTATATATATTCACAATTTTAGTTTCTCACAATTTTAGTTTCTTAGTTTTTAGTTTTTTTACCCAATCATTGGCCACCCCTGTGGCCACCCCTACCATTTTTTCCCTACAATACAGACGATGGCAGCAGTAATTCTCTCAAGTGGAACGTTTTAACTTAAACATTTTAATTTTCTATACGTAAACAATTACCTGACAAGGAAAACACTGTGGTTAATTATGCACATCAATATACAAACATTAAAGAAGATATATACAGAATTCATGTTCTTTTCAGAACTAGATTTTGTCTAATATGGGGTAAAGAGAAAATTACGTCTGTGCAAGACATCTAGGAATCTTTACTGAAATCAGAGATAAGTTACTACTTTAATAACAAGTAATCCATTTAATTTAGATATTACATGTAATTTTTATTTTATGCAGAATGATTATTAATAAAAGTAGGTAAGTAACGACAATGAATTGAACAATGAACAATGAAGATGTTCGCCCCAGAACTCAAAACTGAAAGAATTTTGTCCACTACACCTTTAATTTAGACACCATGTGTGTTTAAATATATGCAAATGAAAGTATAGTTTGTCATTATGTGGAAAATATGGATGTTGTGATTATTCATTTTCCTGTTGGAACAGTTTAGATTGACCCTGAGGTTCTGGCACCTGTCTGCTTTCGGCCATCCCCCTCAGTGTACACTGGTTATTGCCTGGCCACCCTTATTAACATTTTCTGGCTACGCCTCTGTGTTTGAGTCGATGTGTTGTAGAAATGATGTTGGCTTTGATTGCAAAGGCAGGGATTGCTATTGACAGAGGAGATACGTATACTAGTCTCGAATGATTCTCATCAAGCCCCGGATGTTTGTTTTTTTATAATAAAGAGAAAGGAGTCACCCCATGATAGTAAAGATGGGAGTTTTTATTAGGGTTGGGTAAAAAAATCCGATTTTGAATCGATTCCTTTACATTTGTGCTAAATCGATGTTTAGGGAATGAGATAGATTAGTTTTATAGTGACGCGCGTGACATTCACATTCAAATGAGCAGGAAAGATGCACTCAAGATTAGTTCACGACAGACAGCTGCAAATATAGTCAATAGGTTGAATGAAGACATTTAAAAATGGGGGCTGAACAGCAAACACCCTGTAGTTGTTACAGACAATGCTTCAAATATGGTTTGTGCAGGGAAGATAATGCAGCTCATGCATGTCTGCTGTGTCCCCGTTCTGTTACGTCTGCTCACTTTAGTGAGGCTTCACTTTTTCACTTTTCACAAACAAGTTTGCACTTTTGAGACAGTTTTGTCTACATCTCTAGTTTAAACTGTCCGATTTACAAGTTTGCACTTTGTGTTTAATATGACAGGAAAAAATTAAAAACATGAGTATATTATTTAAACATAGTTGAACCACTTTCATTATTGTAAAAACAGATTAAATCTAAATTAATCGATTTAGAACTCTATGAATCAAAGTTGAATCGATTCAGGACTTTGGCTAAAATACCCAGCCCTAGTTTTTATAATTTCCCAGCTTTTATTTTTAATAAAAGTCTATTTGTTCCGTATTTTTTCTAGATTGTATGAACAAAACATGCAAGGCATGAAACATCTGCCGTACATTCCTTTATATTATCTTTACGGAAGATGATTAGGGCTACTGAAAAAAATTTTTAAATTTCATTTCAGTTTAATATGGGAAAAAAGTCAGAATTCTGATTTTTTTTTCTCAGAATTCTGACTTTAATCTTTGAATTCTGACCACAGTTCATGAGGCTTCATGTGAACATGTCACCACCTACTGGTGGAGGGTAGAACTACAGTTTGTAATAAAATTATGATTTTTTTGCAACTGTTTTTCTTCCCCCCCTTTTAAGTTCCCTTGAAATTGTTAATGGTTGGTGTGTATTATAAAATCTTTTGTAAGTTTTTTAAGTTTAAAATTTCTTAGAACAATCATTTAAGGTGCACAGCTTTTCTGCCATTTTAGTGAAATAAACTCAAGCAGACAGTGAAAGTGTTTGTGCAAATTAGTCTCATCAGCCAAAATAATTAACTTTAATCACAACTTTCAAAAGCCAAAGAAGTTTAGTTTCATGAAGATATAAAGTGATATAGGCATTATATTTCTGAATTACATCTCTGTCCAGTTGATGGCGGTAATGCACACAGGATGCAAACTGCCAGAAAACTCAATAGAAGAAGAAGACCTGCAATACCGGAATCCCCCTCAAGGGGGCCCCTCTCAGTAGTCGCTGACAGCAGCCAGCAAGCCAGATTTGTGATCTCTGCTGCGGGAAAATATAAACACTCTCCAGTCATAATGAAGCGGAGTTATGCGTCCGGAAGCCAAAAAAGAGAAAGGAAGAGGATGACAAGAAGAAACAGGATAGTGGTAAGTGATAAATTACACTGGATAAAATAGCTCTACTTGTCTTGTACAGATGGTGTAATGTCTCAGCAGGAAGGCTAGCTTAGCAAAAATGTTTATTATGTTAACTACCTGCCTGACGGCCAATGCTGCTTGTAACAAACTAGCTTGTAACAAGTTAGCGCAACTTTTTTCCGAACGGACGGAATATGGTTACATACTGTAATATGTTTGGCACTTGAGATCAATTCATCTCTCCACACCTTTCCAGACCATGTAGCTACTTCCCCATTTGACATGCTTAATTACATATACAGTGAGAGGCTACTGGATTTGTACAGTAATTTAAGCATTGCTTTGCGTCTACTCCTGACTCTCCCTGTGTCAGTGGCCTCTGGTGAGAGGAGCTTTTCAGCTTTGAAGCTGATAAAAAATTACATGAGGTCCACTATGGACCAAGAAAGGCTCCCAGGACTGGCACTTATGTCAATTGAGCGTGATGTTCGCCGGTCTTTGGACATGGAGGACATTGTGGTTGCCTTTGCTGAAGCCAAGGCTCGCAAACAGCAGTTTTAGATCATTTTCACATGATGGCCTGAAAGGTTAATCTCTTGTCTGTGTGTGTGTGTACTTGTATTTATGTTGGATTTTTAAATTACTATTACAACCTGCACTTTTTATAGTTTGAACAATGCATCCCTTTTCTGCATAAGATGGCAGTGTTTTATTTTATCACTTTGTGAGAACTGAAAAATGTTCATGTGAGTGTGTGTGAGGGCGGGTGTGTGTGTGTCTGGGCGGGAATAAAACCTATGACGTCACGAAGGGTGGGTGTGTCTATGGGCGGGGAATAGAACCTATGACGTCACAAAACCAGTAGGTAGGGGAATTCAAATCATATGGGAGTCATTTCACCTGAGGTAAGGCAACTGAGCGGTTCACAGTTCACAGTTCTGACCTTTTGAAAATCTTTTTGTCGGATTATCTTTAGTCTGATCTTTTAACCAGTGGATAAAGTTTATACATTGTGTGAAACTACCTTCCTGTATATAAGCAATGGATCACATAAATCAAAAACAATTATTAATTACACTAGCAAAGAGGGACAGGATAATTGATAACCTGACGGCACGACTGCATAAACGCGACAAGGACTTTGACGATTTGAAGGTAAAATTTGAAGAAAGTTTGAAAGAAGTCAGAACTTTAAGAGAAAATAAAAGAGCGTTAGCTAAAATCAAAAAATCAAATGAGTCTCAGATAAAAAAACTAAATGATGAGCTTGATACAACTAACACAAAGAACAAAAGCCTGGAGGACGAAGTTAAAACGCTGAGTGAGAATTTGTTAAATTGTCAAAAATCCCTTAATGACTTTCAAACACAGCTTTCCAATAACCAGCAACAGATGACTGGACTATTGGAACAGTTAGAGACTAATAAAAGAAAGTCCAATAAAAAAATCAGTGATTACAAGGAAAAACTGGCAGCAGCTCATAAAGAACTGAACATTTTTCAAAAAGCAGCGGCAGATAAATATGATAAATTAGATACAGAATTAAAATGTCGCACAGTAGAGTGTCATAAATATGAGACAATAATCACGACACAGGAACAAGAAATTTGCAAACTGAACCTGGATATTGAAACACTTGAAAAGAACGTATCTGGTTTGAGTGAAAATTTAGAAGAGGAAAATGCTAAATATAAGAATTTAGAAGAAGTTTGTAATAAGTACAAAGAGGATCTAAAAAGAGCATATGTAAATCCTCAAGTTAACAATATTCGCACTCTCAGAAACCAGTTGGATCGTTTAAAAAAAGCATTAGAAAAAAAAGAGGCAGTAATTCAGCAAAACGAGACGGTAATTCAGGAACTTCAGGGAAAAGTGACCCAACAGGAAAAAGATGAAAGCATAAAACTCTACCTGAAAATGAATGATGCCAAAAAGCTTAAGGAAGAGTTGATTAGTTCAAAAGCAGAGAACGTTGAAGTTTTACGACCAGAAAGAATATTTAAAAGAAGCATTAGCAGAAAAGGAGGCAGTAATTCAGGAACTTCTGGGAAAAGAGACCAATCAGGAACTTCAGGGAAAAGGGAGAAGTTGCAAGGGAAAAGAGACCAAACGAGACTCTACCTGAAAAAGGCTGATGCCAAAAAGCTTAAGGAAGAGCCGATTAGTTTAAAAGCAGAGAACCTTGAATTACTTAAGACGCTCAAGGACAAAGAATATCTCATTAAAAAGTTGAAAGATGAGATTAGAAAATTGAAATTGGCAAAGAAATGTAAATTGCCTGAAATTACTCCTCCTGTGTCTGAAATAAAATCCCAGATACCAGCTCACTTGGTCAAGCCCTAATAAGGTCAACCTGTAATCTGAATGGCGTTTTGTTCTACCAATTCTGCTTTTATCTGTTTTTTTATTTATAGAATATATAAAACATATATATTATTTTTATTTTTAAAGTTCTGTTTAATCTCTGCATGTTCATTTTTCCCCCTCGTATATCATTTTCCAAAAATGTTTTTTATTTTTAATCTTATCTATCTATAGATAGATAGATATATAGATAGATAGATAGATAGATAGATAGATAGATAGATAGATAGATAGATAGATAGATAGATATGTATAGATATTTATCTATATCTATATATATTCTTTATATTCTTATGCGTGGGTTCTCTCCGGGTGCTCCGGCTTGTTCCCAAAGTCCAAAAAAGAAGTTAGGTTAATTAGCTTCTCTAAATATATATGTAATATATATATATATATATTGTTTAAATTTGTAGAAAAAAGCAGATCCCAGACATGACAAAACTAGTCATTTCCTCTGAATTGGGTGATTCCATAAATGACCGTTACTGACTGCTAAATGTTTTAGTCTTTTAGTGTTTCTTAAAGCCAGACCGTTGCCAGTTGAAATGACTTTAGCTTTGTGTCATGTCTGTGATCGGATTTGTTTCTACAAAATGAAACAACTGAATGAACATCCACGTAGCAATGCTAACACTGAAATAACACATAATAATAACACACCCTGAATAAATGCAACGTTTGGGTTGGAAAATGGATTGAATCTAAAAAAGTATTATTCATATTTGTGAATGTTTTGCCATGCTTTTTTAAACATACTACAGTTTATTTGTTATTTTAGGTTTAATTATGTGGATGGATCATTTCCAAAGCTAATCTAGTTGCAAACTAACAGAATAAGTTTATTCACTTTAAAATATACTCTGAGAGTTTCTCACAAGTATCTAGAAGTATCTACTTAAGTGTTTATTTTGTTCATGTCATCATATTTTTGTCTGGTTTATTCTTGCTTTGTATTTTTTTACCATATTTATTTCTTCCATGCTATTTAATTCTGCCTGTCAGATTAACATTTCTGTATGTATTTCTGCCTAATTATGCAAATGAGGAGGGGCTGAAACAATTAATCGGAATAAACGGATTAATTGTGATTAATCGATTATTGAAATAACCGTCAAATGATTAATGGTTAACTGGAGTGTTAAGATTCTAAAACATGGCTTTAACTTAGAGTAGTAATTCTACCAAAATTGTACAAAAAAAACAACAAATAAACAAAAATTACTTTTATTTGCATATAAGATAAAAATCGTTGTCTGTCAAGTGAAAATGTTTCAGTTTAACTTGGTTTAATTTTGCGAAAAGTCTTCTTTACGGAATCTTTTGCTGTCCGATTATTAATAAAAATAATCTGCAGTTGAATCGATTTTCAAAATAGTCGATAGCTGCAGCCCTAAAACGGAGTGTTTGATGATGGTGAATATCAAAAGGATTTTAGGAGTAAATTCTTGAAGAATTATAAAAAATAACAGTAAATTCAACAGACCCTGGATGGCCTAGTCCAAGTTCATTTCCCAGTGAACATGTTGGGGCTTTAATTGACACCAGAATGCAGGAAACTCATCAAATCTTTACAGATTTCTTTTTACAAACATTTCTGCCAAAGGCAGCAAAGCTGATTATTTATATTCAGTGCTGCTTCTATGAAACTTTAGCACACTGGTCAAAGGTTAAAGTTTGAGTTTGCATGTAAACACAAATGTGTGCCTTATTCCACTGACTAATAAAGGAAAATCTTGCTCAATAAGGACCTTATAACATGTATGAGGTAAATAAACATAAAAAACCTTAGATTCTCTTTTACTTATTTCATCAGTTATTTAACACGTTATATGACGAGTTACCTGCT
>JAGKQL010000199.1:30000-36646 GCA_018398635.1 Cyprinodon brontotheroides
GGCTATTGTGGTAACATGTGATGTTGTGAAAGACAAATAGTTATTAGTGTTTTTATTGTTCAAGGAAAGTTCCAATTTGGCAATGGGCAGAATAATTGCAAAGCTGGCAATTATACATACCATACCTATAACCATTTTTAATAGTGTGCATTAGGGGTGGAATGGTTCACAAAATCCACGGTTCGGTTCGATTCACGGTTTGGTGGTCACGGTTTTCGGTTCAGTTCGATTCGGTATATGTTGATTGTTACACCAAAATCCCATAAAAATTTATGAAATTAATGAAAAAATCCCCCAAAAAATAATGGATTGTAATTATTTTAAATGATCCGCTGAAACCCTGGATCATTTCCGCATGTTTTGCTGCTTTGAATTTAATCATCTCCAAGGGACTCAGAGGGGAGCGGACAGAGGGAGCCACAGTGGAGGCTGCAGGCTTTGCTTTGAGCAGCCGGTCTGGAGCGCAGCGGGGGTTGCTGACGGAGTATCTGGGATTTCGGAGTTAGCATGACATGTTGCTGTTAGCATAAAAAAAACGTGTTGCACAGTGTTGCACTTTTATCCACAACTTTCTTTCCGCCGTCATCGTAGGTCACTCTAAATGCAAAGCGCTCCCCCATACAGCAGACCTATAAAGTGCTGCTGGCGCGTCTTCCAACTCCCTGTTCTTTCCCACTCGCCATACCCACACAATTCTCCACAACAACTGATTTTTTTTCCCTGCTACACCCGGCTACGCTGCTTCTTCTTCTTTTTCTTGTTTACTACTGGTGGTTGGCTTTGGTCGCAGTACCGCCACCTTCTGCTCTGGAGTGTAAACGCTTACTTATGAGAAAAGCGAGCAGCGCATGAACCGAATCTAAACACATGCGAACCTAACCGAGACAGTCAAACCTAACGTAATTTAATTTCTACTTACATTTATTTGTTTATTGTATTTTTGTTGGCAATTAATTGTATGCTTATATATATGCTATATGCTTTAACTGTGCTTATTCCCCTCACCACCAAGAACAAATCCTGTGAATTTGGTCATATTTACTCTTTTCATAAATCGTCCCATCCCTAGTGTGCATTGATTACAATGCAAAGGAGTACAGCATATTTAGCTTACTTTCACACTGTCACACTGCGAGGTGTACCAAAGAGTAAAAGCATTACAAACATATGTTTTTCACTTGCAATGCATACGATAATAGTTTAGATTGAAGTGGGAAAAGTTGTGAAATTATTTGTTTTTCTGTCATTTTTTTGCATAACAAGAACCTAGCATTTGAACAGGGGGGTGTAGACGTTTTTAGGCACCGTATATGTTACAACCTCTTCATTGACAGCATAAGACCCATACCTTCATCAGAAGTCTTTTCACGAACTATCAAGCAAAGACCTGGATTGGACTCCAATAGTTCTGAAATAATGTCTTCGTCAACTGCTGTGTCCGCATCATCAAACACCTCAAGCTCAGTGGCATCAGGAAGCCCAAACTTTTCTTATACTGTAAAAGAACAGAAACAATGACAAGCTGAAATCTGACCCTATATATGGCCATTCTTGTATACAGTATTACTGTTGTACTTTGCAGTCAATGGCAAATGTGTCTTATTAAGATATCTGTGCCATAAAAAAACAGAAGTGCAACAATAATATGTTTGGAAATACATGTAAGGGGGATTGACAGAAAAACACTTATTGACAGTATTGGAATCATGGCATATGTCTTCAGACATTAATTAAAGTCTTGCCTTTACTGATGAAGTCCACATAGGTCACGGCTGAGTGCCAACTGATGTACTTCTTCACAGATTATTTTAGGCAGCTGAAATGTATGGTTCCCCTCCTTTAATTTTTGCAAATAAAGAGTAAATATGACCAAATTCACAGTAGGTGAGGGGAATAAGCACAGTTAAAGCATATAGCATATATATAAGCATACAATTAATTGCCAACAAAAATACAATAAACAAATAAATGTAAGTAGAAATTAAATTACACAGTGAGACTTAATTGTATATAACTCTTTTAATTGGCTTCTTTATTTATTTGCCTTTGTAATATTAACCTTATTTATTTTTTGTCCTTTATATATATTTTTTACATTTCTGCCTCATTATGCAAATGAGAGGGGGTGTCCTAGAGAGTCAGCTTCTGCTCATTGGTTGGCTTGGCGGTCCATCTTCTTAACTCACAGAGCTCAGAGTACTAAGTTAAATGTTCTCTTTTCTGTTGCTGTTGTTCAATAAAAGTACGTTTTAAGATCATTTGAGGCGAGAACATTATACTTTTAAGCATCGCCATATGGCCCATTCACAGATTTAATGCGTAATTTAAAAGAAAATCTTCCGAACTTGAGAGGACCGGCGGCAACCGGCGGAGCTCGAAGCTAACGGCAGCCCGTCCGCTGCGGCCCTCTCTCGGCATAGCCGTGTGTGAAGCGTGTTGGTTAGCATTTTATTACATCGGTCGAATCTACAGGAGGAGAGTCTGAAGTCATTAGAACGCGAGTAGGGACTTTGCCAAATACAACAAAAAATCGCCATCATAGCCAGCGGTCCTTCACACACGGCTATGCCGCGAGAGGGCCGCTCCAGACGGGCTGTGGTTAGACCTGGCCGCCGTTTGCTTCGGAGCTCCGCTGGTTGCGGCGGTCCTCTGAAGTTCGGAACATTGCGCTCTCCCGACACACGGGGAACAGATTTTCACAGGGAAACAGAATTTCGCACAATAACATTTCATTTGTCACAGAAAATAAAACATTTGGGAGATTGGGATTAGGTTACTATATTTTACGTATTTATTTATGCTGCAAATTCTTGATTTGTCTAACAAACTGGTTGTTAGCCTAGCCGAAACACAAAGTTTGTAGTTGGCCAGTTTACACACACAACAGGCTAATGTGCCGATTTAAAACATTCTTGGAAACACAACTAACGTCACATTGATATATTAAGATTCTTACCTTTGTAAGCAATCATCTATTTCACAGGTGGAAAAGAGCGGCAAGATGTCCGTCGTCCAAAAGGAAGAATGATGAAAGAACCGGATATAGAATGCCACTCTCAGTCAGCGTTAAGCAGTTAACTCTTTGAAACAACACAATGCACAGAGCTTTTGTAAGCACTCCCAGTATTAAAGTAACACCACAATTAACACACAGTAACTCCTGTTAACACCAGAACAATTAACACCAGTAAAATCAACTCAAAACAACTCTTCCAATTTTGCTGTGTACAGTGTTGGGAAAGTTCTCTTTCTACGTGAACTAGTTCAAAGTTCAGTTCACACATTTTAAAATGAACTAGTTCAGTTCATAATTCAAAATTTTGAACTAAGTTCACAGTTCCAAAAAATGAACTAGTTCATAGTTCTTTTTTTTTTTCATATATTGCTCAATTACACCATAGCCTACTGTAGAACCACAGACAGCAATTATTTTATCAGTTGTAACACTGAAACTGTGCATCAGATTTCATCTTCATATCCAGTTTTGAATCCTTATCCAACCAGGGTTTACATTAGCATTGAGGGGACAGCATTTCCCCATTTTTGCTTTGATGCTTTGTTGCTGTAAATTCACTTCACAGTAGTAGCTTGAATGGTCTTTTTTATGAGGAATTATTAAAAGAAAAACAGGAAAGTAGTCTTTAAGGTGCAAATGTTTTTTTTTTAATTTTAATATTTTTTTCAATTTGAAATTCCATTTCAGTACATACTAAAAAGGAATCCTGGAAAATTATACCAGGCAGGTTTAACAAACAAGTTACATGAATAGTAAAACCCTCAAGAACATTTTACTAACACAAACTGAGGGACCAGGCTGAGGTAGGAATTTAAGGTTACTGAAGTGCGGATTTTTTTACTGAAAGCCGGCGGGCAAAGTTTGCAGAGAAATGTAAGATTGTTGCCATCATCCTCACCCACCACCTGGTCATAAACCTGTTTTAAGTGATCATACTGCTGCTTTGTCGCCTCCACGGTCGCCTCCATGCTGCTGAGGCTTCCACGCTGCATTTTGTTTTGATGACGCACGCGGCTGTAGGCTACGACACTGGTAGCTGGTGTTGCCAGATTGGGTGTTTTCCCGCTACATATTAAGGCTTGTTTACGGTGTAATTTAGCCGGGGTTTCGCCTGGAGGGCTCTATAGAAATCTGGCAACCTGTTGAACGGAGTTGAACTGAGAGAGCGTGCCGTTCACAGACACCAGAATGAACAAGTTCACAATAACGTTCATCAGGCAATAATGCAGTACGTTCAGTTCACGTTCGCCCAAAATATGAATGAGAGCCGCATAAACCTGCATGCTAGGCTACAATGAGAAGGAAGGAAAACTGTGTTACTTTATCGAAACTTTTATCGAGCCTATTTTTTTTTCTATTGCGCCACACGTCTATAGATCGATATATATCGTCATTGAATTATCGCCCAGCCCTATGTTTAACCATCTTGGAAAGATTGTCTTTAATGCATGCTGGGAAATATTGCTAGATGCGCACCTGCACTACCATCCATGTTTACATCCATAAACACAGAGCATGCCGGCCTGTGATGTAGGGGTGTGGGAAATAATCGTTTTGGCGATATATCGTGATATTCGGCTGCCCAATATAATATCGATCTTTCACTTCTTAGTATCGATTTAAAAAAAAAATGGTTACATAAAACATTGATGGGAAAATGGGCTACCTCTGCACCATCACTTTGGCAGAAAGCGCTGTGGAGCCCTTTAACTGTGCGTGCAGCACCAAATCTGTATTTGAGGCAGTCACAGTGGAAGAAAACCCCAAACAACATGGATAATAATACCTAATCAATATTTTCTGATGAAAATATACAGCACTTGCTGTTTTATCTCATCATTTGATTTTGATAGCTGGGGAAAATATGGCAATATATAGTGATACTGCAATATCGTGATAATATCGTATCGTGACTCAGATAGGGCTGGGCGATAATTCAATAACGATATATATCGATCGATAGACGTGTGGCGCAATAGAAAAAAGAGGGTCGATAAAAGTTCGATAAAAAAGAAACGCTGTTTTCCTTCCTTCTCATTGTAGCCTAGCATGTAGGTTTATGCTAATCACTACTTCCTCCCAACCAATCACAATCGCGGACCCAGGCACGCCGTCATTAAAGCGCCGCCCTCTCAAACCACAACACAGACTACATGAAGATGTCGCAGCAAGGAGAGGCGGAAGAAACTGTTCCCAAGAAAGGTTTTTGTAGTTCGGCAGTCTGGCAGTATTACGGTCATGGCAAGTCGGACAAAAACAAAACCACAGTCATCTGTAAAATGTGTAGGGAACCTGTGAAACGCGAAGTCTGATAACACAACCACCTTTTTTTTTTATCATTCGCCGCCACACCGAAAGAGGGAGGAGTACGATAGCTGTGTAATCCCCCGGCGCGGCTCTCCTCCGAGGAATCTTGGGAATTTAGGGAAAATATATATATATTTTTTTTAGTTCAGGGCAGTTTCCTACATAGTTCTAACAATTGAGAGAAAAATGCTGATGTGCCAGAAACTTCAAATTGTAACAAACTCAGGTTAAAGCAGGAAAAGAATGCGGGCGGGGTGGGGTCATGGCGTCCATTTATTTATTTGTTATATTTATTTTGGTCACTTTTCTGGTCACTTTAGTTTATTCTTTGTCAGTATTTAATAACATAACTCAGGTCTCTTAAGTTATTTTTCTTTAAAACAATTATGGTTAAAAAAGTTGGTTAAATAAAGATTTAATTGGAAGTCTGTGTTTGTGTTCTTTATTAAAATTAAATCATTTAGCAATATTATAAATAGTCCAGGCAGAGCTGCACATAAAATATGGTTTCAAATCTTTTTCAATATCGATCAATATGCATTTTTTTTATCGATAACCTTTTTTCTATATCTTCAGCCCTATCATCGTGACCCAAATATCGCGACAATACAGTTAAAGCATATAGCATATATATATAAGCATACAATTAATTGCCAACAAAAATACAATAAACAAATAAAATATAAGTGGTGAAAATTAAATCGGCATGACTTAAATGTATATTCTTTTAATTAGCTTCTTTTTATTTGCCTTTGTAATATTATTAACCTTATTTATTTTTTTTTGTCCCTTATATATATTTTTTTACATTTCTGCCTCATTGTATACCGAAATGAGGTAGTGTCCTAGAGAGTCAGCTTCTGCTCATTTGGTTTGGCGGTCCATCTTCTTAACTCACTGAGCATCAAAGTACTAAGTTAAATGTTCTCTTTTTCTGTTGCTGCTGTTGTTCAATAAAAAGCACGCGTTTAAGATCATTTTGAGGCTTGGTGAACATTATACTTTAAGCACGCCATATGGCCCATTCACAGATTTAATGCGTAATTTAAAAGAAAAATCTTCCTAACTTTGAGAGGATTCCTGGTAAACCGGGCGGAGTCTGCTAACGGCAGCCCCACCTGCCGCGCTCCCTTCTCGGCATAGCTGTGTGTGAAGTTTCTCGTTGTTGGGGCATTTCTTATTACATCGTCGCATCTACAGGGGAGAGTCTGAAGTCATTAGAAGCAGCGGTAAGGACTTTTGCCAAATACAACAAAAAATCGCCATCATAGCCAGTGGTCCTTCACACACGGCTATGCCGCGAGAGGGCCGCTCCAGACGGGC
>JAGKQL010000200.1:0-39392 GCA_018398635.1 Cyprinodon brontotheroides
TAAAGCAGAGAAACCTCTAAAACCTGCAAGACAGTTGCCCTCGAGGACTGACTCTGGGGATGCTTGGGTTAAACGCAGGGGTAAATTTCTCCAATGTGAAATCAATAAAGTTCAATTATTATTATTAGATTGCCAGACGTAGAAGTGTATTGTCACTCCAGAAAACACCCCTTCCTCTAGAGTCAGTAGGCAGAGTGCTTTACATAACTGCATTGAACATTCTGCATTGAATATAGTGATGCAGCTGCTTTGACATGCAGACATATTCCATAAAGCTGTATATGCACAGAATTTTTTAACTAGTAGACCGGAAAGTGATTATGCAATGGCAGCCAACAGTAGTGAAACGGACACAGTCAAAAAGAAAACTGTGCTCTGCTAGCTGTACTAAAAAAAGATTAGTAAAGTGACACCACTGGATGATGGACATTATCCAAGCCATCAAGCTTGCTAACCATTTGCACAACGTTATACAAATGTTTCATCTCTTAATAGACAATGTAGGTTTCATAGTTGATTTTTTTCAATAAATTAACAGTTTTAATTAAACAGTTTATATATAACCTTTAGATTCATGTAAGAGGTTTAAATAAAGTGAAATGCAATTGAATATATTATTGGACATACTGTATATGCCTTACAAAAGTATTCAGACCCTTTGAACTCTTCCAACTTTTGCCTAATTTCATGATTCAAACAAGTCACTTTAGGTGACCTGGTGTATGGTTCTATCAGCTTTGCACATTGACAGACTGACATTTTAGCCCATTCTTCTTCGCAAAACAGCTGGAGCTCAGTGAGGTTGGATGGAGATAATTTGTGAACAGCAATTTTCAGTTATTTCCACAGCCTCTCAGTTGGATTCAAGTCTGGACACCTGGCTATGTTTATTTTTAAACCATCCCATTTTAATCATCCCATTATAGATTTTGCTTTACTTTGCTCTACTACTTTAGAAAAATATATCTAACATTTATCCACTAATCTGAGGACAATCTATATGAATCAAGTTCATTTAGCCTTCTTGACTGAGACTGATGCTTTTTCTGTTTTTGTCCAGTAGAGGGAGACATTTCCATACTCTTCCACCCTTAAAAGCACACCAACTACATCTCATTTAAAGCTTATGCAGTTTTTTGTTTTTTCTTTTCTTTTCGTTTGTAATAATTATTGGGATTTGCAGCAAGTTTGGCCAACAGAGACAGACAGACAGACAGACAGACAGACAGTCATTTTGTATACATGAGTGTATACAAAAAGAAATTTTGTTTAAAAAAAACTCTAGACAATTTCATTTTTTAAAGAACAGCCTTGAATACAGTTATAAATACATAAAATTTGTAATATAAAGGCATGACTGTATATTTACGATTCTAACATAAATTTTTTTAAATAAATAAAATAAATCATTTTACACAACATTCAGCAGTCTAATGGCAGTGGGGAAGAAACTGTTATGGAATCTGCTGGACCTGCATCGGATGCCCCGAAGTCTCTTCCCAGAGGGCAGCAGGAGAACAGTCCAGGTGGGGGTGTGAGGGTTCATTGATGATGTTAATAGCCTCGACACGCGAGCGCCGATAAGGTAAGTTCTAATGGAGAGAAGAGGAGCCTTTATTATCCTATCTACTGTTCTCACTCACTCTTCTCACCTTCTTCCATGTCTGAGATGTGCAGCCTTTACAACACACAGTGAGACAGCTGGTCAGAACGCTCTGTATGGTGCTTCTGTAGAAGGTGAGGATGGGTGGGGCAGCTGGGCCTATCCTCCCAAGAATATCATAGCGAAAGCCCTTTGACCACTGAGGTGGTGCTTACATTCCAGGTGAGGGTGTCTACTACGTCCACCCCCAGGAATTTGGTGCTGTTGTCCACTTCTGCAGCTGAGCTGCTGATGACCAGTGGAGCGTGGTCATCCCGGTTCTTCCAGAAGTCCAAGATGATCTCCTTCGCCTTCTCCACATTCAGGATCAGACTGTTATCTTTGCACCAGTCTACTAGCTGCTCCACCTCCTCTCTGTAGTCCAGGCCGCTGTCATCACTCTGATGAGGCTCCACCACCGCGGGTGGTTAACCAGGGGACGCAGTCGCAGTGTCATCAGTGTGAACAGCAAGGGGGGCTCAGCACGCAGCCCTTTTGGGGGAGCTTGCAGCTTAGAATGATGACATCAGAGGTGTTTTGTCCAACCTGGACTGACTGGAAGTCTGTTGGTGAGGAATCTAGCAGCCAAATGCAGAGGGGTGTATTGAATCCTAGCTGTTTCAGTTAGCCTATCAGATGCTGTGGGATGATAGGGTGTTGAAAGCTGAAGTGGAGTCCAGCATCCGCATGTGGGTGTTCTTCTCCTCCAGGTGTGCCAGGCTCAGGTGGAGAGCAGCAGAGATGTTGTCGTCAGATGATGTGTTCTATAAGCAGCCTTTTGAAGCACTTCATCATAATTGGAATCAGTGCGACAGGCCGGTAATCATTTAGTGAGGTGACCTGAGGCTTCTCTGGGACCGGAATAATGGTGGCAGACTTGAAGCATGCTGGCACGGATTGGTCCAGCGAGGTGTTAAAGATGTCTGTGAAGACACCAGCCAGCTGATCTGAAATCTACAAGGCATCAGGGTCTTTTTTCCCCTCTATCCTATTAGAAACACATTAAACAGCAAAATAAAACAGCACTTCTAACCATTTGTCCCCCCTGTCAAGTGGTGGTACTAACCACAAAGTTGAATTATTTAATTATTTTAAAAGCTTGCTTGTCCAGAGTTTGTTTTCACAAACCCACCTTAAGCGTATTGCTGCCACCTAAAGGGTTGGAGTTTTACTCTTTTAAAATGTAATGTTACCAAAATTGAGAGCCTCTGTGATCAGAGATTGTGTTTTCTTCAATTCAGATTATTTGCAAATGCAATCCATTTCATTTTGCAGGGTGGCTGGGCGCACCCTTAGAGATTGGGTGAGGAGCTCAGTTACCTTGGAGGAGCTCGGAATAGAGTCGTTGCTCCTCCACATCGAAAAGAGCCAGCTGAGGTGGCTTGTGCATCTATTCCGGATGCCTCCTGGTCGCCTCCCTCGGGGGGTGTTCCAGTCATGTCCTATTGAGAGGAGATCTTTGTGGGAGGCCTGGGACATGCCTGGCGGGACTATGTATCTGAGCTGGCCTGGTATTGTTCTTACAGGTCCCCCCAGAGCAGTTGGTGGAGGTTTTATGCCGAAAATATCTGCTTAGATTGATGCCTCCGGGACCCAAACTTTGATAAAGATGGATGGATGGATGGATGGATGGATATGTGATGGATGGATGGATGGATGGATGGATGGATGGATGGATGGATGGATACATGATGATGATGATGGATGGATGGATCGATCGATCGGGATCAATGGAGAAATTGCCCATCCCTACTGAAAAAAATAACACATGAATTTGAATGTGTAAACAGCTTAATCATAAAATAACATGCAAAATTTACAGCTGAAGCTACATTTTGGGTGGAGTCAATGCAAAGCAGCCTCATCTTATCTGACCACGAGGAGGAGGCACAGATCAGTGAGCACTGAGTTCAGCAAGATGGATTGGAGAACAGGGCTATTGCTAGTTTTCATTTTAAATGAAGGTAAAGAGCTTCACTTATTTTCTGTGAAATTTTGTTGTTAACCAATAATTACTTATTTATCTGTTTTGTTTTGTTTTTTTTGTTTTTTATAACAGGCATTGATGGTCAGACTCTGATACAATCTGAACCAATTCTTAAAAGACCAGGAGAATCCCATAAACTGACCTGTACAGCCTCTGGATTCACACTCAGCAGCTACTGGATGGGCTGGGTCAGAAAGGCTCCTGGGAATGGACTGGAATGGATTGCTGCAGATACTAGCGGCAGCACCAACTATTACTCCCAGACAGTTCAAGGCCGGTTTACTGTCTCCAGAGAGAACAACAGACAGCAGCTGTATCTGCACATGAGCAGTTTGAAAACTGAAGATTCGGCTGTTTATTATTGTGCTAGGTTTTCACCATGTCTAAAGCCAGTCAAGCAGCTGTACAAAATCCTGCAGGCGGAAAAAAAACTTTGTATAGCATAATATATAATGATACTAGAGGCATGATTAAAAAAAGTTAACTTTAACAGATTAAACGCTTCAAAAACTGAGGAAAACGTAAGCAAAAATATATATTTTTTTATACGATTTCATGATTTTCACATTTATATAATGATGTGATCTAGTATTATGCATCACAGAAGAAAAGGCAAAGGTTTGGATGACTATACTGTATGTTGCATTAAAAGAGGTCAGGGGCCATCTGATCAGTTGCCCCTTCTTCGACAGCAAATTGCTTTTTTCAGTCACCATAGAATATGTTTGGTCAATCATTGAAAAAACTTCTCAAAACTAGATCTTAAAAAATAATGAGCTGTTTTTGAAATCCTAACAAAGCCAACATAAGTCATTTATTTGTAGTATTTACCACTTACCATAAAAAACACAGTATTGCAAATGGTAACTACAGTATAAAAACCTGAACTATCTGCAATGATATCAGCTAAAAAAACAATAGTGTGACAGCTGATAATAATCCACAGGACTGCTTGAATGAACAACAGCTCTTTGCAATGTGTAGGTGCTGGTGATTTTCCATCACTGTAGTTGCATGTCATTGACTAAAATCATTTTGAAGGGATTTAGCCATTCAGTACATAAAAATGTTCAAATATTTTTCATAAAACCTTTGTGACAAACTCCTTTTACATCCAAAGAACATGCAATATACCCACAACAGAAACCTGATTGGATTTTGAAACATCAAAAAAAGGCAAGGGGAACTTGCTGGGGTCAGCATGCATCCTATTTATCCTGGTAACACCTCAGAATCCTACATAATGAGCTGAAAGCTGTTATTTAGGACAGTGAGTTATTTTTTTCCCCCCTCTTTGCCTTTTACCCCAATGATTAAATTTTGAATAAGCATAAGACAGAGTATGGATGGGTGAACCTAATTCTCATCCATACCAAGTTATGAAGCCTACTGTATACTGTTCTTGAGGTCTAGACAAAAACTATTAAATGATTCCAACAGAACTGTGCAGATGAGGGGGATGAAGGGGACTGAAGCACCTGCCCCTTTTTTCCACAAATGGCCAACAAATTCATACTGTTTTCTAATTCAGCTCATTTTTTCCACAAGTCATCCTCTGACACCTAATGAAAATGTGTTAATAATGCAATTTATTATTTATTTTGTAAAAGAAATAACATCATAATGTCCCCAAATCCCCTTTTAACCTTTGACCTTTTGCCTCTGTGATGTGCACAATATGCAGCACGTAGAGAGGGAGGGTGTGTTCAATTTTAGAGGCTGCATCCTCCAAGGACCCGGTCTATCTGGACTGGGTCCTCCGAGGTCTGTGAGAATAAGGAAGCTGGAAGAGTTTCACTATGGATTCAAACAGGTCTTTGGCCATGCAGCCCTTACATTTGACACACAAAGCAGGCAAAGAATGGATACCGAACTTCTCACTACTGTTCTGGGTGCTGATATCAGCAGTACAGTCGCCATCAATATCATATTTATAGTCCCCACACTGCATAGATATTAGAATCTGTGCATAAATGTCAGCCAAATTCATTTACACAGTGACAGATAAAAACCTGTCAATAAATCAAACGTTACCCACCACGTACCTGACTCAATAAACCTTTAAAATGACTATTTTCATTAATTTCAGATATAACTATTCACATTCTTGTATTAAACTGTTCTTGCAATATTAACAACTGTTTGATGCCATTTACCTTTTTCCTCTTAGCATGGAGCTGCCAGCTTGCTTGGATTCTAAATGAATCACGGGATAATGAAGGCTACGTAGGATACACCGGACCTTTCCTTCAAAATGGGCAAAAAGAAGGCTGCATTTGTCAGCCGCATAAATAGGAGTCCTCCAATCCAGAATGTAGAACAATGTTTTAATCATAAAAACTAAAGAGCTTAAAGTACTTTTTTACTTTTCTTTTTTTATTATTGAAAGTAAATATTTCTAAAATAGCTTTTGTTAAAACTAATCAAGGATCCTTTTAAAAAAGATGATATAGGACCATCTGTAGTTTCTTGGGGCTGTTCATTAAGCCTGAATAATATCAAATTGTTTACATAAATGTACCTTAGTATTGCATATAAATCAACAAACCCAAAGGCTGCATTGAACACCACCTAAATCTCTCAACTCAAGGATGAAAGACTGAACAAAATGTTTGGCTTTCAGAAGATCTGATAAGGTATACTCTCTTTGGAAAATTCAAATGTCTTAATATGGACACTAAATGATTTAGTCTAACTGTCTTTCAGGGGTGAATAAAATAATCTGCTGGAAAAGAGGACATCAACGTATTTCCATATTTTCCAAAATTATAGGTATAAACTGGACGTATAAAATACCAGTGCAAAGTAATTAAGAAAAATAGGTTAGATATCATTAATATAAATAAATTTTTATTACTACTATTTTATTTTATTTTTTAAGAGACACATCAGATGAGATTGTGTCAAGCTTTCTGATGTCCATGAATTTATTCAACATATGTACACTGTAGTGGGTAAACATTTATTTTTGTGACTTTCTTTATAAAAGAATTATAGAACAAATCTGCTAGGATACTGTACTGTTGATTTAAAAACATCTATATTGCTATTGTTATTTAGCTTTACCTTATTAATGCTCTGTATTTCTTCTAACTGAAATTTAGGTTTGATCCTTTCTGCAGTTTGTCTCCAAATATAAAATTATGCAAATCCCATCACCGCCCATTTCTACTTGTACTGTATATATACACCAAAGAAACTTTTACATTTGCAATCCTCTCTGTAACCATGATAGTCATAGGAAGTGCCTTCCTCTTGGCTCTTATTTCAGGTGAGTGAACTCGGTACCCAGGTAAGGAAAATAAAAGGCTCCTCTAACGTCGGCAGCTCTTAAAATTGTTTCTTTTTTCAGCTGCTGAGGGTCAGTCCCTCACCTCCTCTGAGGATGTGGTCCAAAGAGCAGGACAATCAGCCACACTCTCCTGTAAAGTACAAGGAATCTCTCTTGCTTGGCTGCACTGGATTCGTCAGAAACCAGGAAAAGGATTAGAATGGATTGGACGCATTGACTCTGGCACAGGCACCATATTTTCCCAAAATCTTCAAGGCCAATTTTCTATCAGCAAAGATACTTCGCTAAACACAGTTTCCCTAAAAATAAAGAGTCTAAAAACTGAAGACACTGCAGTTTATTTTTGCGCTCACCAGCCACAGTGACACAGGAACTTACAATGCTCTACAAAAATAGGGAAACAATGGTCTCTCTGCAAGATTCAATGAAATGCCTTGGGGAAAAAAGTTTCATACTATACTGACTTCACCACCAAATATACACTAAATGTAAGGATATTGTATAAAGATCATTCCATGTAATGTGTTAAATGTCACCTAAAATTTATTACAAAAAAATAAAACATTTTCCTTTACTCATCATTGCTCCTATTGTCTTTTCTAATGTTGTACTGGAATCTAGAATTTACTATAACTATATCTTCACAAACTATGAAACACAAAACCTCCATTTCTTCAAAAGTATTAATGCATTAACATTGCATATAGTATAACTCTATAATTATATACTGTAGGGTTCTGTAATAGAAAATTAGTATACAAAAACCATGAAAATAGTGTAGAGTGTATTCAAAAGGTAGAGTTAGCTTCATTATTAACCATGTTCTCTGTAGTTTTCTAACTATTACTGGCAGCTGAATCCTGCAAGGAGCTTTAGCTAATAACCTAATAAATAGAAAAGATTTTAGATTACATTTTCATAAAGGGTGACGTTAATGTTAATTTGTTTCTCCACAGGTGTCCTTTGTGTTGATCTCATCCAGCCAGACTCAAAAGTTGTGCAACCTTGACTGTCTTTGACCATCACCTGTCAGGAATCTAGATACTCTTTAACTGATAACAGCTATAGAACTTGTTGGATCAGACAGAATTTAGAAAGATCAATGGATTGAATTTTTCACAAGTGCGCTGGTGGTAATTTTTCTGCAATGAAACACAACTTCAGATACAAGAGAGACAATTTTGCAAGGACAGTAACATTACCAGGACAGAATATGCAGCCTGAAGACACAGCTGTTTATTACTGTGTGCGTATTAAGGCTCCACAGTGATACAAGTTACTGATAGACCTCGAAATAATAGAAGTTACTAGAAAGTTAAACAGATATTTAGGAATGCATAAATATAGTTTTGAAGCATCAAACTAGGGTTTGGCTACAGTAGGTACCACAGATTGTGTGCAACATTAAAAGTGTGATTACTGTTTTTTCACTTATTTAAGGAATGTTTGATTCTGCAGAATCTTTACATTTACACATGTGGGATAAAGATGTGTGGAAAATTTTCTATCCTATAATCACACTACCTATTGATACGCTCAAGCAAGTGTTTAGCCTCAAAGATCCAGGTTATGACATGTAGTTGAAACAGTTTACCATTGCAGAATAACAAAGTTTAAATCACAAGGCACACAGGGAGAGTAAGTGTATGGTGTGATGGAATATATATGGTATATATTGTTTTTTTTAATTTGGTAGACTATCTTTACACAAAAATAGCTTGATAAAGAAATATTTCCATTGATTAATTCCTCCTTGTGCTGTAAATTGCTCTATTGAAACTGTAAAAACATTTGATTTCTGAATTTTGTAGTGCTTTAATATGGTTTTAAAACAAAAATCTTATTTAAAACAGAACATTAGACTTATAACTTCATAATTTGGTGAAATTCAAGAAAAATCACATAATATACAAAAGCTATCTGTTTCTAAAGGCTATAGGTTTCTGATATGACTGTGTTGCAATTGGCAATATTATAGGAAAAGTCTGGTCAGCAAGGAATAACCAATTGGTAATATTTATACCTAAAACTAATACCTTCACAGTGGTTTGATAAATTCTACATTAATTAGTAAAAAAAAGAAAAAAAAAATGATTTGTTGCAATCACTGAGTGCGGAAGCGGCCATTTTTGGCCAAATATAGGAACAACTCACATCTTACATCTTCCGGCAGTGACATCACGGTCTGGTAAGCTTGGCGCCATTCTCCCTGCTTTACAACCAAAATCAATGGGAGTTACAACACACCCCTGCAATCAACAACAATTATTTAAGATTTCGAGAGGACTTCACCATAGAAATTCACGAGAGCTATAGTTAAACTGACAATGACCTTGTGTGCATGGCACTTGGATGTTGTAATACATCTGGTAAAAGTGAAAGAAAATAAATTGTAATTTCACCTTTCCAATTCATGATCCACCATAGGTTCATCATTGGATTGTCAACTTGATGAGGGAGGATGTGCCAGAGAAAAAGCACGTCATTAATCCGGTACTCTCTGCTTCACATAGTGCATTGGTCATCGCCATGGCAGATAGTATTGAATTTTTACAAACATCAGCTACAGCACTGGGACTTGCTCAACAGCCGAACCCGCAACTGAACTGGTAGGTTGCAGTAGTGTCTTCAGTAAAGGACATTCAAATGAAATTACTCTTAATTAAAAACATTTAGAATTTATTGAAATAATCTCAAACTTAAAGTACTTTCAGAAGTTTGTATTCTGAATGTGACCAGACTTTTCAATTAAAACACAGCAGGACAGTCAGGGAAACTCTTAAATCTTAGATAGCGGCATCTGCAGGTTGATTAAATTAAATAGAGTGCTACTGTTTTTGTGCACTGGCTGTTGTAATCAACATTAATTAGATACTCATCTTTACTTAGCAGTAACTAACCTGATCAGGTAATCAATTTCAAATTTGAAAACAATATCTAATAACATTAATATAGATACAAGTGGGTCACTGCAGTTATGACTGTTTTTAATTTAAACGTTTTACAATGATAATGTAACTCAACCTTCAAATTCACTTTGTTGAAAGTCAAGGAATAATGTTTTCCCCAGAAATATGCTATTAATCAGAAAGGGGTTTAAGTGTAAGAAAACAAACTGAGAGATGTTCATAGAAATTCAGAAAAATCCCTTAACATATATCAGATTTTACGCCTAAAGTTAAAACTTCGACAGCTATTTCAGTTCATCAGAATGTCTTATTTCTTAAGATGTGTCTATCAGTTATTTTTCAGCCTTTGCAGGTATCTGAGTAGTTAAATTAGGAATCAATGGACCAGCCTATTTTTTCAGTTTCTGCTCATTTTCAATAATATTTGATCAATCATTTTAGGAGGAGTGAATGCAAAAAATTATCCTCCTCTATACTTATATGACTGCAGATGGTGGCAGAAACAGTGATCATGATGGACTGCAGAATATGGATGAATGTTTTTATCCTCCTGCTTGGCAGCAAAGACAATGCTCTTATTTTCAATATGTTTGAGATATCTGTAATATAATTTTCATGCTTAATATTCCTTATTTTTTATTTTTATTTTTTCAGGTGTTTCTGGTCAAACTCTGACTCAGTCAGAGTCTGTCATAAAAGGCCAGGTGAGACCCATAAACTGACCTGTACAGCCTCTGGATATACTTTTCAGTGACAACAGCATGCAGTGGATAAAACAGGCAGAAGGAAAAGCGCTTGAGTGGGTTGCTTATATCAGATATGATAGCAGTAAAACATCCTATTCTCAGTCAGTTCAAGGCCGATTTACCATCTCCAGAGGCGACAACAGACAACAGGTGTATCTGCAGATGAGCGGCCTGAAGACAGAAAAGATTCTGCTGTTTATTATTGTGCTTGAAACCCACAGTGAAAAAAACTGTATGGAAGCAGCACAAAATCTTGCCTGTTGCTCTTTTGTCAAAAATAACTAAAAGACAGTTTGTTTGTTTTTTAAACCCCATAAAGTAAAAAAAAAAAAAAAAAAAGTTTACAAATTCATACTTTAAATCATAAGGCAAACTCTTAAAACATCAACAATGCAAAAGTAAAAGAGTGAAGGTAAAACATTAGGTACACAAAATGCATTTAGTTATTATAGATCATCAACTCTGCTATCCACCCACTTTGGCCTGCCAGTTTAGTCAGTACCTAATGCATTTATCTCTAAATGGAGTACTTCAGTTACTGTCACTATTGTGCCTTTGTCTGTTATTGCTCAGGACAGACTGGCCTTGTGCATAGTCAAGATTTAAAGAAGAAACAATTAATGCCATTTAGGCTTTTACTCAGGTCTCTGCCTTGTTGAAATCCCAGACAGTTTTTGAGTAATTAAAGGCATTCATGCACTGTACAGGATTTTTTTTTTTTTTTCCCTTTTGGCCTTTTCCTGGCATTGCAAACTCATGCATTACACAATAATCAGGGGAAAGAAAAAATTTGTTTGCACAAAATGTGTGCATTTCGTCACTTTTACTGTTGGGCTACATTACCTCAAATAACTGTAAAATCAAAAGTGTTAATATTCAGATTTTGAGAATCAATTTTTGAAGCCTTAAAGTTCTAGCATTGGAGGTGCTAATATTTCAGTTTTGATCTGCACATCTCTACAGAAAAATAATTTTTGGTAAGGCGATTGAGACAAAAATTTGAAAATACTAGCATAGCCTGTTCAGTACAACTTCCTTATAATGAAAGTTGGTTGCAATTGGTAACTTAAACAGGCCAGAACTGGTAGTAAAAAAAACTTTTAAGTTTTTAAAATGTATTTGCTGTGATAGGAACATTGCCAATTTTTTGAAAGAATCAGTGAACTTACTTTAGTCAGAAATTTGTATGGCTCTGAATTACTGTTTACTTGGAAAAAAGAAAGAGGTCAGAAAAAAGGGTCAGAAAAATGAAGAGCAGTGGTCCTTGTAGGAATTCCTGTAAACAGGGAAGTGGTGGATCGCAGTCAGTAACAAGTCAGAGCTGGAAAATTCACAGGTATAATATCAGAGCACAAAACTTTTAAAACTTAATTTTATATTATTGCCATTTAGATCTGTATCACCAACCGCTATCTTAATGCAGTAGCTAGCATTTATTTCTATTTATATAGAAATATATTAATATAGAATAGGTAAAACTTTTTTTAGGTTATATATAAATCATAATTTTTTATTCCTTCCCACACTGAGAAGAAACAAAGCAGTCTTAGGTGAGGTGGGGTTAATGCAAAACGCAAATGTTTCTCCTTGTTTATTTGTGACTGCAGAGTAAATTACAGAAGGAAGCTGACACTCAGACATTAAGCATGAAATATTATACAGTGGTGCTGCTTCTTTTAACCATCTACTGGACAGGTAAGGTTTTTCACCTATTTTCAGATTACTATTTAGATTTTTGTTACTAAAATCAATGTTTTTATTTTCTTGATTTCACAGGTCTTGATGGTTAGAGCATTGACCCAATCTGAACCAGTAGGTAAAACACCAGGAGAATCTCACAAGCTCACATGTACAGGCTCTGGGTTCACATCCAGAAGCTTTGATAGGAACTGCATCAGACAGGCTCCTGGAAAAGCACTGGAATGGGTCGCATACATAAGTCCATACATGCATAATCCCAGTGGACAGTCTGATTCCTCAGTTAGGTCCATGTTTGATCCCTAGCTGTCAGGACCCTATTCAAATGGGTTTAGCTGACATTTAAGCACAGATTCCCATATATTTGCACTGTGTGGACTACAGATCTGATATCTGCGATGGCTGTACTCTTCAGAAAAGAAATTAGCATACAAAACAGTAGTAAGAAGGTTGGAATCCATTCTGTAGCTGCTTTGTGTGTCAATTGTTGCTAGGTGATGGAGCTTACATTGAGTGAGGGGTGGGAACGGCCAGAGTTGTTTGAAACCTGTTCGTTTTTATAGCTGAACTCCCTTCTTATTTTCCTGGGCTTCAAAGCACTCAGTCCATTTAGGATGGGTCCTTTGGAAGACGCAGCCACAGAATTCGGAAACACAATTAATGTTTAATTTAGTTTTAAATACTTTTCCATACCATTTAGGCAAATCCAAGCTGAAAGAATGCCAGCTGCTGAAGAACAGCAAGTATTATTTCCAAGTGGTGTTGAGCAAAGCTTCATCTTCTACTGTACTCTGTCCTCATCAGTAGAGTCCTGCTCTTCTGGAGCTGACTAAATGCTAAATAAGCAGAAAGTAAATTTCAAAAATGTTTTAATAACAAAAGGGCTCAAAATCAAACAAAATATTTCATTTGGGTCTTTCTGTCTTTATATTTAATAAATATTAATCAATAGAAAAATGTGTCTTAAGCGAAGGACATGATGTTGAATATTGAATACGCCACGTCGTTCGAAGGCCAGATTTGTCGACTAAATTACGTCGTAGCTATGCGCTGTGGTCTCTTCAGATTGGAAGACTCCTCATCACACGGCCATTGATTGCATCCTTCTTTTTGACCAATTTGAAGGACAGGTCCGCTGTATTCTATGTAGCCTTGGGTATCCTGTGATTCTTTGCGAGTCCAAGAAAAATGGCTGCTCTGTATTCAGAGCAAAAAGGTAAATGGCATCAAACTGTGGTGAATAATATACGTGCAGTTTGATATAATAGAAGTATATGAATAGTTCCTTCTGAAATTAATGAAAATTGTTATTTAATGGTCGTTAAGTCAGATATGTTGGGGGTTATCTTTCTTTTTTTAAAGGTCTTATCTGTCCATGTCCATCTGTCTGGAAAATATTAGCGTTTCGTGTTCGTTTTGACTTCATGTGGACGGGGCCTGATACTGCTGCTGAAGCTCCTCAAAATTTTGATTAGCACACAGAAAAGTAGTAAGAAGTTCAGCATCCTTTCTTTGCCTGATTTGTTTGTCAGCTGTCATGGTTGCTAGGCAACAGAGCATACACAGAGTGAAGGGCAATGACAGTTGTGGGAGACTGGAACTGATTGAATCAATAGCCAAAAACTTCCTGCCTCATTATTTTCATGACCGTCAAAGGACCCAGTCCAGGTAGGGTGGGTCCTTCAAATAGATTCAAATAGATTTCTGAAGGCTGCAACTACCTAAATGGCAATATTGAGCTGTACACTGAGCACACCTGTGTCTGGTTATCTGGAACACCTACTGAGGCATTTAAGGAGTTTGGTGTTGATTTAGTCTTGCTTCAGTGTCAATCCAATTGGTTGGTATTTATCTTCTTAAAACAGATTTCATGCTTTTCATATTGGCAGGGAAAATTGTCCACAACTCCTAAATGTTTTTCTGCTCTAGGATTAGTTTTGTGAATAGCTAAATTGTGCCTTGCAGGGTAAAGGTTTCCAGTCTGACATTCATCTTGTGCAGCAAGAAGATATAACTTATTAAAAAAAATGCAAAAACATTTCTTGTTTGAAACAAATTTTACTGAGCCAGAAATTTGTAAACGGTTCTTACAGACTTCCCTTAATATTTGTTGCATAAAGTACATGCTAAGTTGATTAATGGTTATTATGAATTCAATATCCACTGGAGATCACAGATGTAGTGCTGGTCCCTTCCTAAAATTATTTGAAAGTTCAAAGTTAAGTTTAAAAAAAACATTTTTTTTTTACTAAAATCGACAGCAGCAGAATTATAGGTATACTTACAATTGCTGAAAGTTAAAATATATAATTGTAGATGCAATAAGTGAATTGTCACCAATAGATGAGCTGTTGAGCACTGTCTGCAGGCCAAAACAACACTAGGTTTCTGTCAAGCTCAATAACATTACCTAAGAGGTCTTTTGGTTTATACTAACTGATAATAATAATATTGTAATGCTAAGCCTTGTTTTGTTCCTTTCTTTATCTAACAACTTCTTTTTTTTTTTTTTTTTTTAAGATTGTTTTTCTGTGGCAATAATGAGTCTGGATTGTCTTCAGGTGGAGGTTTTGTTATTGTTTTCTGTCATTTTCCTCCTATGTTACCCTAGTAAGCCCTGAGTGGCAGCTATTCACATGGACGTACATGTATGTGCATGCACGTATACCCAAGCACAGTTAACATAACAGGACAGTTACAGTATGTTAACTACCGACAGATGAGCAACACAGAGAGATTGTGTATGACGTCTTACCATAGTTCATCTGAATATATACCTAAACTAAAACTAAGACAATTAAATTTCCCTCAGCATAAACCTGTTTTCATATTTTACGTTGGCATCATCATAATGAGTTAAAATGTTTAACCTTGACAAAATTTAAATGCTAGCATTAACCACCGGTGTTACTAGTAGACTAGAGGAGGAGTTCATGCAAATTTTCATTGCTTTTAACTCAAGAGGGGAAGACAACTGTAGACAGTTGAGCAGAATGGACTGTAGACTAGAAATACTGATAGCAGTAGTTATCTGCTGGACAGGTAAAGAGTATGAATGGAAACCTTATCTGCCAATATCTGTAGCTTAATTCAGTACATACACTGTAAATGTATTATGCATAGCCATATTCTTAATGGTTTTTTAAAGAACTTATGTGGATGTGTTTCTTTTTGTCCTCTAGGCATTCATGGTCAGATTTTGAGAGAATCTGAACCTGTTGTTAAAAGTCCAGGAAGCTCCCACAAGCTGAACGGAGCCACTCTGGGATTTAAGCCAGCAGCTACTGAGATTGGCTTTAGATCCAGACAGGCTCCGGAAGAAAGCTTACTGGGAATGGATTATCATTGAATATGATAATGCTAGAATATATTACTCTCAGTCAGTCCAAGAGGGCGGTTTACAATCACCAGAGACAACAGTAAAGAGCAGCTGTATTTGCAGATGAACAGCCTTAAAACAGAAGATTCTGCTGTTTATTTTTTGTGCTTTCAGAAGGGCACAGTGAAGAAACTGTTAAGAGAATTCAGCAAAAACGGATTGAATCTGTTCACAACAGGCTAACGTGGTTTTCCGTGGTTTCCGTTAGCCTGTTACACCCAACATTGTTACACATTAATTTGTTGAGTGAATTTTGGTAGATAAATCTGCAGAAACCAAACATTTTAAATACTCAAAGGAATCAAGTTTTGAGGTCAAAACATGAAAAACACATTCAAATATATTACATCTTGCATCAGTCTGTAACAAAAAAAAATAACTTTATGGAATAAAAAAATGCTACTGGAGCATTAAGAGATGTTAACCCTAAAATAAAAAAATTTAAAAAAGGCTCTTTTTGCTGTTGATTGTAAGGAAAAACTTGAAGAACTTCATATATTTTAAACACTGATGTGGTGGCAAATTTAATTGTACTCACAGAATGCTCTGGGGTACACTGACAGAAACAAAGTTTGCTTTACAGGCATCACACTGACTTTAGACCACCATCAGTATAGGCGGATCTACTGGGTGGCATAGGGTGGCAACTGCCACCTAAATGACAACCTTGCCACCCCAGCCACCACCCCGGTTAGCGGTGGGGGATTATGAGGCTTATAAATTATGGATCATTTGAAATTCACGACCCGCTAATTTCAATGTCGGACTGCAGTGAATACAGCCTGCGAGATGTACGAGAAGCGACTGAGACTGATTGTTTTGAAAACCGAATGGGGCTTAAGCGAGGGAGCCAGGGATCATGAGGAGATGAGACACAGGATGAAACAGATAAAAACTGTTTAACTATCTATAGAGAATTAAATCATGAAAGCACAATGTTGCTAGCGCAAGCTGCAATGCTGATTTGAGATGATAAAATCAGGTTGCAGGTTATTTCTCTATCTATGATGTTAGTTAGGCCCTGGCGATTCAGGCTCATAAAGACATATTCACGGTCAGCTATGACAGTTTCATCCAAGTTTGGTTGAACTCAAATCAAAAGCGCACAAAAGGCATTGGATCTAAAATAAAGTTGTGAAGCGTTTTGCTGAGCAACATAAAATCACTGCATTCAGCTGTTATAGTCATGTTAACTTTATGTTTTGCTCTCGGTAGAGGCACTTTGCAGAGCTGTTACATTTTGTTTTGGCACCTGAGAAAATCTGATATTTCCTTTAATAAAACCAAAAGTGTTAAAAGTTAAAAATGTGATACTGGTGTGAATCCTGCTTAATATGAAGCAGTATTTGTTGTTTCTTTTTTTGTATATATAATATGGGGAAACTATCCAAGAAATGACCTGTATGAACCTACTCACAAGCAAAATGTATTTTTATGTTGTGCTGGATTTGTGGAGACACACGATGCCAACGCCACAGAACCAAGCGGCGCTGGAAGCTGTTTCTAGCGAGGGGTGGCTGATGGCTGGAGTTGGAAACACGGACGCCATTATGTTGAGGGCTTTGGCTGGCGTTTTTAAACATAATATTGTAGGCTCACATTTGTCGCCAAAAACTGCCATTTAAAATGCATCGAACAAAGCATGAACATTTTTAAACTTTTATTTCTTCTCTTTTAATCATTCAAAACAAACAACAGCTCCCAATCAACAGAATCAGAATACTTGAATGAAACATGGCCTAAAATATCGCCTTAAATCTGAGCATTGAGCGCCTTGAAAGTCCATTCGACTATGGATATGGGGAATGATTTCATATCTGAACAAAAACAAAAAACACACACAAAAAAAAAAACTAATTTCATATTTTATCACTAAATAGCTTAATAAAGACATAATATTTAAAGAGGTGCCTATTCTAGCTGTGAGAATTTTTCAGCCACAGGACTACATCTAATGAAAGTACTACAAATAACGCCTAAAATAGGTTAGGGCAGTATAGGGGAATTAAAACCATTTCTTACCTCGAAATAGTCAGAAATACGTTTCTGCTGCCTATTGCTAGCCATGCCTAAATGAATGTGAGGTGGCGGAAGCTTCCGGGGGAGTAGCCTAGTTTTTTATGAAATATTAAAATAATGAATCATTAGTTTATATCTTATACACAGCTCCATCATTTTAATCCTATATCAAACATAGTCTTTTAAAAAATAAATACATAAATAATTCTCATGTTTTTAAGTACAATATTATATTACACTCCACAGCCTCCCACCATGGGGGGCTGATGCTATGATTTGAGGAGTAGCTGCAGCCCTCGCATAGCACCCCCTTCCTCGCCACTGACAGAACCCGCCTTTTTGTTGATTTGTTAATACAGCAGTATGGAGGACCAACTCTGCCATATTTAAAAATAAATACAGAAATAAATAAATGCTCAATAATAAATAAATAAGCACACAATTAATTGCCACCAAAAATACAATCAAAAAATAAATGTAAGTAGAAATTAGAATTATACAGCGAGTCATAAAAGGTATATAACTCTTTTAATTGGCTTCTTTTATTTCTTTTTGCCTTTTTTAATATTTACCTTATTTATTTTTGTCATTTATTATCTTCAACTTCATTTTTTAATTACTTATATTTTAAAGTATTTATTTATGTGCATGTTATAATATTTTGTCTGTTTTATTCTTCCTTTTGTATTTTTTGTTTACATTTCTTCACACGCTATTTCTTTCTGCTGCCTTTTAACATTTCTGCCTGCATTTATAATATAATTTCACAATTACATTTGTTGTTGGTTGTATTTTGGTGGCAATTAATTGGCATATTTATTTATTGAGCATTTATTCATTTTGTATTTATTTTAAATATGGCAAGTTGGTCCTCCATATACAGCTCTATCTGCAGCATATTTACATGCAGGAAATGTCCCTTTCATGTTGCCGTAACTGCTGTATGTCAAGTTACTGAGGAACAAATGTGGTAAATGTGTGTTCAGAGTAAACATTACATGGATGTCCAGTACCTTGTTCGGGTGCCTTGACCCATTTATTTCTACTGTGTAGTTCTGCTCACTTTAGTACAGCTCAGTCCATAGATCTCTGATAGGTAACTTTTTCTTTCTATAGTTTCTTCTTGGTCAAATGCTGCAAAGCTTCCTCTCTGACAGTCAAACTCACACATCTACTACTCAGCACCTGTGTCTCACCTTAATACCTTTCCTGTCATAAGGCCCCTCTAGTAGTAGTGTTATCATTCTTCTATCTCCTATTAAGTGAGATCACATTGTACGATGTATTTCTAATATGAACTGTTTCACATGAAACACTAGTACTGTACATACTATTCTCTCCAAACTGTGATAACTGTGATTAAATTCAGTGTAAACAAATGCCATATGTTGCCACCCTAAAAATTCCTGCCTATTTTTTCTAGATCAGCCCCTGCTCACTATATCAAAGTCCTTAAGTCAGCATGTTCTATTGGTTCAATCAGTGAGGTTGAAAGTCTTTTTGCCCTCCTTTTTTTTTAAGTTACTCACTTCATCAATTGTCTCTCACTAAAACTATCAACATTTTCCCTTTACCTATCTGAAATTCGATCCAAAAAACATTAACTTTGTCAAAACATTTTTTTCTAGTTGAGATAACAATAGTGAATATTAGCAGAGGCCTTCTTCACAAAAGCAAGGGGAAAGGTTTAGATGGGATACTTTCTGGATGTGCTCTAGGCTTACTGTAATGTAGCCTGCGACTTCATTTACAAATGTTGTGACACCTAAGTTACGCAACCAGACCAGGCTAGAGCCAGGTTTAGTAATCCTGATGCCTTAGAAGAATAAACTGCATAAAAGGAGGGGTTTCTACAATAGAAAGCATTAAGGTGATTTTTGCTAACAGAAAATCCTAACTTTAAGGTCAAGGTTCAGGTTATGATTAAGCATGTCAAATACTTACATTTATCATGTGCTGAACTGAATAATCTAGGAACACCTCTTAATGCTTCCAGATGATCTGTGATGCTGGCTGCATCTTCAGCAACAGGAAGGCAAAGTGGCCTCGTCCTTCTGTGAGTCCCAAAACCTGTATCTCTCTCTGGTGTCCTTCAAACACAGGACTGTTGTTGGCGTATCGTTAAGAAGGGCTGGATTTATGCACGGGGATTTTAGGTACGGGCCACAATTAAATATATTGTGAAGGCACTGTCTAATTAAATATTTTAATGGCACTGTCTAAGTCATTTGTGTTCAATATTATAGTCAACAATTTATCAAGGTATTTCAGGTTCTGCAGCCTGTGTTTCATATATTTCATCTTGAACTGCTGTGAGTTTGCTCTGGTCAGTCATATTATTTCTGTATAAATATGGATGTGTATTAAATTTGTAACAAAAATACAATCATCAGCTGAGATATATTGTGATAGTGTTTTATTTCAAAATTGTATCAAAACTAATGAATCCATAAAGATTGTGAAATCATTATAGACACCTCCATACCACTTTAAAAAATAAATAATGGATAAATAATTCAATTATTCTCAAATGAACTAAAAAAAATGTGGATTTTGAGAAATCAAATGTAAATTTAAGTATGAACATAAAATAAAATTAACTGCACAATTACTAGAACTGTGTACCTGGCATATTAAAACAACTAACAAATGTGAGTTTTGCAGAATATTCTTTGCATTAAATTCTTTACATAGATAGATGTTAGATAGTAGATATTAGCTTCAAGACTGTAAATCTTCACACAGCTAAGATGTTTATGTTTTTTTCTGCTTTCACAGCTCCCTGTTGTATTGATCACTTTTAAAATACAATTTCATGTTCTGCAGCCTAGATAGTCTCTGACCATCCCTTGTCAGATCTTTGGATTTACTCTTTGACTGATTTGTAGTTATGCAACAGGATTTATATAAGAAAACTTATGGAAGGAAAAAACAATACATTGGATTTTAACTATGTGGTCAGATAGGGCGTATCTACTGTAATGAACTAATGCTTTGAAAATCAAGTTCATCTGGCAAAAAAAAAAAAAACTACTTCTGCAGACTGGACACCTGGGTATTTTTTTACATGTCAGGGGCTGTTTGATTTAAAACTGAAAGATGAGACAAGAGAGGAAATAAATGTAGAATCAACACAAACTAGAAGTAGGAATGTGACCGAAGTGTGTTGTAACTGCCCATGTTAAAACACTAAGGGCAGTAAAACTCTTAACTGTTTTGTTCAGCAGCATCTATAATTGATGGAGTAAACATGGCTTTTTGCTTATTGACCTTTATGATGAACATCAATTAGATAAATGAAAATTCGTAAGTTTTCTGGAGATAACATGTGTTGTGAATTGGTGCTTTTATAAAGGAGATTTAATTGAAATTAATTAATTGAACAGATTTTTCTTTTTCTTAACATTACCAGAACATGATGAGATAATTCCTCTTTAGATTAACAATTATGTCAAAGGGTTGAAAGTTCTTTTCATGCATCTTTTTATACACAAAAGGGGTAGACCAGCATCTACTGTGATCAAATTCACTGTAGTCACATTGTTGCAGGTATAGCATTTTCCCCAAAGACTTTATGTTGTCAGTATGATAGGAGTTTTATATAAATTTAGCAAGACAAAGTGTGGCGTTCACTTTATAGAGATTAAGAAAATCCCTTAGAGTGGACTAAATATCAAGGCAGTCAATCAAGTCAGATATTTTTTTAGCAAAATGTAGCTTTGAGAACCATAACAGAACTTGTACAATTTCTGGATACACATTCAGTTGCTGCAGCCTGCACTTCATTAGAAAGGCAGAAGCTTGGGCTGTTTGAAAAAAAATCCTGATTCAAAAGTTTTTTTTTTCTTTTTGAAATTAGTGATTTTCCCATGTTGGCATTACAAAATTATTCTTATTAATCAATACTTTTTCCTTTTTTTGGGGTGGGAGGGGTGTGGATAAAGTTGAAGATGACTTTATGGTTAAACAGATCTTATAGATGGAAACAATTTAAGTGTTACTGGGAGGTTTGCATTACACTTGCTGTTTTTTAAGCTAACTTTAAATACTCTTATTTTCAACACCTGAAAATAAGATCATAAAGTTTTTCTAAATCAAAAAAATTTAAGCTATCTGTATAAGGTACAGCATATTTTATAGAAACATGACTACAAATCATAATATTTATAATGAATAGCTTATTTAACAAAAGTTTAAAATAATAATAATAACATAAAGTTTTGACATTAGCTTCCGTAATGAAAAAGTAACTATGGGGTTAGCTGAGGGGGCAAACAGACATAGACAGAGATGAAGAAATTTTCCTCATCAAATAATTATAACCAACATTTGGCCAGCTTGTTTTTTGGTGCAATTTTCCATATAAGACAGATTTTTTTTTTTTTTTAGATGAAACTATCACTAATGGTAAAGGGTGGGTTTGATTTTATGCAAACTCTCTGGGCACCTCCTGCCTCTGGGTTATTAATACCTCATGTCAACTGAAAGTAAGATCAGTTCCAAAGCACAACATGTCTCCTGTAGCTATTTTGCTGCTGTTGGCAGCTGGATCATGTAAAATAACTCTGCATCAATTGAGACTAACAGAGTTATTTTAACAGTGCTGGAAAACATTTTTCCCTTTTTTTGTACCAGTAGGTGTGAAATGTGAACAGCTGACACAGCCAGAACTCTGTCAATGTACAGCCAAGGTCAGCGACTTACCATCAGCTGTCAGGTCTCTTATTCTGTAACAAGCTACTGGACTGGATGGATCCGACAGGCTGCAGGCAAAAGGACTGGAGTGGATAGGATGCTGGGATTGGCTCAAGTACATCCTACAAGATTCACTAAAAATAAGTTCAGCATCGACGCCGGACTCTTCCAGAAACACAGCAACTCTTAATGGACAAAACATGCAGCCAGGGCACTGCTGTGTATTACTGTGCGAGACCACAATAACATAAAACATCAGTCAGCCAGAACAAAAACCCCTAAGGTCCTAAAATACTTAGGACTCCTCACACTAGGAATATAAAGACAAAGACCCCTCCAGACAGGTGTGGGCAGCCTATGTGGCTGCCAGGAATGATATTTACCCTAGTGAAAGTCTGAAGAACATGACGATTTGTGCACTGGTAACAGCCGAGGTGGATCAACTGCTGGAAAAAAAGAAAAGCTAAGAAAAAAGTGCAGTTTAAATGTATCCTGCTCAGCTGGTAGAAATCTTCACAGTGTGTATGGACACTTGCCACAGTTTGTCTCAAGGGTAAAGAAGCAGCAGTTAGTCTTCCCCCATAACCCAAAGGCAGATGGGCCTATTGCCCATGGGAGGTAAACTCCAACACCGACGGCTAAGCTAGGAAACAAAGCAGACCCACCGCCAGGCTGCCAGTGGGTATCCGGTAGAAAAGAGAGTCCATCCTCTTTTCAGTAACTGAGTTCCAAAGCCTAGGCTATGTTTTGAGGTGAGCCCAACTATTTTTCTAGCCAGTATCACTCCACCTCCTGCACAAGTTCCGGCACCTTCCCTCCCTGTGATGTTACAATTCCATGTACCAGAGCCAAGTCACCAAGGCCCCTGCCTTTTGACTGCCACCTACTCTTCCTTGCTTATCTGAGGAACTATTTTGACAGCTGTGGCAGGCAGACTGAGTACTTTGACACACTCAGTAAAGTAGGATGATACTTCTGGATAATCCGGGGATGGTTGTTTAAAAGCAGCAGTTTAGGGATTTAATGGTTGTTAGAAAATATTTGAAAATAGAGGTTCCATAGATTGATCATGGTGGTACTGTACAATGACTCGATGACCAACGGTTGGCTGTAAGTCCTAACTTAGGCATCAGTTTTCTCCAGACCACCTTCCAGGACCACCTGTGCTTGTAATCTCTTGTGTTGGAGATTGGGTATCCTTGTGTTTTTGTATGCTTAAAAAATAAATTATTATTAATGCAACCTCGTTGACCAACTCTTGTTTTAATAGACTTGTTAACATGTAATTATGGAATGCAGTACTTTATTATATATTAATTCTAACCTTTGTAACTTAATTCCTCCTACAAATGAAAACTTGTGAAAAGATAAATCATTTCCTGGCAATAAATGAAAATACATACAGTTTGTCTCATACAAAAAAAACCAAAACATTAATATAAATTGTATTTTGACTCATGACAGAGCATTGAAAGCAAAAGAGCAAGCTTTGCTGACAAATTATCTAAAAAAATATGTATTGCTTTAAAATCTTTAGACTGACAAGAATAACCTCCATGCATAATCATACTTCCAACAATCAAAGTCATTTAAAAAGGTATTACTGACATCTGGTGGCGGCTCTATCTAAGCAGTTTATTCTGTGGTTAAAACCTTTATACACCTTTTATGGACGTCCATTTTTACAGCATATATAAAATATAAGTTAAAAGAAAGTATATGTGATGTTTCCATATTAAAGTTTTCTTTTTTACTGTATTTGTTGGTTTTATGGCCATCTAATGGTTTTAATTTATTTCAACATTTATCTGAAGTAATTTGATGTAAAAAAAAAGTTTATATTGACCAGTTATTATTTTGTAATCATATGATTTCTTTGTATTCTTTATTGCAATTAAGTATTTAGATAGCAGGTCCTACACCCAACGTCCATCCTGACTAAAAATCAAGATAATAACCAAGTACTTTTTATCATTTACTTGAGTCTTTTCTTGAATGATAAGTTTTTACTTTAACTCTATCAAATTAAAGTAGTGCTACTCTTACTTAAGTAATTTTTCTTTTTTTTTTTTTTGTATTATACTCAACTCTTACTATATCCTCAGAAATACACTGCAGTGTTGTGGTAATTCAATTACCCATTTTTCCAGCATAGTTAAAGAACAGAGGTATCGTTATACAGATGCATAATTAAAGAACAGATGGAAGCTACCTATGTGCATTTATGAAAAATATTAGTCTCTATTTTTATATTTTCAGTCAACATGCTATATAAAACAACAGAGCCTACCCAGACATTTCCAGCAAGTAATTGTTGAAAGTGTAAAGATATCAAGAATTGCATTTTTACTGTTTGAATATTGTCAGAAAATATTTTATTATTATATAATATAATATATATATATAACATATATAAATATAAAACTATTTGTTATAAAAAGCTGTAAAAAGTTCTTACTGAAGAAAATAAAATTTTGTTTTTTGTCACTTACCTCCCAATTGTGGCAGACCGCCTTCAGTGACAAAAGAGTGTTATATTTTTGTGCTAGAGTTACCGTGGTGATTTTCACGCCACAATGGAAACACACCCATGCAAAAACCTGGAGGAATAGAAATGAATTTCCTATATCTAATTTACTTCTGAATATCTACCAAATTTAATTTCCAACCTTATTATGATTCGGACAATATCCCTGCTTTTCATTTATAATCACTGCTTTAAAACATCCAAAAAAATTTAATTAGTTATAGGAAAGCTTTTTACATTTTCTCAGATTGATAAGCAGTTTAAAAAATAAAAAAAATTAGGAAAACCTAACTATTTTCTCACAGATGTAAAATGCAATAGGGAGTCAGTAAGAAATATGCAAGAGAACAACAAAAGAGCTAGTATAGTGAATAAGTACGCAAAATATTACAGTAATTGTACGAAAACCATACTACGGCGTACTGTTTTGTAATATATTTGAACTTCAAGAACTTCAATGGTTTAACAATTTAATAATGAATAAATTGGGGAAGTTACAGACACGACGAACAGAAGCCAGAACAAGAACAACAAAATAATCAAGCAAGAAAATAAAAGCAGCAGTACAAGTTCAAATACTCTTAAAGGTATACATGCAACATTGTAAAACAGGTGTGCAGTCAAATGAATGAAGGTAGCTAAGTGGTAAGCAAGGCTGTAGGACTAATACCGCACTGCACACATTAGGAGCATAAAAATTCCTGTTCCTATATTACTATAGGCAAAGTAAATAAACAAAGTTCAAATATAGAGCATTGTAATTTCACACAAACACAACATAAGAGCAATGCTTCGCAGACTGTTGAAAATATGATTTATTTCTCTTTATAGGGTATAACCCAAAATCAGTTAACATAGACTATCAGAAAAAACTGTAGCCAAACCCACCATGAATAAAGAAAATAAAACAAAATACAAATACTGTAATATCAGTACAGTTTAATAGTACTGGAAAGTTAAAAAAACAAGTGCTGGAGAGTAAGAAGCTTACAAAATAAATCTGAATAAATATATATACTTCCAGATCTCTTTTCTTAGCTGGATCTGGGCGGATCATTTCATTTCATAATTTCATTTCACGGGCATGGAAACGCGCGGTGTCCATCCTGATCCATCCTTGCACAGCTGCAGCATTGATAGGTCAAAGCCTCCTCCATAGCCTGAAATGGAGAATATGTTAAAAAGTAGAGTACTGTAAACTGTGGATGTTAACCAGTCCTGCACCAGAGCACAAAGCGGTGGAGTTACATACTGTCCCATAAGACAATGCATTTTTCATCTGGAACAATATGTGTTATAGATATTATACAGTGAATGAAGATGTAAAACAACAACCTGATATTTTCTAACATCACAACATTCTGATACTCGCATCTGTTTGAGCTCTCCCATCTTGCCCAAAACGACCTTAGAAAGTTGTTTTATATTAACCTCGCTATCTTTCTAGCATGCATGTGCTACTGTTATCGCATTGGTGATCCTGGTGCATTTATTGAAGATGTATCGTCACCAGTAATATTGGGCTGAAGGTCGCTGAGCCTGACGCATAACTGCCAAAAGGTTGATATGTTTTTGCCATGTTTAATAAGCCTTGGATTACTTTTGACTAGCAACTCATGTCAAATTCTCTTTTACACAGATGCCAATCTAGAAAGATTTTGCTTAACTGTTAGTCCAGACTCTCAACGTCATTCCATGATTGATGACATCACAAATATCAACTAGCATTGCAAAAATTTATTTTACAAATTTGGTGTTAGGCGTTCTACTGTTGCTTGTTCTGGCATTCCTTGAACTCTACCTGCTATTTGTCCAAAATGGATTCCGCCTTCTTACCCTCTCTCTTCTACATCAAACTTCTTCTTCTGTTTAAGTTAAAAGGAGATTAACTCGACTGCTGCATTAACTGCTAAAACTTGAATGGTTTGTCAACAATAAAGAATCATGTGTTTGCAAACTTGATGTGTGTCTTTAGCAAACTGGCTCATGGGTTGGGATTCGTCAATCAGTGCTCTGGCAATGCAAAGAAGAGACATCATGATACACTTCTGTATCATGATACACTTCAGTGTGTTTAGTATTTTACAAATCACTGTTTGTATTGTTTGGCCAAATAAGTGTGTTGTGAATATAGTGATAAGAATCTGATAGAGTGTTTCGCTTCATGAGTGGAAGGTGTTGGTTATGGTCACAAGATTCTTCCATGTCCTGGAAGACTGGAACCCGAGCCTGGCTGGAGATCATAAACCTCCAACAGCCATGATGAGACACCAGAGTAGAGGAATGGGGTGACTCATATGATAAGGATCTAGTGCATTTGGTCCATAATTGTGCCAAGGTTTGCAATTGGTCAAAATTGCAAGGACATTATCTGTGTTGTAAAGACCCATATTGGCATGACGACAGAGGAACCTTTTCTTTGAAATGGTGACAAAAAGGGTGATGTTAACTCTCCACGTATTCTGCCTCTCACCCTCATGCTTATTCCTCTGTCTTGTTCTGTTTTGATAGAAAGCAGGCGAGCCCTACTCCTACATTTTTTAGTGCTTAAAACAGATTTTTATATCTACATAAAGAAATCATGTGTTTGCACACCAGGTATGTGTCTTTAATCATCTGGCTCCAGGATCTAGCACTTCTATAGCACTTTGAGAATCTGATTGACTGTTTTGAACCTTAAATATAGGGTATTTATAATTATGCCATTGTTTAGTTTTTAATGTTTATGCAGTTGGGTGACACAGTGGGTAGCACTGCTGCCTTGCAGTGCTAGGTTCTGGGTTTGATTCCCGGCTTGGGGTCTTTCTGCATGGAGTTTGCGTGTTCTCCCTGAGCATGCATGGGTTCTTTCCAGGTACTCTGTCTTCCTCCCACAGTCCAAAAACATGAGTGTTTTTGGACTGTGGGAGGAAAATTGGCTTCTCTAAAGTCCCCTTAGGTGTTAGTGTGTGTGTGAATGGTTGTCCTGTTTGTCTCTGCGTTTCCCTGTGATGGATTGGCGACCTGTCCAGGGTTTACCCTGCCTCTCTCGTTGGAGATAGGCACCAACACCCCTTACAACCCCACTTGGGATGGATGGATGGATGGATGTTTATGCAATCATAAAAAAAAATAAAATAAAAACTGTAATGCAAATCGGTCAGTCATTTTCCTAGAGATAAAAGTATGACCAGGAGTTTAAACATGACTGTATGATCAATTTCTTTTTTCAAAGTAGAAGCCAATCATTTCTTTCAGCTTCTCATTTTTGAGGTTCTTTCTCTTCAGAGCACCAAGAAAGCTCTTTACCCTGATATTTCCCTTTGCATTTACTGTCTTGTTCTTTGGACGTTTTGCTTGTGTGTTGGGCAACACACAAGAATTGGTCCTTGTCAAAAGAAGGCTCTATATATTTTCAGTGTTGTCTATGTGATATGGTCCATAACACTGCATAGGTGCAAGCACACATTCTTAATGTCATACTATAAAATCACTGCAAACATCTTTAATATAAAAAAGTTGTATATAATGTTCATTTATGTAATTATTTAATTCATGTTAATAGTGTGTTAGTACGTCTGGGAAAAGATAGAGAAAGAATGGGAGAAAAGACAACTTTTTTGTGTAATGATTCAAAAATATATATTTAATGTCCTAAATGATATACATCAATTAAAAAAATGTCCTTTTGCAAACAAAATATAATTTAGTTTTAGTCCTTTAATTTTCAGTTAATCATGTACAGCTGCTTGTTCCACTTCAGTACCCTTGTGGTGGTGTTTTTGTTATAGCGTTTATTGTAGTGATGGGCTGGGGCCACAGTGAAATATACTCATACAAAAACCTGAAAAAACTATGGCCTTATTCACAGTCTAATAAAATGTGTAAATCAAATATAAAATAGAGTGACCACTTTGTGTACATCTTCCATAGCATAACAACTCATCATTTTTTTTTTTTATAAGGAAATAGATTTGAGTTTAAGCATTGGCAATCATAATTGGTGTATTAGAGTACTGTTAAGAATGTTATCTTTATCATTTTTTTTATTTGTTGAGAATTGAATCCTCCATAAAAATGACTGTAAAATTTGAAGACGAAGAACAGAATAGCATTTTCCTCTATAAATTAAAAGAAATTAACACTATCTGCAAAGAGATGCACTTTTTTAAACCTAAGTAAACCTTAAAACATAGGATCAGTGCCCTACTATTCCCAAACTAACTCCAGCCGCAGTTTAGGTTTTTCAGGGTCAGTATGCTATTTGATGTGTGCTGTTATATGTGACACAACATACCTTGTGCTTTAACAATTTAGACACAAAACAGCAAGCAGTTTAAGTGTGTATTTCTATAAACAACATTATAATTCTGAAGAGAGCTTAGTTTCCCTGATGCAACTCTAATTAAAACTATTAATCTATCAGACAGTCAGTCCTTATAATTGAAAAGGTATTATTTGAAAAAGCATGTTAGGCTTTTTTACTAAGACCTTAGATTATTTTTAATTTGGAATACAAACTTAAATATATTGGCCCATGTTTTTATAATCTAAATCTAAGTTTTTGGAGGGCTGCCTACTGTTTGAAAATATGCAAAAAACTACTAAGGATGTATATCTGATTTTTGTTGTTGCCTTTCCTGTCTATTACAAATATAAACATTATCAAATAGGGCCGCTCAAAAATAACACAGTATAGCCTCCGTAATAAAAAAGCATTCCCATGTTTACCTGTAACTTGTATTGAATTGATTTAAAGTATAAGTAATTTGTATACATTTAATTCTAAAATCATAGACTATTAATAATCTTTTATTGAATTCTTCAACAAGTAGTTTTACACATTCAAAGCAAGGACAGATATTATAAAACATTTGAGCTAAAATCTTTATTATGATGTAAAATCTAGATTTTTAGGGCAAATCTTTGGCATAATGTTGTATAATTACGGCCACAACTTTGTTTTTTTACGAGAGACCTTTTCTCCCCAAACCTGTTTCCCACTAATTCCATGTCATCAAGGGAATGTTCAGATCAAAAGGCTTTGTCTTTACAAATGTTTACTTTATCGCATAATGAAACAATGATGTGCAAGTTCAACCTGCAAGCGCTAAGAATAAAAGGAGGCTGTCAGAAAGAGTTTTATTATACATTTTGATTGTATTTAAGTTCCAGAGATAAATAAAAGACATAGAATACATATATGTCTTTAAATATTTTAGGCAAAATCTGTAGATATCATTCACTAGAGAGTTTCTTTGACAGCTTTACATGTTATCTGATTGGTTCTAACCTGATGAGGTTGACACTGTTAGCCTTTGGAATCCAGCCTCTAAGCTCTTTACCTGACTGATATCAGTCTGGCTGGCGAAGCTACAATATGACAGTTGCCTTAAATTGCATTGACAATATGACTGAAGTATGACTTCAAAAGCTTGTGGTCCAAAACCTCCTCATTTATTTACAATTTAAGCATTAAAGGCTGCATTTAAGCTAACATTTTCAATTTCAGCATAGATGTTAAAATCCCCTGCTAAGATGACCCTGTCAGTATTCAACACTTAATTTACATAGGAACTCTGAAAACTGTTTTTAAAATTCAGAGGAAGAACCTGGTGGATAATATAATGTTTCAAAAAGAAGAGGTTCTGTGGCTTTGCAATTTTGATGAGGGAAACTAAGGGTTAAAGGTTCAAAAGAGTATTAACTATTAACTGACATTAAAGTAATGAGTAAGTCAGGCTGAGAGGTTGTTGCTACTCCTCCTCTTTCCCCAAATTCTGGGAATGTGAAAATTGTAAACAGGGTTTACAATTAATTACATGTCAGATGAGGAAGGTAGCAGTTTCAAGGCTGCCTTCGGTTAGATTATGCACAGGTCTCAGTGACCACTGTCAGAATTTGGAGAAGAGCATGGGAAGCATAGTTTAAGAGGCATTACAGGCACATCTTTGACCTGTCAGACAGAAGTTCATCTTCAAGTTTGTAACTCTTAAGAGGTTTTGAAATTTGTTTGTATAAAAAATCTAAAATCGACTCAAGTGTGTTTCTTAACATATGTTCTTAACCTTAAAAAATGCATGGATTTATTAGGGTTAGACCAGTGGTTCCCAATATTAGAGGGGTTTATGTGTAAATGGCTCAGGTTGTCCAATAATCATGGGATCCTTATGGGCTCCTGGCCATTGGAGTAGCTACTTATATCCTAATACAGATGTTAACACCTCCTCACTAGCCACTGCATTCCCCCCACCTGCTTCCTTCTTCTCATTCTATCGATCATCACAGATTGTTGCAAAGGAGTAGAATTCAAGGCAATTTAGGTGGCCTAAAATCTGTCTTTTTAAGCAGTGGTATATGTGGAGGTGTGTTGGACTTGTGTTGGCTTTTATCATTCCACCTCCAACACAAACTCAGACTCCTGCCCCCTCAGCAATGTGACATTCCACATCCCCAGAACCAATTTTACCGTCCATGAAGTAGGTCGCAGAGGCTAGGCCTCTGAATGCTTCTCAATCCTTTTTGCACCAGTCCCTCATGGTTCCCCCTGCAGGTTGTGGACCCACTGGGGACTGGAAGATGGAAGAGAAGGGACTTGAGGAACCATTACTGGTTCCCCTGGTGCTTGGATTCGAATGGTTGGAGAAACATAATCCACATATTAACTGGACTGATCGTCATGTGGAATCGTGGTCAACGTTATGTCACGAAACATGCCTCCGTTCGGCAGCCCCCTTGGTGGGGTCTCCTAGAGGTGGGGGGGAGATGGACTCTCCTGACCTTTCTTCTGTCCCTTCTGAGTACCATGATTTGGCTCCTGTCTTCAGTAAGGTCAGTGCTACATCCCTTCCACCACACAGACCATATGACTGTGCTATCGAGCTATTACCTGGAGCACCTCTACCCAGCAGCAGACTATACAATATTTCCAAACCTGAACGAGAAACTATGGAAAAATACATAAGATAATACATAAGATTTCCCAGGTCATCAACCCATCAGCCATACGCCTTCAACTGCCCCCGTCTCTTCGTATTCATCCCACTTTCCACGTCTCTCAAGTGAAACCAGTTGTCTCAAGTCCTCTGTGCCCACCATCCGACTCCCCTCCACCCGCCCTGGAAGTCGATGGTCATCCCGCCTTCACCGTCCGTCGAATCGTGGACTCCCGTCGGCGAGGTCGCGGCTGGCAGTACCTCGTCGACTGGGAGGGCTACGGCCCGGAGGATCGCCAGTGGGTTCCTGGCTCTTACATCCTCGATCCGTCCCTGAATGAGGAGTACGAGCGTTCCTGTCCATCGACCTCTTCCGGACCGCCAAGGGGCGGTCGTTGAGGGGGGTTACTGTTGGGAGCTGGAGAAGTACCACCTTCCTCCAGCAGAGTCCGCCGTGGATCCTCCTGAGTCGAGCCTCCTGCACAGCTGGAGCTCATTCCATCATCAGAGGATCCACAGTATTTAAGCTGTCTTCAGACCTTGCCTCAACGCCGCAGTGTTGATCCAGTTGGTTAGCACCTAAGCCTAGTATCTCTGAGAACCTTTGTTGACTTTTGAATCCAGACTGGATTCTAACCTTTGTCTCTGTCTTCCAGGAAACCTGTTTTTCTCCTGTGAAGCTCAGGAAGAGCTTAACCTGCCGAGCCTGCCCTCTGAGCCAAACCTGAAGCCTCTCTCTGGATTTCCATGCAGCTCTGGACCAAGAGCTGGAAACTCAAAGCCAAGGTCAGCTCACTCTCAAGAAGTAAGACGCTGAAGCAGTTAACGGACTCTGCTGAACAAACTATCTCCGGACCCAACAGTTTCCCTCTCAAGACTTTAACCAAGAACCCTCAAGGTACAAATCTGAAACTGTCAGAATCAAACTCCTCTGTGCAAACGCTAACTGAACTGTCTCCCACACAGACTCCAGTGAACCAGTTTCCCCAGGCCTGAACCAGAACCTGTGATTAACTCTGTGCTTGTGACAATAAACATTGTTAAACCTTTTACTTCAGTTTCCGTCTCCGTGGTGTTCTGCATTATTGGGTCTCACTAGTGAACCCATCATGACATAAAGTAGTTTTGGGAGCACATACTTTTTCAGTTCTACTTGAGTAAAGAGGTTAAGTTGATACTTCAACTTTTACCAGAGTGTTTTTAAACTGCAGTATCTATACGTCTGCTTAAGTAACAAATGTGTGTACTTTTGACATCAGTGTAACAGTGTAATGACAATAAAGTTGAATTATAATTCTTCTATTCTTCTATTCTAATCCTAAGTTAAAATAAAGGTCTCCAACCAGTTCTAAAAAAAGAAATCTTTAGCAGATCAGCTCCTTACAAGTAGTTTTCGATCATTCTGTTTTATTTCATCTGAGTCTATTTCCTCATCCTACCTGCAGCCAATGGTCTGTCTTAATTTTTGGTGATTAGCTTGATTTATGTTACATTGTACCAAACATATATCACAATGATCAGCCCACTTCAAATCAAATGAAGCTATTAACTCACTCCCATAACAAAGGGCAGCTGCAAGCGGTTTTGATAACAAAGTTCCTCATCTTTTTAAAAGTGGTGCGTTGTGCTTCTCATCTGTACGTTGACAGCTGCCAATCAGCTAGCTAACAGCGGTCTCAGCAGACAGCATGCTCACACACTCTTTCTACCGTCATAACCGTCTACACACAAAATTTACCTCTTTATTCATAAAACCGTAAAATCAAGGACATTTCTGGGGCAACTTTAGCCAGGAACAGGTAGTGAAAAAAGGGGACTGTTACAGGAATTAGGGACGTCCGGACACCATAACTCAAAGGTCTTTTATTCAAAAAAAAAACAAAACAAAGCAAAAAAGACGTTCACAGCACCCCCAGTACAAAATTATTTCCAGTGGCCCTGATCCCAGAGCAGGGTGTAAGGTTCTGGCAGGAAAGGAATACAAGGAAAGTCATAACAAAGTGGCTGGTAAAGTGTGCAGAAATCAAACAAACTGGAGACCCAAGGGTCAAAATGGGTGAATGAGAGAGTTAGGGTTCTTTGGGACTTTAAGATACAAAGACACAGTGGTTGTGGGCAGCCAACCAGACATTGAGCATCAGAGGCCAGCATTAGTGATCAATTCAGCCATCCCAAATGATGGAAACATCTAGAAAAAAGAATACAAAAGAACACAAAATAACACAACAATTTGGACAAACACCAAGGGAATAAAACAGACAGACAGTCAGACAGATAGGGTCGAATAGGGAGAGGTTTGATGCATTGCCTCTTGCAGTGTTTTGACATATTTGAATAAATATACATTTGTACAGTTTTTTTTATTTAATTATAGATAATGTATAAGTAAAAATTACAATTTTTTTTTGTTATTGCCAAGCTTATTTTTTCCATAAATTTTGCTACAAACTCAATATGATGCTTGAAAATTTGTTTTAACTCTGCTTCGAACTTTTTTTAGATAGTCATTTTCTAAACAAAGTTACGTGTCTTTCTTATGTAAATGCATGTCTGTTTGATATTTGATCTTGATATGATGATCGGAGAAGAAAATACAGTTTTGTTGAAAAAATGCTGTAAGATCATATAGAGCCGTACTGGATGTGAAAGCCTGCCTTGGTGTGAGCCAGATGGACAAAGAAACCCCTGGTTGCTGTTAGCCTGACTGCTAAGCTGCTGCTGGATGAAACTCAACCTTCAAGATAGACATGGACAAAAGGTTTGCAGGTCTGGCACAATTGGGGACAGAAAAAAACAATATGTATTTTGATGATTTTGATCATGATTTGATGTTTACTGATAGGTAAAGACAAAGCGAACAGGATGGACTGCATGCTATGCTATGCTACAGTGATATGTTTTGAGGAGTTGTTGAAGCTTGGATAAGCTTTATTTCACTAAGGGTTTAACAACTAGTATAACATTAGTGTTCATGTGTTCCTCATATGGTCGTTACACTTCAATTACCAAGTATGACCATAAATATGGAATCCAACCTGGATTGGCGTTGAATATAAATCCACAACCTCTGAGCAAAAAAACAACCCAAAACTGTCAAAGTAAAACCTCTGCCACCTTTGATATGTTTCCTTACCAAGCACATAACTGCTTTACATTGGTTTATGTTGTGGGAAAATTTATATCTTTCTCTCATTATATATTAATATTCATATTTACTCACTATAAAAGTTTTCGCTCAGTCTGTTTCTCTCTCAAGGCCACACCATTCCCTGCAGAATGTTGTTTGTAGACAGCATATTTAACAATACTTTTAGTAACAACTGTTAACAAAGTGTGTAATTTGTTATGACCTGACGATTGTTGTAACTAGGGGCATTGTGAACAGAGCATGTTATGATGACAATTTTTAAATTACATGAAATATATCCTAGGATGAATAGCTGTTCCCCAAACCTGATTTCTTAATGCCTCTTTTTTAGACTTTTTCAGACTCTAAAACAAGATAAGAAAGAAAGCAAACCATAAATCAGTTTTTCATCATTTATCTTGAATGAGAAAAAAAAATGTTAATTCATTTCCAAAATTTGAATAAAAAATATTTTCAGGTCTTCACTTATAAATATCTTCAAAATAAATCTATTCACTAAATAAATTAATCCGGCTATACTTAGATTAAACTTTGTCTTGTTTTGTTAGTTTTTCATCCCCGTAATGCTAATAAATATTCAAGCACAGATGCTTACTTACACTTAAGTGCTCTTTTAACCCCCAAAATATATTTTATCTTTGGTGCTTACATAAACTTTATTTTGTATTTAATTTAATGTGATGTTTTTTCATGGCTATGAATTTGATCCAATAAATTGTTTTTTTTATTATTATTATTCTCAGGAGTACTGTTTTTGAGTAGTGAGATTTTAATATTGTCAACAAAGCTCCTTAATGATGTTTTTTATGCACAAATGTATTTCTCTTTCCAGCATGAGTTAATCTCTTCTGCTTATGAACCCATGAAGGTACAACCATATGTTGTTTAAAATGTTTTGTCTAAAACATGACAAGTTTAGTAATGAAATTTGAATGTTGTTTTTGCAATTCTGGGACCTAAACTGAAACTTGTTGAAACTGTCGGTTAGAATTTTCAAGAAAGAACATCTGTCATCCGCTTTATTTTGAGCAGCAAAAGACTGACCGGTGCCACTCCCGTCAGCTAAGAACAGGAAACAGGCTACAATTTACACAGGCGAATGCACGATTAACTGAAGATAGCGAATAATGCGCGTAGCGCAGCAGTGGTAATGCTTTACTTCGCGGTGAATATTTCCAAGACATAATGTCTTTTGTGTGCTGTTTAATGTTCTTTTTCAGGTACTTTTTTAAAAATCAAATGCACTGCTGCATCCCTTTCTTTAAAAACAACAACGTAGCATAACGATAGTGAGCAAAAACAAAAATAACTTTTGTATACAGTTTTAGCAGTTTTTTTATTGTGAGGAAAATGTTTCTAATTTAGCAAGTTTTATTGCACATTGTTCTCAGGAATAATTAATATTCTTAGACAGGTGTCCCACAGCTTTGTGGTCAAGTCCTCAAAACCCCGCCCGCTTTGCATCCAAAAATTAAAAATACAACTCTGCGTTGTGATTGGCCCGCCAGTTCTAGGGCCTGGGGCATTGTTCGAGGCAAGATCCGCTTGCAGGCAAAAATTATTTTGGCTGCTGGCGGGTTCCCAGAGATATATTATGCAAAACAGGGCGCAGCCAACAAATGAGTTATTAACCCATATACTGACATAAATTGAAAGTCCTGTTTTCGTACAATTAATAGGCCTATGATCTTGTTTAGAAATTCAGTGAACTACAAAGTTATTGCTAAAACATTACATGAAATGAGAAACCAAAACAGCATAAACATAAATAATAACAAAGCATAAAAGAAAAGTGAATCTTAAAGATTATATTTTCCTCAAGTCATATAAAGCTCAGTCTTGCTGGTTGGTTATAATGCCCGCAGCATAGTATGAAGCAGTGAGCTTGCTTTGCAGATGTTTTTGATTTATGCTCAATATTGCCGCGGTCTGTGGCTGCTGGTTCCACGCAAGAGAACGAATCAAGAATCCAGCTGTGGAGCTATATACAGCTAAGGCGTAGAGGGAAGGGTGAAAGTTTGTGCAAAACATGAGGACATGAGGGCGAAAAATAGCAGGGATCCACCTCTACCCTCACCTTCAGCTGGAATCCAAAACCCCAAGAGCCTGCCTTCACAATGATAAACATACAAACAAAACAAGCCAGTAAGGTACCAAATAGGAAATAACGATTGTGCGGTATTTAATGTAGATTTGACTCTAAACCTGAGCCCAACTGTTCACGCACTGTCTGCGTCACCCACAATTTGAAGAAAACTCAAAGGCCCCATGGTATGGGCCAACACTTTATACCACTCTACACACATGCAGAGACAACCTGTTTCTGAGTATAACCAGCCCCTATTTACCAGTGACCATAAACTTATTTTTTCTACTGTGCTGTTCAGATATGACTTGGGGCATGTCCTCTCACACTTCATCCTATTTAGTTAACCTGTAAACACTCTGTTCTTTAAAAGCCTTTTTTTCCCTTCACTTTTAGTTTTTGAGTACATTATGTGTGTTTATTGTGTGTCCAGTTTGGATGTTATTGATGTTTTAAAAGCAATTAGCAGTTAGAAATGATTTATTTTCCTGTTGGCCTATTGGCTATCAAATGTAGTTTAGTGTTCAGGAAGACACAAAATATGATTGATTATGATTACATAATTTTATGTTTCTGTTATCCTATTAAAAGAACACCTGCATTATTTTGCAATCGTAGTTTTCTGCATGACATGTGTGAAAACAACACTTTTGTGGCTTTTATTCCAGGAATTCTTTTTTTTTGTTATTTCTTTTTGTCTGTCTTTTTATTTTTTGTTATTCTTGATGCACAGCATTCTGTTTCAGGTTTGGTTCTTGTCTAAGCACTTTAAAAATGATCATCATCATTATCACCTTCATCATCATCATCATCATCATCATCATCATCATCATCCTAATTAGAGCATCCCAAAATATTTGTGTGAACTAATCCTTAACACCAGTTAAAGTTTACTCAGAAAATAGTGACAATTATTTTCTAAGTATATAAAATGAGGTTCATATGTAAGTATTTGGTCTAAAAACATCTTAAGTTTTGATTATGCGTTTAGTGATTTAAACTCTTACAAAAGTTATCAGCAAAATGGTAAATAAGTATTCTAAGACAAAAACTTGAATGCACAGATGTTTTGAAAAGTCCTAAATATTCTCTTTCTTTTATTTTTATTCCATGGTGCTTCAATTCTTCCTCTTTTACACTGGAATCAACTATTTTTTGCATTTGGGCATTTTATGGTCATACTGGGAGGCAGAGTAATGTACATGTTTCTAAACAAAAAACTGAGGGTTATTTTTGAAATCTGCCCCCAAAAGAAAAAGAGAAAAATAACAGTTTTTTATAGTTATTATATAGCGCTTGATCCTTAAAAAGCAAGCCCTGCCTTTACATAGACATTTGAAATAATTTATAGCGGCCTACATTAGTCATCATTTACATTCGGTTTTAAAAGTTTTACTAAATTATCTTTAAAACGATCAAACAAAACTCATTGCCAAAATAGGTGGTGTTTTCTGTGTAAAGTGCCTGCGTTCCAATTTTCGGTATCCCCATGCCTTGCAAAGCCCTCGTGGGAAACCTGAAGCCACCGTGGATGCTTTCTGATCAATAAAGTAGTGGAACTTCCTCACGCTATTTCTTCCGGTGCGCAACATTATATAAGTACTACTTGCTATTTCGTGTCCTGCAAATGCCTTCGTTTACCGTAGTTACTTATTATTTTATTAAGTAAGAGATTAAATCCAGATGCAACTTACTGTAAATATGTATACATTTGGTAAACTTTTTTGTAAAGATGTATCTTGGAATTAGTGTCTATATTTTGAAAAATGTTAATATTTATTTTTATTAAATGTAATTGTATACCCTGTTATATGTTGCTGAGGCAAGTGTTTGCATAAAATGTATAATGGTAGTTGAAGTAAGGCATACCCCGACTTAGACAAGACAATTTAATATCATTCCTGTATTGTTTGGTTTTTTAAGCCATGCTAAGTAGTTAGTGTAAATGGTATTTCTGGGTTTTTGATAACTTATCAAAATAAGTTAAACAACATATAACTTGCCTATTTAGTGCTCGGTAGAAATGTGTATTTTATCACTGAATATGCTCAGTTCTCAGTTATTTAGTTTTCATTCAGTTATCCATAGTATTAATAAAAATATCTTTTTTACACGTGATTTCATGCGTAAATAGAAGGTGTTGGATTATTTATTAGACTGGTAAATAAAATAATATATTTGTTTTAAAAGGTTCAGATGGCTTTTACATTTATAACCCTATACATAAACTGTGATATATAATTTATTTGATAGTGGGTTATTAGTGCATCATGTGTCTAACATTAAATGATTAGTATTTAAACGAATAATTGTTTTAATAAACTGTTAAACCAAATGAACCAAAATATGA
>JAGKQL010000201.1:19176-38525 GCA_018398635.1 Cyprinodon brontotheroides
AAAGGTGTTGATGGCAGCAGCACAGCTGATATTTCTCTCCAGGATGATATTATGATTCAGAGATTAATAAAAGCCACAAACAGGTTCCCCTCCTTCAGTGAAAGAAGAACAAACAATGGACACTTTTAAGAAAAGTAATAAGATAGATAAAAAAAATGAGTCAGACATTGCTTTTTTTTAACAGAATGATTAAAAATCAATGAACTTTTTCCTTCTGTCTCTTAAAATTCACCCAAAATCATTGAAGCTTCTATTTATTTAGCAAAGCCAAATAGATTAGTGTTTTTATCTTAAATTAACTTCAAATGAACATTAATTGAGTATAAAATGAATCTAAATTAGGGCTGCAACTAACGATTATTTTGCAAAACAATTAATCTCTTGATTTTTTATTTATTTATATAAATCAATTAATAATAAGATAACCAAAGGTTCCTTAAAGAAGACTGCTTATGAAATTAAAGCAGGTGAAACTAAAACTTTTCCACTTAAGGAGTTCTGGATTATAGAGCAGATTGACAGACGAAAAAGATATATTTAAATTTTCAATCTAAATCTTGATATAATTGCTGCTCTAAGTGTGTCGCTCTGTCAGCTTAAAGCATGTTTTAGAATCTCTACACCAATTAACGATTAATTAATTGATTAATAAATTAGTTGACAATTATTTCAATAATCAATTAATCACGATTAATCCAATTAATTGGATTAATTACATCTAACATGAAGGTATCAGAGGTAAACTTTGTAGATATAAGCTTTTTTGTTTTTCCTTATAATTTATGGAAGCAAGGAAAAAATAAATCAGACAGCTTATCTCATAATTACGAGATGTTATAATTTTTACCTTGAAAGCATGCTAACGCTTAGCAACAGCTTAGCCTGAATCTGTTTGAAGTTGAAGTTTTTGGGTTCCGATGAGTTTTAGCAGAAAGCAGAGGACTGCAGTCTGGCTTCATTCAAACCGTCTGGTTTCTGTTTGCTTCCAGCCGATCAGGTGTACGGGGATCAGGACATGCACGAGGTGGTGAGGAAGCACTGCATGGATTACCTGGTGAGTCGCTCTGTCCGATCACGTGACCCCCCCCTCGGCCAATCGGCTACAAACTGCCGGCATCTTGAACGAGGCTCGTTTTTCCCCCTCAGATGAAGAACGCAGATTACTTCTCCAACTACGTGACGGAAGACTTCACCACATACATCAACAGGAAGAGGAAAAACAATTGCCACGGCAACCACATCGAGATGCAGGCCATGGCCGAGATGTACAACAGACCGGTGGAGGTGTACCAGTACAGCACAGGTGAGTCCGTGGGCCCAAACGGACCCGGATCCCATTGGTCCTCCTTCATCCTCATCGTCCTCCTCTTCCTCCTGCAGAGCCAATCAACACATTCCACGGCATCCACCAGAACAACGACGAGCCAATCAGAGTCAGCTACCACCGCAACATCCACTACAACTCTGTGGTGAACCCGAACAAGGCCACCATCGGGGTGGGACTGGGACTGCCTGCCTTCAAACCCGGGGTACCAGAACCACACCAGAACCCTGCAGTAATACACACAAAAACCACTTCATTATTCCAGAGACCAAAACTAAACCAGGCTCTCATTTCCTCACCTGCTGTTGCCGCACAGCCGTTCTGGAGCTTTGGACTCCAGAACGAATGGAAGCTCTAACCGCCGGTTGTCTCTTCCTCCCAGTACGCAGACCAGTCGCTGATGAAGTCGGCCATCAAGACGTCAGAGGAGTCGTGGATCGAGCAGCAGATGCTGGAGGACAAGAAGAGGGCGACGGACTGGGAGGCCACCAACGAAGCCATCGAGGAGCAGGTGGCCCGGGAGTCCTACCTGCAGTGGCTGCAGGACCAGGAGAAGCAGGCGCGGCAGGTAGGAAGCGTTGACCCGGCAGAACCGACCCGTCGTCCTGTTTCCGCTGTGACCTGGTTTCTGTTTCCAGCCCCGTAAAGCCAGCGCCACCTGCAGCTCGGCCACCGCCGCCGCCTCCAGCGGGCTGGACGACTGGAGCGCCCGGTCACCGCGGCAACGGGACGCCGACCCCTCTCACTCGGACCTCACGACCGCCCCGTCGACCAACAACAAGCCGCCGTCCCCCGCCGGGGCCGCCCTCATCCTGAGCAAACCGCCGTCGCCCTGCGCCCCAGGTAACTATCCTGAGCCTCACCTGGCGACCCTTGACCTTAACAGGTTGTTTACGTTTTTACGGAATAAAATGCCCTTTTTCTAAACACATGAGCCAAAAGGAATGATCAGAAAAGCATCAAACGCTTAGAAGTCTGTGAAACAATCAATGGATCATTATTTATACCTAAAACTAATGCTGTGATTTAATTAATTTAGTGTTAATCGGTAAAAAAAATAAAACTAATAATTTCGTTGTGATCACTGAGTCTGGGAACGGCCATTTTTGCCCAAATATAGTAGCCCCCTCCTCTCCTGCCATCTTCCAGCAGTGACGCCACGGTGCGGTTAGCCTACAGCCATTCTCCCCGCTTCCAAGCTAAATCAATGGGAACTACTAGACACATCTGCAATCAACAACAATTATTGAAGATTTCCAGAGGACTTCACCATTGAAATTCACCAGAGCTATAGTGAAACTGACAATGCCCACGCGTGCATGGCAGCTGGATGCTGGAATACATCGGGTAAAAGTGAAAAAAAGAGTTATTCCAGCCTTTCTGATTCCTGATCCTCCACGGACGGGTTGGCGTTGGATCGCCAACTTGAAGAGGGAGGATTTGCCATCGAACTTCTGGCCAGAGAAAACCCGTGAATATGTAGCCAACATTTGGAAGAAGAATGTTTTCAAGATGACTTGATAATAGCGCTGGTAGACAAACACCAGATACAGCACTGGGACTTGCTCAACAGCCGATACCGCACTGCTACGTCACAAACCAGTAGGTGGCAGTAGTGTTTCTTTGACAAACATGGATGCCTCCAGTAAAGCACATTCACATGAAAAATTACTCTGAATTAAAAACACTGGATCATTTATTGAACAGGTGATGGAATGATCAGAACTTTAAGGGTTCTGTTTATGCTCCTCTGTTCAGGTCCCAGCAACCAGAGCCGCCACCTGGAGTACAGAGCCATCATGCAGGAGATGTCCCCCACAGTGCTCGGTAAGACCCACGCCCAGACACGGGTCTCGCCGGTCCTGTTCGACCTCGAGGGTCCGACCTTTCAACGGTTCCACTTCCCCAGACAGATTCTGAGCAAAACTTGAGGAGCAGGTCCTCACAGAGATACAAACTTTTGTTTCCAAGCCAGTCATCTCAGACCTTCTGAGTTTCATTTGTTAAGTTTCCAGTTTTTACCATAAAACTCAGAGCTGATGTCTCAACCTGCAGCTCTAGATTCATCAATCAGGTTCTGTGGAGGTTCTGGTTCTGTTGGTGGTTTTCAGCTTTGATCCAGAATCCAAAGGGGTCAGATAAGATCAGATAAGATGTTTTTACTTTCTAAATGGATCGTTATGAACCAAAGTGTTCTGTCATGTCAAATCATTCTGGCTTAAATATTTATATATAAATGTAATCTTTTTCAGACCATAATGTCACTAAATGTAGAAAAATTGCTACGCGCCAAATCCAGTCTTAAAAATTTGTGTTTTTCAATTAGCCATCTTTCAGGTTGTTAGTTCTACGCCAGCCTGAACACCTAAAATTCATCCCAATCATATCAAACGGTCATCTGTCAACAACGTTTTCTATCATATATCCTATTCCATGTGCCTTGTGCTAATATAATGCAACGGTTGAAACCAGAATCCTTTCCCTTTCCCATTGAGTTGCGCCCCAGTGTTCACGGGATGGATCGCCTTTGCACGTCCGCAGGTTTAGAGCAAACAACATTGTCCAACAGCGCTTGCAGGAAAATGGCTGCTCAGCCATGTAACGGCTGGAAGCCTTCTGCACCAAACCAAGCTTCTGTCGCCTCTGGCGCCCTTCAACACCAGTTTGTCCCAGCTTCGTCCCCTAAATAAAAAATGGATGACGGAGGAGACTCATCCACGGTAATTCTCCTAGACACCTGCTACAAACTTCCTCCTTCTTGCATATGCTTCGTTGTCTATATGCTTCCTGATTAGCGTTATATGGCGTCACGTCACTCATAAGCACAAGATCCCATGGAATTTACCATTAACCCGCAAAATTGCCGTTAACTGGTTGCTTTCCAACAAACCCGCCATGTCCCCAGCCATACCAAGTAACCTTTCCACCAACAACCCCTTTGATAATTCCACCAATCACATCCAAGAATTAAATATTTTATATAGAGAGGATTCCTATCCCAGTTGACAGGATATGCATTTATTTTGTCTTTTAGTTGGTTTAATTAGTCCGCATGCAGATCATTTTATTTTTAATTTATTTTTAACAGTACATGAAGAACTAATTAAATTATTTTCAGATTACAAATAATTCAAGCTAGGGAAAGAAAAGGACTTTTTAGGTTAGATTAGGATTCACTCAATAACTACCTACTGAGTCTAATGGCACAATCTGAAGCCATTCTAGCAGCTAATAGCGATCATGCTAACGTATGCTGGCCTGACGCCGTGATGCTGAGCTGACAGAACATCAGCAGCACAGAACGCCTCAGCTTCTACAGAACAAAAGTCCAGACGGTACCTGTGTGAGAAAGATTTCTGTTATCAGAACGTAAACCTAATCTGACTTTAGGACGCACCAAATTCCACTCAAAACACCCAATGCCACAAAGGTCACCAGGCTGGGACTTGCTGGCGGCCCGGTCGAGGTCCCAAGGCTCGCACATGAGCAACCCGGGCCAGCAAATTTTCGGATTATTTTCTAATGTATTTTATTTTTGCTGTGGATGAGCCACTGATTGCATCTGGCCGTGCCGCCACAGAAGGTCATGAACCCAGGTGTTATTCCTACCAGCGTTCAGGTTAGCTAGAACCCTTCCTGCAGCTACATGGAAGTATTCGTGTTTGGACCGCTCTTCCTAACCATGGCGCCTGTGTTTGTAGGTCTGACGGACTGAGACGACGAGATCCTGGCCTCGTGCTCTCCCAGCAAGAATACCTGACACCATCAAACACCAGAGCGCCACGCCGCCATGCATAGTGAGAGCGGAGCCGCCGCCGTGGACAGCAAAGCGATAGCCGGGTGACGGCGTCCGACCTCGCTTCCGCTTCCTTCCCCAGACCCAACCCCACAGACGGAGCTCTAACATGAGAAAATAAACCACCCAACCACAATGCACTCTTTTTGTTTTCTAAATCAAGCGCTTCACGCCCCACCGTCCGCCGCCGCCGCCCCCCACCCTCCTGGTTCCCTCTGAGACGGAGCTGGGTCCCTGCGCTGATCCGGGATCAGTTCTTATTTAAATGTGGACAGCTTCCAGCAGTTTGAATTTTTAGTTCCTGTTCTCACAATCAGGCTGTCGGCCCCGCGGTTCCGACCCGAGCCGGACTGTCCGGGGGCCATCCGGCTCTGCTCGGCGATCAAAAGTCTTATCATGTTCTGTTAGGCGCCGATCATTCCCAGCGAGGGCGCAGCGGATAGAAACGCCTCCTCATCATCACCTTCATCAGACTTATTTAGCTGCATGTTAAACAGCCGAGCTCATCATAGAAGAAATGACGACTTCAAAGGAGAAGACATAGAAAATTGTCATACTTATCCTCTTAATGATTGATTATTGTTGCTATTATTAATAATATAAGTTTGTTTTATTTTATTTTCTCAGTTGGGATGAAAACTTTTTTTTGTTTCTTGGAATAAAAAGAGGAAGAAGTTTCTGAAAAGTAGCTGCGCTTCATGTTTCCAGCCTTTAAATGTCTGTTCAGCTTCAGCTCCACCCACCGGGCTCTCCTCAGAACCCGGGTCCGGCGGCTCGACTCGACGCGGCGCCGACCAGGAGCCGGCGATCCAGAACTTCAGACATTCCTCAGATCCGTGAATCTTTCTCAGGTTAAGGAGCAACAAATATTCATGTGAAGAAGAAGAAAGCGCTTCATGTTGAGCAACATTTTAAATCTCTGAATGGAGCAGGAAGAGTTTTCTGTTCGCTCTGTGGTTCTTCAGGTTGATCCAGATCATCAAAAGCAAAGAACACGTTTTTTAAAAGTTTTTTGGTTTATTTCCATTTACAAAACGTGTTCTTTGCTTCTAAAAATAAAGGAACAAATTCTGTCCATACACAAGTTTGCTGCTAAATGTGAACGCTGTAGTTCTTTAGATTCTCATCGGACAGTCAGCTTTAGTTTTCCCTCCACATACGATGCGTTCAGGATCTTAGCTTCTCCTTATCTGCATGTTATGGTTCCTCTTCAGGAGGAAATGTTCAAGTAAAAACTTTAACATTTCAAGCACTGATCTTGAATTTCAGTGAAGGGTTTGTTCTTTATGAATATTTATAAACAAAACATTCCAGGTTTGGGTTTTTTTCCAAGAAATTTTTACTGTAATCGAGTGCATAATTTGATTACACACAAATAGTTGATGCATTATATAAAGAGAGTTTTTATGTTTTGATATCTTTAAACTGTTAACATAAAAAGTGATTCTTGGAGATGCAAGATGTGACTTCAGATCTTATAAACTACGCAACATCCTGCGGCTGACCTCATGATGCCTTCATGGTACCTCTGCTGTAAGAGGACGGATGTCTGTTGGCCTATTTAGGGAATTTAGAAATGTGGAAGTTAGTGCAAAGGAACCTGAATCATCTCAGATCAGCCCATTTTTCCTGTAAACTGTGCTTGCAATGTAATATATTAGACTGATTATGTTATAAAAGGTAAAAAAAATCTAAAACAAGAAATATTTGGTAAGACCCACACAAAAATAAAATTGCATAAGATTATTATGCAATTTTTTTTTTTTTTTTTTTTGGCTCTTTTGCAAATGTTCTTTTCATCACAGTAGGTTAATTTCACCCTAACATACAATTAACTAAAAAAAAAACAATGTATTGATTCTGAAAGGAAATTAATATATTTTAAAAAATAATAATTATTAAAAGCATCTTTTAAACGACAGAAATAAACGATTGAGTAACAGACAGATTGGGTGAGACTCCCAACAAGTTCCCTGAACGCATCACCTACTTCATCAGATACAAACTGACAGGAAGCTGCGCGTGCTTGTCGGAGTAACCGCCATTTTTTTTTAAGAAGCGCGCGTGTTCGCGGTGGTTTCTATGCTAGTGTGTTCGCGCGCGCACTGATGTTTGAGAGGAAATCGGCCGCTTGCTTCCCGTCAGTTCATCAGCGCGAGCCTCCCCCCCTCCCCTGCCTGAGGTTCTGAATTCTACGAATTCTTCCCCACGCGCCGTTTCCAATATTAATGAGCCGACAGCTTTAATCCCATTGGCTGCTCAGTTCAAAACATTGAGCACACCGTGCTGTTCTGATTGGATGGGAGGATTAGAAAAGGCGGGGCGCAGAGAGGATATATATAAGCAGAAGAAAAACAGCGACGGAGCAGCAGGAGCTGCCGCTGAACTAGAAGCCTCAATATTAGATATTTAGGCAACAGAACTGAACTTCCCGGCAGTTCCGAATCCTGAACCGGACTGCCTGAGCGGGAAACACCAGGACGCTTCCCCAGACGGGTTCTCCTAAAAAGTTCTGGACCGTTAAAATCTGGACGAGTTCCGCGACAAAGTTGATGGATTTAAGTTCTTTTCAACTGGATTAAAAAGGGAGAAAATGTTTGAGAAAAGACCAGCGGATCCGCATGTGGAGGAGAAGGTGGACGGAAAAGATGGTAAGAAAAGAGGATTTAAAAGATAACCTGAAAAGTTTTGTTGTTTTTAACAGCTATTATTGTTGCTTTATTTTGTGGATTTTAAGATTTTTTGATTTTAACTCGTTGGCTTTGAAGTTGGCTTCGATTGGCGGCTCTGCATCGGAACCAACGTTTAAAAAAAACAAAAGTTTTAGGATTTCAGACAGAATTTATTCAATACTATTTAAAGCGCCACTTTTGTTCAAGTTTAACAATTTTACATGACATAAAATAATTTACTTTAAAAATAACTATTAAAAAGCCAGCATGATATTTGCTGAATTAGAGTTTTGAATAGATTCACTTCCGGTCCAGTTTTGACCTGCTAGACCTTTACGCTGTTGTTTTTATTATTATTTTATTTTATTATTAATATAACAGTTTCACATGCAATTTTCACATTTTGTTACTTTTTATTTAACCTTCATGGATTAAAAAATAAATTTAAAAAATCTGATTGTTTTTTTGTTATTTTTTCCGGCTGAAGTTGATTAATTGACCCACTAGTTTTTTTTTTCCTTTGTATTTTCCATTGGGTAGATGATGGATTTTTTTATGACTTTCTGCATGCTAAATGTCAGGAGACTCCAGGTTAACTGGGGTGGTTCTAACTGATGTGTTTCTATGTTGTGTCCCCTCAGGGAAGGAGGCCTTCAGCAAACAGTACCGCTGCGGCCCGCTGCTCGGCAGCGGCGGGTTTCGATTCCCGTGTTTTTCGGGTCACAGACTTTCTCAGATGGACTCCAGGTCGCCATCAAGCAGATCTCCAGTGACAGAGTCCAGCAGTGGGCCCAGACTGGTGAGTTCAGCTCCAGTTCGATCAGGGAAACCAGTCAGCTGCTGCCTCCCCCTGCTGGTGGGGCAGCAGAACTGCAGCTGTTAGGGGGTTCCAGCGGGGAAACCTGTGACGTCATTTTGGAGCGGATTTTCCCACAGAAAATAACTGGTTCCGTTAACTGGGACTGCCCCTATAAACACCTGCAGTCAGGCGGAGAGGTTCTGAAACCTGAATATGAACGGTTCTGTTCTGACCGGGTTCCATTCAGACCTAGTTCTGTTCTGACCTGGGCCTGTTCTGATCTGGTTCCTCTCTGATCCAGTTCCATTCAGACCTGGTTCTGTTCGATCGGTTTCTGTTTTCCACCCGGGTTCGTTCTGACCTGGTTCTATTCAGACCTGGTTCTGTTCGATCGGTTCCGTTCTAAACTGGTTCGTTGACCTGGTTCTGTTCTGACCCGCCCTGCTGTTTTATTAATATGAATTTATTTTTTTTCCCTGCAGCCCGGTGAGCTCAGCCGGTTCCCATGGAGATCGCCTCTGCTCCAGCGGCTCTCTGAGGTCGGGGTCACGGGCAGCGATCCAGATGCTTGACTGGTTCGGGAGGTGGAGGGGAGGCTTCCTGTTGGTGATGGAGCCGCCCGCCAGAAAAGCCAGGATCTGTTTGACTTCATCACGGAGGGCGGCTGCGGGCGCCTGGCAGCTCTCCAGGTGGGTCTCCGTTGGTTCCGGCCACAGACCTGGGCTCCTCCTACAGGGCGGTTTCTGATGTCCCCCATGCTTGCCCCTCAGGTTGCTGGGAAGATTGTAGAGACGCAGGATTCGTCCATTCTCAGGGAGGGTCACAGAGACATCAGGACGAACATTGTGGTGGACACCAGGGCGCTGGAGGTGAAGATCGCCGACTTTGGATCGCGCTGCTGAAGGACGCGGCGTGCGGCGAAGTTTGAAGGTGCGGCATGGAGCTGAAGGAGGGGATGGCCGGCGAGGATGGAAGTAGGCGGGTTTAACATTCTCTCTATGCGAGGTACGCCGTCTACAGCCCCCAGAGTGGGTCAAAGTCGGACATTCACCCGCCCCGTCCCACCGGGGCCTGGTCGCTGGCGTGCTGCTCTTCGACATGGTCTGGCGGCGCATATCCCGTTCGAGGCGTGACCAGGAGATAGTCGGGGCGCTGCCTTCTTCACGCGCCCGGCGCCTCTAAAGGTAAACACAGGCCCGCCCTTCTGACTCCTTGCTGGTCGGGGAGTATTCAGTGGCTGACTTGGCTCGCCCTCTCTCCCCGCCCAGAATGCCAAGCTCTTGATTAGCTGGTGTCTCTCGTTCCGCCCTGAGGACCGTCCCTCCCTGGAGGACATCCTGTCTCGCTTTTGGATGGAGGGAAGAGAGGAGGAGGAGGAGGAGGAAGATGTATACACGCTGCCCAGCCGATAAGCGCTAGAATCCAAGTCGGATCAAAGCCACGCGAATAAAGTCACTTTACCTCCACTGAGATGCTCCTCATCTGCGATGAAGAGTTTTTATTTATTGATTATTTATTGTTTCTGATCAGTTGGACGTCCTGCTGGGCCGGGATCAGCAGAGCCTGGGAACTGATGAAGAGGGGGGCTACCGAACTGGCTCCTTCCTCCCGACCCGGCTGCAGGATCTTTGCCATGTTTGTTGTTGTTGTTGTTTTGGGACTCATTAAATCTCAGCTTGTTGGTTGAGATGAGTTTTGGGAAAAACTGTGAAAACCTCGCTGTTGCGCCTCAGATGTTCCGTTTCATCACTTCCTGGTAAAGTTCCCAGGAGCGATGTTCGGTCGGAAGGCACGGCAGTAAAACGTTGCTCATTTCTTCAAAGTGGCTTCCGCCACTTGGTTCTGTTTATTTACATTAAATAAAAGTTCTTGGATCGAGCCACGCAAAGATCCGGCCGTTTGAATAAAAAAAACTGTTGACACTGATTCTTTGGATTCCTGTCTTTGTTTTACAAAGAGGTCTTCACTTTGACAGGACACCAACACAGTTTAACTTGATTCAAAGGGTTGATAAATGATCACCATAATGAACAGAAGTCCATCATTTTACCCATAGATGCCTCATTGATGCTGGCCGACGTGCCTAGAGGGCGGCCATCTTGGATCAGACCAAGATTGTGATAGCTGCAGTCAGAATGAACAGGATCTAACTTTTTATTAACACAAAAGACTCTAGGCCAGAAATAATCTTACAATAATCTCTGTCATGTCAAAACCCCTTAAAATACCTAAATTAATTCTAAAATTACGTTAGATTACACTGATTTATTCTGATTAAAAACTATTTAAACTAAACTCAAACTGGATAAAATATGCATATTTTTTGTGCTCATAATTTAATAAGCACAAAGTTTTATATCATAAGATTATGTTTTACAAATATATTTGTATACTACATTATTATTCAGTATTTTTAAGGATTGCTCTTTAATGAGTATTCTGATCTATAGATGAAAATTTGTAATGTGATTTACAAATGAGTAAATTTTTTTATGTTTTTTTGTCATTTTCAGGACTTTCTGTCAAATCGTAGTGAATGGTAAATTTATGTTGTGTCTAACTAAAGGATTTTAGTCCTTATAAATTTGTCTAAACTTCTTACAAAACTCTTTTTCAAACTATGTTTAATCAGTTAATATTTGTCATATATAATATATAAATATACAATAAATATATTTATATCTTAGAATTTGTTTTAGTCTTAAGTTCTTGTGATATGTAAAAGATTATTGTAATATCTCTAATTTCTTTTTTTTTAAGTTTGTTTTTTATATATATATATTTATATATATGACACACATTAACTGATCAAATATAGTTTAAAAAAAGAGTTTTGGAAGAAGTTTAGGCAAAAAGCCTTGCCAGAAAGTCTTGCAAATTACCAAAAATAAATAAAAATTTACATAAAATAAAAATAATTTACTTTGCATTACAACAAATTTTCCTCTATAGATCAGAATACTCATTATCAAAGAGCAATCCTTAAAAATACTCAATAATATAGAATATAAATGTATATTTCTAAAACATAATCTTATAACATAATATAAAACTTTGTGTTTATCAATTTATTTAATATCAAAATATATATATTATATATAAATATAATATATATTTGCATATAGATTTTATTTAGTTTGAGTTCAGTTTAAGTAGTTTTTACTCTGAATATATATGTGTAATCTAACATAAAAGTAATTTTAGAACTAGTTTTGATCTTTTAAGTTGTTGTGACATGACAGAGATTATTATAATATTATTGTAATATGTGATTAAAATGAGATCTATGGCGCCTCCTGTTCATTCTGACAGCAGGTGGTCCGATCCAAGATGGCCGCCCTCTAGGCACGTCGGCCAGCATCCAATGAGGCGTCTACCTATAAAAATGTCTAACATTGATGCAGGTTTTATTTTCTGCAGCTTTTCCCTCTAACCTGTTCTGGTCCTTTGAACACCAGGCGGCTATGGCAAGCCATTTGTCGCTTTATTCTGGACAACATTTATGACAAATTTGAACTTTATTTAAAGGATGTTTCATTTGGGATCAAAATATTAAAAAAATAACTTTCTGACCATTTCTTCTTATGTAATCTTTTGCTACTGTTGGCCATGTTTTATATCCACAAATATAAAATTATTAGGATTAAACCTTCATCTATCTCTATTTTAAAGGAAAACAACTTCTTTTTCTACATTATCCTCCTCCAATAACAAAGGCTAAGGTTAAACTTTATATTTATGCTCTAAATTCAAAGTATTTATGTAACCTCTTCTACATGCTTCTATGTGTAGCTTTACTTAATCTATTATTATTTTTACTATTCTAAGTTATTTTTGTTGATAATTTTTTGTTTAAACCCCTATATTGTTCACAGGAAATCATACTCCTTACTTTTTGTTTTATAAAGAATTTTCAAAATAAAAGCTTATTTAAAAAAAAAAAAAGTATATATAATATCAGAGATTACAGTTCATTGATGTTTAGCCTACGCCCCTGCTGGTCATAAGATAATAGCCTGTGATTCATTCACCGTTAAATGTAAATTGTCATAAATGTGGCCTTATTTTAACATATTTTCATGTTTTGAACTGAGGATTGTTTTCTTTGGTTCCTCTCTATTATTTTAAGCTTTTTTCTAATTCAAACAATTTTTACTTCAGCCTGATTAGCTCAACATCGCCAAAGCATTAACAGAGGGCAAACTTAAATAATGCTTGGATGAAAAACATCAAAAAATGTTAAAATCATTTTTTACTGAACTTATTTTTTGTTTCTTATCATATTTTATGTCTTTATAAGAAGTATGTCAAAATATTTTTATATGATTTCATTTTATGTATCTGAAAGTATGCGGGAAAAAGCCGTTCTGGTCAGAAATTAGTCAGACGATGAAGGAAAACATGGACGCATTTGTAGTTAGCCTCGTTCAGATTGGTTAATAAGGATTTCTGGATGATGAGAAACTTTTTAATCATCTAATTAATTATCAATCAATCAAACTCTGGTTTTCCTGAAAAAGTTTTGAATGAGACTCAAAAGGTGCATTTTCAGGAGAGGAAATGTGCTTTAGTTTCTCTGAGTTGGATGGGTTGTTATCTGGAACATGGGCGGTTCCAGATGGGGGGCCCTCAGGGGCCAGTGTGGCTCTGCAGAACTTTTTATGGCTCTCTACTGAAAACATAACCTGCAAAAATTTACAAATGCGAGTATTTTTTTCTTGAAATAGGTGTAAATTTACTTGATTTAAGCAGATAGGGAAGAAAAATCTGGCGGATGGAAATGATTAATTGTTTAAAGAAAAAAACAACTTATTTTTGAATTCAAAAGTTCCTGATTATCTTGCTTTATGGAACCAAGTCTTCCCTTCCTTTTGATCATATTATTTATTATTTATCTATGCTTTTTTTTTCTATGTCTGCTTCTGTCTCCTTGAACCCCAGTAGACACTCAGCAGATGGCGGCTCACACTGGCCTGGCTGCTGGAGGTTTCCTTTCCTGTTAAAAAGAGAGTTTTTCCTCTCCACTGTCAAACACAAGCATGCTTAGTGTGTGAGGGGATTGCTGAAGAGTCAATGAGTCGACATGCAATCGGCTGGTTTTCCTGTGATAGAAAACTTTGAATCAATCTGACTGGATGATCTGGTGAACTGGAAAGTGACCTGAGATGACATGATGTGAATTGAGCTATAGAAATAAAACTGGATTTGAAATTAATTGCAAATACGTTGATTTTAAGATTTTTTACTTTTTTAGATCAGTTATTGCAGTTTAATACTAAAATTGGTTTCTTATGATGATGTGCATTTCGACAAAACGAGTCTGTAAACTGATTTGTCCCCTTGACCAATTTAATATTTTACCTTTTACAATTTACCTGAACAGTTATTTAAAAATTTACAGAAATTACCATTTTGTGGCTCATTTAAACTGCAATCTGCTCTTCTTTTATTCTTTTTGTGTTTAGAATTTTATTCTTTTGCTCCCATAAAAAATGATTGGTCCCAGCGAAACTTTCAAAACCACAACTGTATCTAAATTTTTTAAACCAAAAATGATTTTTAAAAATTTAATATGTCCAAAATTGATATTTGTGATCAATTTAACTGATATCAACCCCATAATTACTAGAATAGATATCTGAAAAATAGAAAAAATGACTTTTTCTTCTTTTAAATAATTAAAATAACATCCATAATAAATCAAATCATCATTAAAATATTCTAAATTAAGATTTTACAATCCATAATGTTTTTGTGTAATCGTGTTCTACAGGAGTAAGACTCTCTGTCCATCAGTTCCAGCTCTGTAGCTGTAGTCCTACTGACCTTCCGGGACAGCTCAGCGCCAGTCCACGCAGCAAGTTTCTCCCCTGATGCTCCAGGGGCTCCTGCTCGCCCCTCCACGGACCCTCCACTCAAGCTCCGGTGCGCTTTCATCCGTCAGAGCCGCCCTGCCCTCCAGACGCCAGGACCCGCCGGAGGTTCCGGAACACCGGCCGGTTCGGAACTGATATCGGAGCCAACCCAGGAGGCCAGCGGCGTTAGCAGTGTAGGCTGTGGGGGGTGAAGGTTCGGTCCGGACGGGCAGAGCGCAGCATGGCGTCTGTGAGCAGCAGTAAGACCGGGGAGGTTCCGAACTGACCTGTAGAATGAAGGTGAAATATAGCTCTCGGATTAAAACACTGAATTTCATTGAACCTTATCAGCCTTTTTAAACTGGTTGATCCAGTGAGAGCTGCAGCTAATGCAGCTAAATCTACCAGTTTGGGCCGAATAAACAACTGGTTATCGGTGTTCAAAGCCGAACTATCAGTTGCTATGGTGACTAATTTATATTAGTGGAAGAAGTCGATATTCAAAGGTGAAAAGCAGCTTTGATGTAAATCTGCTGTTTTTAGATGAAGTTTGGCAGAGATCCGTTTCTCTTATTTAGCTGACTGGTGCAGTTGTACAGGTGAAGGTTCTGTTAAACAGCCATTCCTCCTTAAGCACTGCGGCTTTAAGGTGGAATGAGCGGTGACGGCTCAGTAAATGTCACCTGGTGACGTGGAGCTTTGACTCAGGTGTGTCAGCGGCCCCTGAACACATGGGGGGGGGGCCACTGATGAATGAACTTATTGTGCTACGGAAGAGGAAGTAACTGATTTTTACATTTTATTTGAGTATAATATGCAGAAAACTAGTGATCTATATATTATATTAATTATTTATAATGGTAATAATCTCTATACTCATTCAGTAGAAACCCATGTCCTGTATTTATGGAACCATTATTTATCCTCCACTTCCTGCTATTGTACCCGTACCTGTGTAATGCCAATAAACTTGAATCTGATCTAATCTAAAAAGTCTTTTTTTCTCAGAATTCTGACTTTAATCTCTGAATTCTGTCAGCTAACAAACATGTTAGCATCAAGCTGTAGCCATTTATGTTTTATAGACTAGATATCTTCTTTTAATCACCTTCTGCTCCTCCGTTAATGTAATAGCATCACCAGGTACGGAAAAACTCGCCTTATTCCGCCATTTTCCACCAATGTGTTCCTGTTTCTCCCAAACTACTCACACCTTCATGGTGCCCATCTACATTAAGATCCACAATTCTGAGATTAAAGTCAGAATTTTGACTTTTTTTCTCACATTCTACTGAAATAATATTTAAAAATCAGTTAACTTTTTTTCATTTTTCAGTGGCCCTAATCCCCTTCCGTATGAATCTGACCCGGTTCTCCCTGCATGTCTGCTGGGTTCAGGGTGAAATGGATTCCAGAGAAGCAGAATAAAAACCGAAAAATTTTATTTGCTCTAAGAACAAAAAACTCAGAGGAGATATTTTTCTAAAACGTTAAACATTCAGAAAAGCCTAAAGATATAGTTAATGATAGACTCTGTGTCTGCACCTTGAAGCTCTCTTGAATTCTCCAATCCTGAAAAATGTTTTTTTTGGGGGGAAAAATCCCAATAACCAGAAGAGATGACAACTGATTCTGATTCTTGTAATCTTCAGGTCAGATTATACTTCTGCAAACCGCACACATCAACTGTCGCTTGGTTCTGGTTGAGAACCAGTTTTGCTGGTTTGCTTCTGCACCATCAGTCTGGAATTTCTAGGGATGCGCAGCAGTTTACCGCCAAAGCTCAAGGGGGAGCCTATTTGAAAATCCTTGCGAGAACTTCGGCGGTGCCGGCTGCAGTGTTTATTTTCCAACAATAATGGCGCGCGTCTGCAGGATATCATGGTCACAGAGATGGATCTTGCGTAGACATCGCAGAGGAAAAGGTTCTGTTAATGGAGTTGGCAAAAAAGACCGATTAACCTTTCATCATAGTTTTCTTTTGTAGTTGTTCCTCGGTTTTTAAAAATGGCGCGCCGCGGCAACCGAATGGAGATGGACGAACACACACAGACAGCTGTAAAGGCGTACTAAGGACCAATCACAGCTGGTTTGTGTCTGCGCACATCCGCTTGAGGTCTTCTACGGGTTTGCGACCACAAGTAGAAGCGTTGTGAGGATTTTTTTGAGGTGCGTGACGACGGGTAGCAGAACCTCTGCACGGGGGGTGTGGTCACGCACAGAGACAGATTTGACGCTGCAGAGGCTATGCATCAGACGCATAAATTGGACTTTACTCAGATCAGAGAAATTGCTTAGAGTTACATAAGGCAGCTGCTCACCTCTCAGGAAGTGGCCCCGATTAACAGTTAAAAAGACATTTTATAAATCTCCAGTCAGCCACATCATCACATCAAACACATTAGCAGATGTGGAGACATCCATGGCTCCAGCCGTATCGCAATATTACACTTTGTTCTTACGTGAAGGACGCCGCTCTCATTCCATTCCCAAATCATTTTCCATGAACACAATGAAGATTATAACTGTATATCTGGACAGATAAACTGTCTTAATTAGATAAACTACTGGAGAAAACATCAGTTCTGACACAAAACAGGCAGCTAATATTAAAGTCGTAGGGAAATCATATTTCAATGTCAAATCATTCTGGCTTAAACATGTTTATAAATGTACTCTTTATCCATATTGTCCAAAAAAGTTAGAAAATTTATATTTTTATTAAAAATCCTGTCTTAAAATCACCTAAATTCGGCCAATCATATATCGATGGTCATCTGTCAATCAAATATTTTTCCAGTCATAGCATCTTGATTCATCTGTTGCACATCCAGTTAGTCACAGTCAGAGAGAAACAGGACTACACTGGAAAACAGTACAAGCCTTCAAACATCTAGAAACAAAGGTAAGTTGATGGCAGCAGCACAGCTGATATTTCTCCATAAGTTATTAGCAGAACGTTAGAGATTGAGCCAACAGATTCTGCAGAGTTCCTGCACACACATAGAATGATGAAAAAGGGGTCCCTATGTCCTCCAGCAGTCTCCGCCTATAGCAGCAGAACTATAGAGATAGCTCAGGATAACCCGAGACACCTCTAACTAGAAGCTTTATAAGTAGACATTAAATGCTTGTAGCGCGGTTATCACCCCCCTGTTTCCTTTTTCCTGTAGCTAACAGGAAGTTGAAGTACATCAGTCTGGCGGTTCTGGTGGTCCAGAACGCTTCGCTCATCCTCAGCATCCGCTACGTCCGCACGTTGCCGGGGGACCGGCTAAGCTACAGATCGGCCGTGGTCATGGCGGAAGTTCCGCACCTGACGACATGCCTGCTGATCATCCTGCTGCAGCCGCTAACGCAGTGTACCGCTGTTCCAAGTCTGAGCGACTCGGTTCTGATGCTGACGTCTCTTTGCAGTCAACCTGAAGGAGACCGCCTGCTTCCTGCTGGACTCCGTCGTCTTTCAGTACAAAGACACCCTGAAGCTGGCGGTGCCGTCCCTCATCTACACGCTGCAGAACAACCTGCAGTACGTGGCCATCTCCAACCTGCCGGCGGCCACCTTCCAGGTCAGACCAGAACCGCTCCAAACCATTTCCTTCCCCTTTAAGACACTGCAGCGTGCGTCTAATCACATGACTCCACTGAGCCAATCAGAAGTTTAAACAAAGAGAATGGTGGATTAGCCCAGTGATGAAGCATCTAACCCCCGGATTCCATAATCTCTGTCACCGCGCCGCTCGCGTACGTCGTGCATCGTATTTCTCTGTCATGTTAACCAATAAGAACTGTTCCACAGCCTCCGCACGTCACCGTCCATGCACGTCTTCTCCGTCTTTCATCGTCAAAATACGGAGCCGAGATATTCGTTACTCCACTCTGCTCCGGCCAGATCAAGATCTGCTTCTGCACTCTTACCAAACAGGAAAAAGAACGTCTAGAAGATCCAGTTTGTCAAATTAAAATATAACGACAGATTGGTCACTAAATTAGAGCGTAATTCTTATCTATTCCCCAAAACTAAGAGGGTTTAATTAAATGATTGGATGCAAACTATTGGTTCTTCAACATACCATGAAGCATATTACTCATCTCCATCAGCCAGACGTCTTTTAACTCTAGAATCAACATTTCTACGCTGTCAGACCTCAGAACCCGAAAAGATCCGTGGATTAAAGCTTTTATGAAGCTGATCCATATTTGCTAAGAAGCTTCTAGCATCAACGTTGGAGCCAAAGATGATTGCAACTCGTACCTGATGGTTCTAATAGGCTCCTCCCCCTTCAGGTGACGTACCAGCTGAAGATCCTCACCACGGCGCTCTTCAGCGTCCTGATGCTCCGGAAGTCTCTGTCCAGGGTCCAGTGGGTCTCTCTGCTGCTGCTGTTCGGGGGCGTGGCCATCGTTCAGGTACGTCCGCTTCTCCAAACACCGACACTGGTCGAAAGTATTCACACCCCTGAAGGTTCAATTCAATTCTATTCAGTTTATTTCTATAGCACCAATTCACATCATGTCATCTCCAGGTCACTAGCAATTAAACCAGATCCTATAGTCAAAAATTGATTCTAAGTTTTCTATCTAAGGAAAACCAGCTGATTGTTTAGACTGATTGACTGAAAGGCAATCCATCACACTAAGCATGCTTGTAGCCACAGTGGAGAGGAAAACTCCCTTTTAACAGGAAGAAACCTCCAGCAGAACCAGGCTCAGTGCTGAAAAAATGATGTGCTACAGCAGGCTAATGTGGCTTACCTGATGGTCACTAGTGTAGTTTAGCTAATGTTGCTGAGAGTATATAGTTTAGCTAATGTTGCTACTGTAGCTTAGCTAATGTTGCTGAGATTACATAGTTTAGCTAATGTTGCTAGTGTAGCTTAGCTAATGTTGCTGAGATTACATA
>JAGKQL010000202.1:0-38998 GCA_018398635.1 Cyprinodon brontotheroides
AATAAAACTAGCAATTGCTTTCATAAGAAAAAAAAAAAAAAAGGAATTTTAACACAATCCAACAGTCCATCCCCTGTCCTCTGCATATCTGCTGAAATAATCTCATCTAGCGTTATTCATAACTGGCCTAAAGGAAGGGGATCACCTTAGGCTAGATTTTGAAGAGCTAATGCGTGCTGGCTTGTTAAAGAATGACCTCAGGTGCAATGGACACCATATCACAATCTCTTTTTTTACTTCCGCTTAACCTTCCTTTATTATAATCATGCAGAGCAATCTGAACAGGTTTCACAATATAATGTGAATAAATAGATAGTTTAGATGCTGAAAATCTTAAATAAGAATTCTTACTAAAAACTATAGTAAGAAACACAACTAAACATATTTAAAAAATGGTTTATTTAAACAAACAACATACAGTAGGACAAAGGAACAGCCACGAGGGTAAGCATAGAAACCTAAAATAATGTTAGCAAACTTTTGAAAATTAGGGGAAAAAAACCAAACATAATGGAACTAAACAAATAATTTCACCAAATGCCTTAATTTACTCAGTTATTGCACCAGCTGTTGGTTTATTATTAGCTTGATAATTAGGCTAGCACTGACTGTAAACAAACAGAGCAGCTGTCATCAAACTGAGGGAAATAATTCAGATTCTGTACCTAATTAATTTCGGAATACCCTCCACTGTAAAAAACAAAATAAAAACAAATCGCTGTAATCGTACAGTCGCCTCGAAACACACGCAAAAAGGTTGAATTTGTTTAACGGTTCCAGTAGCGGCTTCAAAGACCTCCGACTTACCTGCTGAGGATTCCTGCTGCTCCCTCTTCGCCGCACTAATGTCGAAAAAGCCCAGCGTCTCTGGCAGCTCTGGGGTTATCCTGTTTTTTCCCGACCTGTTAAAATCCTCCCAAGGTCTTCTCTGTCTTTTTCTTAGCTCGGTTTCGCTCTCTTTCTCTTCTGACAGCTCGGTCCCCAACACGTCCGCCATCTTTACTGTGGTCAACGCACGACGTCATCAAACTGCGTCGCTCTACGACACGTCAACTGAGCGGCTTATACAAATACATATACAAAATATACATATTTTAATATTTATGAAAGAAAAAAACGGATGTATGTATTTATGTATACACATATATACCTACATACTGCTTATTCATATTTTAATAGTCATATTTTGTAAATCCACCTTAAACTATATAAAAATTCTAAAACAAGCCAACGATGGTTTTATTATTATTTTTCAAACATATATCCTATCAATTAATAAAATGCCTAAAATAATACAATGGATAGATAAGATTATTTTTGCGTGATATAAAATACCAAATAATAAAGGTTTATATTCAATAACAAAGACCATACAATTTAAACATTTCAAGCTAGGGTATGTTAAAAAAATATCTTAGGTTTAACCGTGTGTTACATCTAATTAAAGAACAGTTCTCAAGACTTTCCTCATGGGGGCGCCAAAGTTCTATCAAATCTTTTCAAATTTAAAGTCTACCCAACAACAGCAATTTACAAAAGATAACTTTTACATCAAAGTGTTTTTGCAAGACTGGACATTGTAAATTATTCAGGTGTCTCATGCTCTTAAAATTGTAAAAAATGATCATGTTAATTCTTAAAAATATGGAATCTAACTTGATGAGATCTACTCATGAGCCTGTTTCTGTTTTGTGCATATTTGTGGTTGTTTTCATGTTTTCACGGCTGTCTGTGCCACAAATGAATTGCAAAAATCACAAGTTAAGCAAATGAAAAGCTGTATTTAAAAAAAACAACAACAACAAATTAATACATAAAGAAAACTAAACAGCTGATATCTCATCAAAGGTTATCACTAAAAGCAAATTTATTGACAGTAAATAAAAGTAAGCTCGTGGTTTGATGTTCACTACTGAGAAAAACAAAACTCAAGCTATCAGCTGTTTTTTAACTTTTATTCAAGAGTAATATAGATCACAACTGTTAATTCATTTCAGTCAGCTTGTATCTCTTTATATGGTCAAGAATGCAAATCTTATGTCCAAATTTAGGGCTATAATAACAGTTTCATTTCTGTTGAAGCTTTTATAACGTAAACCAAGGAAGATAACTCAGTTGTCTAGTTTATCTAAACCTGCATTTATGTGAAATAAAGATTAAGACATTTAAGCATATGCTGTTTTGAAGACAGACGTGTCAAGCTTTTAACAGCACGTCTTTATGAAAAGATAACCTGCATAATGAGTAGTGTTGCGCCGATGCCAGTATTTTGCCTTGATACAGATACCTGGCTGTGCAGTATCGACCGATACCGATACCAGACTGATACCATCTGTTTGAAATTGATGTATGTGTGTATATATGAAGAACTGCACACTACTTGAATGTAAAATAATTGCCGTCATGGCTTTGTCAAGCTGCTGCCTACCTTTGTGAAGCAGGAAAAAGAGACTAATACAAAATGAATCCAGTAGAATTTTTTATTGCCTACCTGGAATGGTTGACAATAGTTGCATAAACTTCTGGCTCTCAAAATAGTACCAGTGACATATTTGTTGGTACTCGCCGATACCAATACGACAATTTTTGTGCTGGATCGGTGCAACACTAATAATGAGCCAACTAATCTATTATATTTGATAAAGATCAGGGGAAAATACATACAAGACTTACCTGTTGGATTTAACCTCAAACCTTTTTATAGTCTCTAGTTGCTCGCTGAAAACTGATTTCATTTCTTTATAGTGTCACAACACATTCTGATGAAAAAAAAAGGAGAACTTATACCAAGGGTGGTCTGTGCAATGAATCCTACTTTTAAAGTGCCATCTATAGGTCCTTAGCCTGGTTTGTTACAAAGAGGTCAGAGAAGATAGTCTCAAAGAAAAAGAGAACTTTTGCAAACTCTCATGCAGTAATGCAGAAAAAGTCCTAGCAAGAGAGATAAAGTGATGAAATCTAATAAAAGTGTCAGCTTTTGGATGTGCACGCCTAAGGAACCAGATTATATCCAGGTTTTGTTCCAATGTATATTCTTTATACACTGTTCAAAAAAATAAAGGGAACACTCAAATAACACTAGATCTAAATTAAAGAATTATTCTCATTGAGTACTTTTTTCTGTAAAAAGTTAAATTCTGCTAACAAAAAAAATCATGCAAAAATTATCAATAGAATCAAATTTATTAATGGATGCCCGGATTTGGAGTTACACACAAAATTAAAGTTAGAAAGCACACTATAGGCTGATCAAACTTCAATTTGTCCTTCAAACAGGACAAAACAAGGCTTAGTATTGTGTGTGGCCTCCATGTGCCTGTACACTATACTGTAACCTCCCTACAATGCCTGGGCATGCTACTAATGAGGTGGGAGATGGTCTCCTGAGGAATACCCTCCAAGATCTGGATTAAATCATCCACCAACTCCTGTATAGTCTGTGGCGCAACATGATGTTGGTGAATGAAACGAGAAATGATGTCCCAGATGTGCTCAGTTGGATTCAGGTCTGTGGAATGGATGGGCAACTCCATAGCTTTATTGCCTTCATCTTACAGGAAGTGCTGATACACTTCAGCCACATGAGGTCTAGCATTGTCCTACTTTAGGAGGAACCCAGGGCCAATCGAACCAGCATATGGTCTCACAAGGGGTCTGAGGATCTTTATCTCGGTACCTAATGGCAGTCACGCTACCTCTGGTGAGCACATGGAGGTCTGTGCAGCCCTCCAAAGAACTGTCACCCCACACCATTACTGACCCACTGCCAGATCGCTTATGCTGAAGGATTTTCCGGGCAGCCGATCGCTTGCCACGGTGTCTGCAGACTCTGTCACATCCGTCACATGTCCTCAATGACAAACTGCTTTCATCTGTGAAGAACACAGGTCACCAGTGGCGAATTTGCTAATTTGTGTTGGGCTGTGAGTACAACCCCCATCTGTTAACGTCAGGTCCTCATAACGTCCTCATGGAGTCGATTTTGAACCGTTAAGGTTAGGAACACGAGGAGCAATAGACATGCTCCTCGTGTTCCTCCTTGCAAAAAGTCAGAGGTACCAGTCCTGCTGCTGGGTTTTTGCCCTCCTACGGCCTCCTCCACATCGCCTGGTATCGTCCCCAGCTTCTGGACACTACAATGACAGACACAGCAAACCTTCTTGCAACAGCTCACATTGATGTGCCATCCTGGATGAGCTGCACTACCTGAGCCACTTGTGTGTGTTCTAGAGTCTGTCTCATGCTACCATGAGTGTGAAAGCACCACCAATGGTGAAAAATGACCAAAACATTAGCCAAAAAGCATAGGTTCTGAGAAGTGGTTTTTGGTCCCACCTGCAGAACCACCCCTTTATTAGTGTGTCTTGCTAATTGCAAATAATTTCTGTCTTTAGTTTATTCCATTTGCACAAAATCTTGTGGAACTGATTGTCAATCAGTGTTGCTTCCTAAGTGGACAGCTTGATTTCTCAGAAGTTTTATTTATTTGAAGTCACATTGTGTTTTTTGAGCAGTGTATATTTTTTTGCTTTTTATCAATAATCTAATATGTCACAGAAAAACAATATGTTTTACCGCACTGAGCGGTAAAACATTGGTGAAAGTAAACTGAGGATAATTCCAAGTTAAGTTTTTGGACAGTAAAATAGCTACACCAAAAGAGCTGTAGAGCTGATTTTCAAATTAAAAGCCTTCTTAGTTCAATCCATCAAGCATCTGCCATGAAAATAAATTAAATGTATATTTTAGAATATGGAGCAAAAATAATGACAGTCCTAAAAAATCCAAAAGAGCTTCCAGGGTATTAAATAGAGTCCTTTTAAATAAATGTTATCATTTTTAGAGTTAATGGTGTAGTAAAGCACATATGGATCAACAAAAAAAAAAACAGGAAAGGATCACCTCTTAACACCACATGCTTTAACCAAATCAAAAGTAGCTTTTTTACTGTAAGCACGGTTTATTGGCACACATAATGGTAAAGCATACATACCAGACATCAGATATAACACTGAACACCTCTGCTATATAATGTACAAATGGTGTCTAATAATACTAGACTCATATTTCCAAATGTGTGAGCTTCCTTACAAATACACAAATAAATACCCATTAAATCCAATTGTATAAAGACATCTGTCATTGTCTTGCCAGTTTTTAAAGAAATCTCCAACAAAAAGAGTATATGCAAGGGTATCGATTCAATTGAAGATTAAAGAACGATTGTGAACACAAACACAGGGATCTTTAAGCATTTCTGTGGGGTGGATGAGATTTTAAGTCAGTCTTTAAATGGTTCCTTTAGTTTGTCACAAGGTACTCATATAACCAAATACAATGACTGTGTGGTTTTTCATTAACTTTGCGGCTTTGGTTCTGTGCTAGCTAAAGAGGTCTTAACTTCTAATAAGAGAAGTTTTGGTTCAAAATAAAGTAAACCTGCAGCCATCCAAACCACCCTACAGAAATAGAGACTGGTATAAAACAAAGAAAAAAAAAAAAGCTGTTTATTCTCAAACTGCTTTCAGTGGTCGCATTTACAGTGGACAAAGGATTCCACCCTGCTTAGTAAGCTACAAACCTTGTGTTACAGTGTTCCCAAACTGATAAACACAAACAAGAAAAAAAAAAACAATCCAATGCATTTCCAAAGAGCACATTTAACAAACCAAATAAAATTGTATAAAATCATGCAGGAGAAGGCTTTGTATCAGTTTGGGAGGTCATTAAAGGGAAAGAAGTCCTACTTTCCAGGATTGATAATTAAAAAACAAAAAATAATAATAAAGCATCAACATGGGTCAGCAAAGTTCACAAAATGATTGGCAAAAGTACAATGTGACTTCAAAAGATTCAGAAAAGAAGCCAAAAATACCAACAGACTACAAACACAATCAAAGTGGTTTGCATGAAATCTGTCCGTGACAACAGCCGGTAGCGATAAAAACTATTCAGGACAGGATTTTTCCTCATTTGAAAAAGGATCCACTTTGTAGAGGACTTTTATTTCCTCTTAATTGGAAATGGAACTCAAGCAACAGTAGAAACAGCCCAACGGCCGACTGGATTTCCAATAAAAATGCAATTGCCTCCAACAATGTTTTCATCTGAGTCCAATGTGCTGAGACACTTCCATGGGCTCTGCTGGCTGCTGAAAACCACATTCCCTTCACAGGCTTTTTATTTCAGAGACATTTTGTTTGTTGTTTTTACTCTTCTCTCCTTCCTACTGTCCGCAGTCAGTGTGATGACTTGTGACCTGCAGGTCAACCAATCACAGCTGAGGTATTCCACCAGACAGGAGGTTTGTATCTGACGGTCCAAGAAGGAGAATTTGATCTAGAGCTTTCCACTCAAGGATTAAGTCAGCCTGGAATAATATTTCTATAATACATTGCATACATCTTGTATGCTTTTCTAGTCTGTAGATACTTCTAAGCAGTTCATCCAGTTCTCTGTGTTTTTTTAAAGAAATGTTGCAATGATTCAGAAAGGAAAATATTCCAGATGACACAGTTTGGCTAGACATGCCAATGATGAGTCTGCAGACAGGTGAATTAGTTATGCGGCATAGAAGCACTGCCCTCTGGGTGAGAGGAGGATGTTTGAATGTCTGACCCACATTGAGCCAAGGATCTGTTGTTTTCTTCTTTTATCTAATATTTGTAACTTTACTGCGAAGGCTGTGGCGCTGTACTCTCTGGCTTGGTGTCCTGGGTGGCAGGTTTGCTGCTCCAGGGGGCGCTGTTACCCAGAGCAGGGGAGCTGTTAAAATCATCCTCATCATCCAGGCCGTTGGTGGCGTCATACTGGGTGTTCTCCAGACGGGTGATCAGGCGCTCATCCTCGTCCCCAAACTCACCGCCCATGAGGGTGGGCTCGCCAACGACCATCACGTCCTGTAAACATTAAAAAAGAAGATGGTGAGAGACTGGAACCTTTCCTGATAAAACAGCTTAAAAATCAAAAATTTAAACTAGTTTTAAAGCTGAAAACAGTATTTGCTGCCTTTGAAATTTCTTTTCTCTTTGCACTTGAATTTAATAGATGATCAAATAAGTTTTAAAGCTGAAGAGAGGCTGTGTAATTATAACCTGTAGTTTTCAATGTTTAAATTTAGAAAGAAAATACAGCTGTTAAAAATGTAGGCTAAATATGTATAGCTAATTTAATGTCAAAGCAGTATCAGAAGGTGAATCCCAAGGGTCTGTTTGAATGGCAATAAACGTTGGCTAATGTAGTCCAAACTTTACGAACTCATGTTTTACATACTAATGTAATATTTAACCAGTTGGAATAACTCTTGAGGTAAGAGATGCTTGCACTCGACACAACTGACATTGCCTAAATACTAAAGGTCACACAGCATGTAGTACACAAATGGATGAAGAGAGGAAGGAAGAAAATAGGCATTTATTGCAACTAGAAGAATAGAATAGAACAGAATAGAAAATCCCTTTATTGTCCCACAATGGGGAAATTCTTGTGTTTACAGCAGCAAAAAGATGATAGAAAAATTGGTCACACAAATGTGGTCCTTAGAAATGTATATAAGAATAACATAATAGTGAAGAGTTAAAAGATAAACAGTTAAAATACTGCATTGTGTACAAGTGCACAATATAAATATTGTCTACCTGGAGAGTTAATAATCAATATCCAGCTATGGACATTTTTACAGTAAGTGATATTTGAAAATAGCAGCAACATCAGAGATGTTCAAAACTAGTATGGTGATTAAAAGATTCTTTGATATTTTGCAGGTCTAATAAAACCAACCTGGCCTTATGTAGTAAAGTAGTTACACAGTAAGAGTCATTTACCTCACTGTTTGGCCGATCTTTGTTTGCAGAATTTTTTTATTAAGTAACGCCTGAGCATTTAGGGCCATTTTTTTGGCCAACATAAGGGCACATAATCTCCATTGGTCTTTAATCAGATGTTTGACAAGTCTCGTTCAAAGCTTTTTTTTTTTTTTTACTGTTGTGCTTCAAATCGCTATCTTGCTGCATAATCCAGTTGTAGTTCAGTTTTGTAACACTTTCTAAAGCAATTTCATTGCTTCTGTTTCTTTCTTTTTTTTTTGTCTTTTTTTCCCCTTCTCCGTTACCTCTGTTTCTGCTCTGTTCACAAATGTCTTTATATTTGGGCAAGTGTGTTGTTTGTTGAGATGGTTGTTTTATGGTGTCGCACAGATCTTTTAAATTTCTTTAATAGATAAGGCATTATGTCCTATTTGTCTCTGTGTCGCCCTGCGTTGGACTGGCGATCTGTCCAGGGTGTACCCCGCCTCTCGCCCGTAGACAGCTGGAGATAGACACCAGTACCCCTCGTGACCACAGCTGGAATAAAGCGTGTCAGAAAATGGATGGATGGAAGGTAAGGCATCAATTAGTTTTGATGTGAAACTGAATTTGGCTCTCTAATGTGTAGACAGAAGGTGTGAGGAATAGTCATCTTTTCACGCAGGACCAAATTTTGTTTGATTGTTTTTTGTTTTGTTTACTTTCAATCATCGATCAAAACAGTTTTTACATTGACTCATTTGAGTTTTGATACCAAAAAGAAAAAATGCTTTACTGAAAGGTTAATACTTTTTACATGATTATGAGTAAACATAGGAGGTACTCACCCTATTACTCTACAACCTCTAAATGCATTTTGTTTGTGTTAAAAGGGGTAAAAGTCAACAGTTCTGAATTTTCAAGATCTCATCTTCTGAATTATATGTTTTCAGCAAATTAGTGTCTGGAAATAACCCGTTTGGACTTAAAGCTTTTTTCAAATTTTTTATTTTTTTCATAGACTCAGTTAAATTGCAAAATATTAGGTCAGGGCTACCAATTAAAATCAGCAGGGTCCTAATAAAAGAAAACCATCAACCAGTAAAGGTCCAAAAAATTTTTCAATAAAAACAAAAAAAAATTTTCCATTTCCATTTAAAATCTAATGCTTTTTGGTTAGAGAACAACAATCGCTCAGTTTGTTATATAGACAGTTTCCTGATTCACATATTTTATAAAACACCCAACTTGACTGATTTCTTTTTATGGTTTAATGAGAGCAGTGGGCTTTTTTGCTTGCCCTGCAAAGGTTTTAAACCTGGGTTTGAATGGCGACAAAGCTTTTCTCAAGCACATATCAAGGTGCTCATTCGTCAGCCTGGATCGATATTTTTTTGATTATAGTCATGGTGGAGAACTTGCTTCACAGCAGCAGGTTGAGCCAAACACTCAAAATGTGCAGGGTCATCTTTGAGCACACCATTTCACTTTTCTTTTACCAGTTCACGCCAGTTCTTGAGAAGTCAAACTTTCTCTGTTCTTTTTTTCTCATCATCTTCTCCTGCTTTCCAATCGCCCAGCTTACCACAGGTTGCCTTCTGTGTCTAAAAGTAGCAGAAGCAGCTTCAGTGATATACTAACAGCTCATTAGCTAATTTGTATCATCTGCAGCCTGGTGCGGACTCGTGCGGGCTTTACCATATTAACAGGAGAAGCGGCGCAAGTGAAGTTGAACACTGTCGTCGGACAACATGTGGTAATTTATAAATGTTTTAAATCCGGTTGGGTCTGGATTAGCCAGCAGTTGGGTCCTCTGCCCTAATATGTCTTTGAAAATGTACCTCTATAGATGTGTAAACAATCCATGAATAATCATAGCACAATTCTTTTCTTTTCTTTCTCAATTCTTTTTAGCCAATATCAGTACAAATAAAATAGCAACAGACGCCATGAGATACTAAAAAAACCATAGGCATTAAAGCTCTTGCTGTCCCTTTTTCAAAGATAAAATAATGGATTTCAGCAAAACAAATGCGATATCAGAAGCTAAACGTATAACCTCCTGTGCTGCTATGTTTATTTTGCCTTGGCTATGGGCTGGGCAGCTCTTGTTTTTGTCACTACCTTAAACCATATTACTACAATGTGGTTCGCTCATCTGTTTTGGTGAACAATCTAAGCTGGAGGCATACAAGATAGAATTTTCATTTGTGAACTCCCAAATAGCGCATGAATTCAGCGCAAAATAACGGTTAGTTAGTTAGTAATTTAATTTCAGAAGAAGAAAAAAAGACAAAGGGGCCTAGTCACGTACTATGACTTTAACAAAACCACAATATAATACATATTCATCTTTAGCTATAACAATATATGCCAAGATATGATTCTGACCATGTTTACTTAGTCCTTTTTGAGACTAAAATGATTTTTGCACCAGAAAACAAGTAGTAGAATTAAACATTGAGATCTGCTGGCAGAACTTATTTACACCTCCTTTACCTTGACAGCTTCTGCAGCGTTATCCCTTGCTTCAATGAACACCAATTTCATATTGGATTTTGAGCACTTTTAAATCTAACTGTATCTTATCCAACTTAGCATCCAGTACCTTTTTCTTTTTACACATTTGCAGAGTTGATCTTATAGTTTTCCTCTTTCTTTTGACTCCTCGTCTGAAAATACAGACTTCCTTGTCTATGCCTCTGGTCACCGGGACTTGTTACAGTAAATATACAAATTGAACAGAACAAACCTGCAACCAAACCTGGCTAGTTGCATAAAACTGTGTAAAATCATAGTATGTGACCAGGCACTTAAAATATTTAGTTTAATCTGAAAATGTAAACGAATGTCTCCATCCATTGATCCATTGATCATATTTTGATCCTTTAGCAACCTCTGTCTTGTGTTGGAAAAACATAAGAAGGAAAACATATTTGAAAAAGTGACAATGTATCCTGGAACAAATGCATCAAAGCGAAGATCTGAAATACTTTCAGAATTTGATAAAAAAGAAAAAAAAAGAAAAAACATTACAGGGGAAATATTTGTTTTATAACTATTTTTGTTCTATCATTATTTACATGTTTAATCTAAATCTTCGACTAAAGCACCATTGGTACTTTTTTCTAATGTTACTTGCCTTACTTTACTTATATATGTTTGTTTTGTTTTATAAAAGAAGAACAGAATCGGCCACCTTTAAACTGAAATACCATGAGGTCAAAAAAACAAAAGCTGACTTTAATAGGCCTTTAACTTTCTATCAATTTTTCTGTCTGATGGAGAAACACCCAGGCTCCCCACACTGAAAGCTGTATATTTCCCTGCTTTAAATGCAGACCCCCTGCTTACAGTGGAATGACAGCAAATGTGAGTTTGAGTGTGTTTAGGAAAAGTGAGGCTGTACCCAGTGAACCCATCCAAATGGGTGACCCCTCTTGGAGCTCCTTGTGCAAATGAAACCTTCCCGTACATTGAGTGGATACCCCTGGTGCTCTGCACCCGGCACGATCAATACTCATCATGTAAGACATATTTCAAAGAGATAGCCCTCTCACACTGGGTCATGGAAAGCAAGGAGAGAGATTCATCCATTATCTACTGATTTCTGTGACTTGTGTTATGTGACGGAATCCTGATGGAGAGGGATGCCCCTCTGGAAGCGATTGTGTTTAGTCATGTTTTACAATTCCTCTGCCAAAATAATCACTGCACTGTTATTTATTATTTTAAGCATCGATAAACAAGGACCTCAATTAGAGCTATATTCATTTGCAAGTTTTTGTGTCTCATCTTTTGTAGCTGCAGAGTGTCTGGAGTAGCTATTGTAACCTGGGAACAAGCCGTACAGTTAAATGGAGTGCACGCTTCACTGGCCATGTGTGTCAACGCTGCCTGGTTGGAAGATCTCACTCTACGCAGCCATCTCTGCTGCAACAAATACACAAATATAACCCACAGACGTGCACGCGCGTTGGACGGGGGCCAAGACAAACCCACTGCATAACAGCGCCATTGCAAACAACTCCACACAAAGGCAGATGAATGTAGATTAACCCTGCCTGCAGCACTGTACAAAGTAAGCAATGATGTAAACATGCGCGAGACAACCTGCTTCGACTCTTGTCTTATAAAACAACAAAACAGTCACTCACTCACTTTAATGGGAATCACAAGGATATCCAGTTCATGAATCCAAGCCATCTCCACCCTCTTTTCCCCCAGCGACCACTTCTACACCTCTCTATGCCTTAATCAGGATAATTAATTTAGGTGAGCTTTTCAACTAAATGACAATATCCACACTGATTTGTCAATTTGCATAGCTAATTAAGTCATTAGCTAAAAATGTACTGATTGCCAACAAGCCTTGCATTCACCATCTGTTCCTGTGAGGGGGCCTGTCAACCTACCTCTGGCCCGTTTTAGGCAACCCCTCCCTCCACCTCCCCTCTTGAAAAAAATCCCTCCGATAATAACAGCTGGTGGCTAGTCTGAGACTGGGGAGAGCTAATTGTGAGCTAATTAATACTGTCTACTTGTCTACTCATCTCGTTAGGAGTTTGCTTTTGCACTGGCTGAGCGTTGAGATTCTGAATGGGCCGACGCAGAGACAAACGCCTCCCTTCTTACTTGATTTCACTGAACGCTGCGTTGGCATGTATTCACAGAGACGAGCAGAGAGGGGAGCGAGGAAAGGAGCGTATCTGCTCCTCCACAGACTCTCTGAACAACAAGAGGGAATTCGCTGAGATGGGAGGAGATGGAAAGTGTACAAACAGACAACCGGAGAACAGATAGAGATTCATTGTATTTTCAAAAACCTCAGTTGCACTATAATGCTAAACAGCCATGAAAAAAACCCTGTGAGCTGTAAAGAACTTGAAATAAAAAAACAAAAGTTGCAAAAACTGCTAAAATGAAGGAAGATAATAACCAAAAACTGAGTATCATGATTAATAAGGTAAAATAATTCATTTAAAATCTTATATAAAATGACTTGTACTACAAAAAGTATTATATTGCTTTTTACCAAATCGATTTTTGAAAATATTTAATTGTAGACAGTTTAAAACAAATCTAGTAACACTACTAGAATGATTATATATTTAGATGTTTTAAATATTTTCTATTGAACTTATCTTTATTAAAATAACTATTCATACTTTGCACATAGAGATTATACAAACATGTTGTAATTTACTTTATAAAAAACTAGAAGATGATAGATAAATACTAGAGTTAAACTAACTGGTAGTATTTATTTTTCTATTTTGTCAAAACACTTATTTAATAAATCCCTGTCAGGAGATGCCAAATTATTATAGGTAATACAAAAGAAACAATCATATTGTATATTTCAACTAAAATCACAATTTAAAAAAAGCATTTGTATTTAAGAAAGCAGATTGTTTTTAGGTATTTGATTCTTTTGGATACGCTATTCCTTTATTGTCAGATCAAGTCTAAAATCTGTTTTGCATCACAGCAGTATTATAAACTGACATGTTTACACAGACACAGGTAGCATGGAGAGATACAGCTTGTGGGATGAACAGATGGTGATAATTGCATTCAACTAGTGGCAACTTGTCAATAGGGGGCGGTAGGACACTTCACAATTGCAGGGAAGGAGTATAGAGACAGTAAACATAAACAAAAATTGATAATCATTATGATGACTAAAAAAAATGTATTTTTTTTACTTTTTTTTTTTTTTAGGGTTCTTGTTTCATTTTAGATATATCTGGGATTAGTTTTGGCTATAAGGCATGCGGTTCTGTGAGGAGGGATGTCGTATTTATATGCATGTGTCTCCTGAAACTTTTGGCTTCCATGTGACGATGCAGGTCTCTACCTGGATTCTTAGAGATGATGCTAAGGATGCAGGGGGCTGCACGCTCAATTAATCCAAGATAAATGTCAATCAAAGTCGCCTCTGGTAACTAAGAGGGACCATCCCTATCAGACAAAGGAAAAGGAAGGAGGAGGCAACCTATTGGTAGTTAGTTTTTAGTAAATGGATCTACAAATGTTCCAATCCATTGCATAGGAGCTATATGATTGCACATGACCTTTTTTGTGATGGTACATTAAAAAAAAAAAAGCAGTGCAAAACATGCTAATGGAAACACCTTCATATGCTTTGGGTTTTATAATGGAGAGCTTCCGCTGTTCACTTCATTTGTGTAACTTTTGCTTTTTTTCTAGTTCACCATTTTTTCTAGTGCATCATTGGCAGGCTCATTCACACCAACCCCTGTTGACTTTGTCCTTCTCTCTGTCCCTTCTTTGCAAGGGTGGTCTGCTGAGGAGACATTTATAGCTACCTGTTTCAAAACTAAATCTGGGTACAATTATTTTTACACATTGTCTAATTTATATATAAATGCATAAATACACATGCATTTTTAATAATTTACCTTATCAATAGGCAAAAAATAAAAAAAATAATGTGACCATCAACAACATTCTGTTGTAATTTTAGCTAGATATTATTTAAAGGTATTCCTGTCTGTATTATTCTACCCACTTTCTGCATTTCTCAGCATTTGGCTAACTCTAGTGTGCACTGCAGGTTTTAAAGCTTCTTGTTAACTCAAAGACACCAAATGCAGTTACCTCTTTTCAAGACTGCATATTCACAGTCCACTTAGAGGAAGTGAGTTTCAGCATATTCTGTTTGTGTAGGAATAATTTAGAATACAGAAGTTAGTGAGAAACTTCTTTTACATTTACTTGAATTTGTTCTAACTCATTCAATTTACATTTACTTAAGAAATATGTTTAATGTAAAATCACCCAACCCCTTACATAAACAGTTTCAATGCACAATTAAAAGCTCTGGTCTCATGAGTGTAACATCTGACTTTTTACAAGCGTTTTTACTATTCCTGCAGTAACTGCGAGCATAAGATCAATTATTTAAGGATACTTAAATTTAGTATTAAGGGAGAAGTGTATTCAAAAGCAACAAAAGGGTTGGTTATAAAAATATGCAAATTGAAGGTGAACCTTTCCTAAAGAGCATATGCCTTCTGCTCTCCTAAAAGACAAATGTTAAGCTTTCAGCAGCACTGTTAAGCTTGCAGCTTTGGCCACTAGAGGTCAGTGTTGCTTATTCTATATAAAATAACCCCTTACCACCACAACCTCCAGTAATACCCCCCCCTTCCAGTTGCAAGGGTCCACTCCTTATTGTTATTGGACTCACGTAGGCTTGTGTTCAGCCACAAACGAAGAACTTCTCAGACAAAGACAGCAGGCGCGCAACATATGTAACCAGCATGTTACCGACCGCACTGCCCGTCTTTAAGAGTTGTGTGTGAATGCACAATGAGGATGTCTGTGTGTGTTTGTGTGCTTGTGTGAGTGGGTGGGTAGGTAGGTGAAGGTGAGGAGGAAGAGGAAAGGGAATGGGGGCGGCTTGGGTTGGAGGTGTGGTGGTGGTGGTGCTGGGGGTTCAATGATGGAGCAAAGACGGAGCATGTGAAGGAGGGAAGGGGGGGGTGGGGGTGTATACAGATATCTGTGATAATGAGAGCTGGCACAGAGCCACGCTACCTCCCAAAGAGAAAACAATTTGCGAGCACTGTGTGTATATGTGCATGAGATGTACATTATGTATGGGTAAGACGAAGGCAAGCAGGTAAAAGAATAGAAAAAAGAGAGACAGGCCTGGAGTTTACAGTAAATCTACACGGTCAGTTCAAAAATGTGAGAAAGTAACCTGGGGTGGTAAACTCTATTGTCCAGTTAAAAGAACAAGAAAATAATAAACAAGAAGTCATTTTTTAAATCAGTTTGACTCTTGTATAAAGGACCAGGTCATGTATGTCAATAATATCTCTAAAACCAGCCCTACTTTATTGAATACAGATTACAATTTTGTTAATGTTTTCAAAAGTTAAATAATAATCATAACAATAAAAATCATTGGCATACTTAGGAAAAAAAACAATTGTGCCAAGGATTCTTGCTGGCCTGAGGCATAACCATGTAATGAAAGCCAATCATTAAGCAATCGAGACATTGTCAAATAGCAGAATTGTATAATAGATATCAAAGAAAAAAAATCAATAGCCTACTGCTGTTTTTAAGAATTTCTGTTTTTGTCTCCCCAGCTGGAATCACATTATATTCACCCCCTGCTTACAACCAAATTCTAAACAAGAAGTTGCTTTTGTGAATGGCACAGTCAATTAAACCTCCCAGCGCTCCCGAATGGTATTTAAGTGGTAAACACAGGACGTTTCTGTAAGAAGAAATAAAGTTCGAAACTCGTCAATATTTTTACCAACTAGTCTATTTTTTTAAAAATACTTTAAGTTGTATTTGTCTAATCAATTTATATAAATAATGTCTCACCTGCTTACTCTATCTCAAAACATTTTCCAACAAAACCATGAGGTGCTATATTGTTGCCAACTTGTTCTGCAATTAGGCTCAGTTAACCCTCAGGGCTGATCCAAAAGTTTTGTGTTTTATGGTTCCTACATGCATGTCTTTTTTTAGAATATGCTACCAAAAACAGTAGACATTTTTATAGTGAGGCTGGGCTGACATTGCACCGAAAGTTTCTTACACCTTAGATTTTCCATTGCTGAATTAGTACAGAGGACTAAATGAATGTCCATTATTATTTCCAACCAGTAAAACCTTTAACAAAAAACAAATTCCTTTTATATTTTGAATCAGCGCACTTTTTGGTGCACTGAAATGATCTCTGTTGAAGAACAGCAGAGTGCCATGCCGACGAGCCTACTGAACAGTAAATTGGATGCTGGGGAGTGAATGTAATACAGCCTGTGTATAATGAGCATTGTGTGGAATAAAAGTATAACCTCTGCAGACAGCACACTCACAGCGGCATCCAATCCTCCAGGGAGGTGCCAGGCATGTGGTGAAACACTGAGCTGTTAAGGCGGCTGTTTAACCTTTAAGTACGTCTAGTAACCTTTTTTACAGCCATGTTGCCAAATCAGGCACTTTCAGTCTTAAACAGGTTATGAAGTTGCATGCTTGCAAAATTCATTTTAAGCCTTGCAGGTTATACTGAGTTCATCCTAGAAAAGATGATACTATGATACCTTACTGCAAACATTAAGAATTTGAAATACTCTTCACATTTATATGAAACGTCTTTCTTTAAAACTAAAATACAACTACAAGCTAATGGATTTCAGATTTGGTTTTGGGGATTTTTTTTATTTTTTTTTTAAATATGTGACATTTAAAATTGAAACTATGCTAAAGTTATATAAGGCTTAAATCATCACATATAGAAAGTAGAAATAGCAGCTTTTGTCCCCCTATCAAGCTTGGTTAGAAGGTGTTAGAAGGAACAGTAACTCTACTTTTAGCTTTATAAACAGTAGAGTTGCTGAGCAGAATTGGCACTAATAGAATCCTAAAGGTGCTGTTTATTAGACATTCACACGGACAGTATACGTGTTTTAAGGCCGCTTATATCATTCACACCCTTGTATGTATTTAAAAACAAGTATGTACAGCACTCTCAACATGTATTGTCTACAAGCGAATACTTTTAAAACTATAAATGCAAGTTCTTTTGACAAGAGAGAGAAAAAAACAGTGCATGTGCATACTGTATAACACGGTTGGCTTGTCTTCTGTTTGCATTGGAAAATGGTTTTAGTCCAGGTTAAAAATATAACACAGCGGCATCTTATTTGACACTAGAAAAAACAATTTGTTCTCCAGCTAAGCCAGGCTTCCACAGTTTTGCCATGCTTTGGACATGTTAAAACGACTCTGCACCATGAATGGTGAACCCCATATATACTGTACTACACATAAGAAGTACTGCTCATAAATGTATGCATGACTTATACTGACTTATATATCTCAGCATTATCCCTAAAATAACATTATTTACCACTCTCATGTTATCACATGCAGAAGCTTAGTCTGCACTGAAGAAAATTTACTTGGAAACACTTGAAAAAGCTCCAATTAAGTAGCTTTGTCACCTTATGCCTGGTTAATTAGCCAAAAAAAGTAATTCAGCCAATAACAATAACATATGGAACAAAGAAGTTTACTGTGAACTACACAGATGGTCAGTAAACAGTTACATTTAAAAAGCAAAAGATCTCAATGCAATTATATGGTTTTTAAAATAAATGTTACAGTGATAAACATGCATGGGCATGATCCAAGAATATCTAGTTTATACCTAGAGCTGGGAAAATACAACACGTCATTAAGTAAGGTGGGTGAACTATATTAAAAAACCATACAAGAGTTGGCTAAAAGGAAACTTATCAACTACATTTTCCTTTATCTTTGTCTCAAAATTTTACAATCTGATTTAAATGTCCTGATTAAAAAAACGATAAATAAGTAGATTGCAATTTTATTTGTAGACTTGCCTATCGCATATTATAAAAACAGATACCCAGAGCAATTAGCCAGCCAAAGTGAATACACGTCAAATTGACATAGGGTGCATATGCTTAATTAGGCCAGGATGCATCATTCAGAATAACTCGATCCTGTTAAGTGTTTGCGTACATGCTAACTGGCTTGTCAGTCAGCATCCCTCTCAGTTGGATTATAATTTATTTCGTAATTCGATCGGAATATTCCGACTGACATGCTTACATGACAAATTTTTTGTCCAACCACTTGTTTACTCTGATCACACATATGCCCAGTAGTCTAGTTGTAAAAAAAAGAAGGGGGAAGGGGGAATTTATTTTCATATTTTTTGGAAGCACACATAGCCTAATTAATATAGTCTATTAACCTAAAACATTATGCAAGGTATGGTTTTTACATGTCAGGTTCGCCGGTCATTGAACTTGACCAAGACACCTTACAGTAGAACTGCAGTCAGTCCCTGGACTAGCATGGCTATCGCTGCCCCTACATAGGGACAAATGCAGAGGACAAATTTACCACTGGGATCAGCTTCATAGTAATGGTAGGCCGCTTCTTTTATTTTATTTATTTTGCTAAGGCAATTCATAAGCCCACAGCCCGCCAAATGTTGAAAGGGCAATATTATTGCCATTACAGTTCATATATAGTAGAAATTTTACACATTCAGTAAGAAAAATGTCACAGGAGACGGTATGGGGGGATGTTCATTTTAGACTGAACTCGAGTTCTGGGTACAGGTCTACGAATTGACATGCCACCCCCCTACACTCGTGCACCACATATGCTCACCTAAATTGTAGCTATTGTCAGATCAAAGCTTAAAAAGTTACATACCAACAAAATTGTGCCAAATAAGCCTGGGAAAGGGGAACTGTTGATCTTAGTAACACATAAACTGTTTCGGATTGTAAAGGAGGTAATCTCTTAACCTCCGTTTTAGAGAAACATGAACATCTTGAATGCGTAATTTTGCTAAAGTAACATGATTTTTTTTTATGTATTTAATGTCTTTAATCTGTTTTACCTATATTCAAAGTGCATTGACTGACTTTGTGTATGAGATGTTTTATAATGGAGATGTAAATAGACTTCTATTTGTTTATCTGAACGAAAATTAAAATACTGAATACTTTTATGCCACATAATGATAGTAACCTGCATTCACTTTTTAACACTTTTCTTAAACACATTTTCCCATTTCTTTAATATTTAATATTCCTGATGAAAAGTACATTCACAGATTTACAATTCTTTGCATTTCTGACAGAAAAGGCTTCAAAACTGTAAGCTTAAAGATGATCATAAAATGCTTTTGTTTTCAGTTGGTAGGCTTGTCGCCAATATTTGAGTAAAAGTGAGGGGATGGTGAGATCAGTGTCTTGCTCAAGGGCCTGGTCAGTATGGTGGCTGTGAGAGGGCAAAGCATTATTTTCACCACCCACATTTTTCTATTGACTCAGAGATTTTCTTTATTTTCTTTAAAGCCCAAGGCTTCGGTCACTTGGATGAGCAACAGGGTCTCACTGCTGATTGGTCTGTCTGAATAAACATTCTGAGAAGGCTTTTCTGAGAACATTTAGGAGGCATCTGTAATGGTTAGTCACGATGCAACCTAAATGTTGCAACCTTTCAATAAAACCTGTTCCTGCTTTGGACGTTTCTATTTTGTTTCATTTCATTTCCTCTCTTAACTCATTTTCTTTACAGTTTTAAAGCCTTTTCTTTCATTTGTAAAAATAACTTAAATCCTACAAACTGAAATACCATTAGGTAATCCTGGTGTTTGTGTGAAACCCTGCAAGCATTCAATTGCAGCTACATAAACCAATTAAAGCTCCTTTCTGAGATGCTTAAAGAAAAAAAAAATATTGCAAAATGGCTGTATGTAGATAAAAGAAGAGGCAAACCGAGAGGAGCTGATGCTTACAGGTACCTGACTGGAGAGGCTGAAGTTGGTGGCGGGGCTGCGCTTCTTGCTGGCGGCCGTGCCCACACTGCTGTTGGCGCTGCTGGCTGAGTTCTTCCGTTTCCTCCTCTTCGTCGTTGTCTGTCGGGCAGGCTCAGCTTTGGCGCGACCAGCAAAGAGAAACAGAGGCCATGCCAAGAACATAATGCATACAGACGGAGACAAGGTGTAGGAGTGTGTGCAGCGTGTAGAATGTGTAGGTGAGATCATGCAAACTTGTTTGGAGTGCTAGTACACTGCAAAGCATGCAGACAGACACCCCACAGACATACTACACAGATAAGACACTCTATTAAACAAGGATGCATGCTCTGTTATCTATGGAGGTGAAACCACACAAGCGTTAACATCTCCTAAAACATGCAGTTATAAGAAAGAACCCCTGTGTTATTAGCACAATTGCTCAACTATAGACCTTGATGTTCAATGTGATTCAAATTCTTCTAAAGCAGGAGCAAAACAAGAGCAAGAAACATAAGTAGAATCACTGCTCAACTCCTATTATTTTTATTGTTCATTGCCAATTATTAATAATAATAATAGTTTAACTTTAATGATTTCACATTGGAAAAATTTACCTCTGCATTTAACCCATCCCCTATGGGGAGTAGTGAGCTGCCATTGTGGGGCAACCAGGGGTTAAGGGTCTTTGCTCAGAGAGCAAAAGTGGTGGTCTGTGGAAGAAGGTTTCGAACTCACAACCTCAGGATTCTAAGCCCTAACCACTAGGCCACCACTCCCCCTAACCAGCTTTAACTACAAGTTATACACCAATCATCACAAACATTCAACACATCATTTGTCAACAGGCAGTTGAGCAGGTGTGATAATCTCGCACATAAAAATATATTTCAGACCATTCAAGCGAGCAACAAACATAACGCTGCTTTCGGACAGCTCCCATTGTTAGAGAGAAGATACCTTTTTTGTGATTTGTGGGAAATATTTCCGTTTTGAAGTTCTGTGGGTGTCCAGCTGAAACCGGAGCAAAAATCCGTTTTGTTTTTCTCAGTTTGTTAAACAGAGAGGAGGATATCGGATGTGACAACAGAGGATTGTTAAACAGATGCTAATAACATTACTGGGTAACTCAGCACACATTAAGTCGAATGTGCAATTACATTACAAGTAAAATAATTAGTATTTCAAAGTTACACAGGTAAATAGTTCAGGCTTTATCCCTCACTCTTTCACTTGCTTTTGATAAAGAACATAGTGCATAATTTATGAATACAAGGTTTTGCAAATTCTCCCGACATGTTAGAAAGCATTATTCCTTTTAATCTCAAGAGAAGACAGAAAAATCCTGCCGCAATCTTCAAACAGATGTCTGAAAAGTGGAATACATTTATTGAGGTTCCTTCTAATCACGCCAAGGGAGATGCTCTCATATTCAGTTATAACAATCAGAGACTTACAATACAAACAAAAGTAGCTCCACAAATCAGAGCCTAAACAAAAAAGGGAATTCTTATCTGTATCTTATCTTGTTTTATTCAAAAATTGGACAAACGTGTTTGTTAAAAAAAAAAAAACAAGTAAAAATGCGCTCCTATTGTGGGAGACAATCATTTGTTTTATCCCACTGGTTTCCTCCGATGCTGAGTCTGTGACGCACAAAAGTTGCTTCCATTTCCACTAAAAGGACTTATCAGAGCATAAATGCGCCTGTGGCTTCCTTCCTGCTGAAATCCCAACCTGTTTCCGAGCCGGAGAAGAATCACAGGAAAAGTGGAACAAAACCCCACCAATAAGGAAAACCCTCATTTCAGCTAAACCGCAAAGATGATGTTACAGATGTGTCAACGTGCGAATAAATAAAGTGAAATAACCTCTTTTTAGAGGGTCAGCAGTGTCAGGAGTAATTTTAAAATTAAAAATACCCAAAACTGTTTTTTCTTGTTTGTTTTTACCTTATAAATAAAGATTTGGATAAAAAACTGCATGCATAGAGGTTTGCAGATCTGCTTCGGCTCTTTTCCCATAAGCACAAATAACTATCAGTATAGCCAGGAGTCTTTATTATATTCATAAAATACTTTCTTTTTTTTTCATCTCTGACTGTTTTTTTTCTCTTCTTTGAAGAATGTCGTCGACACTGGGGAGCCGCTGTCCAGGGAGCTGGATCTGCGAGTTTGATTACACCCGGCACTCTTAATTAAAGATACACAGGTCTGAGTCAAAGGCTTTTTGACTGGTGTTGGTTTTTAAAGACATCTCGTCACGCCTCGCTAAGCATTGCTGTAATTTGCAGCCACTCCAATGTGTCCAAAAAAAAAAAAGAAAGAAAGAAAGAAAAAGGCCTCGGCTTACTCCCTCTTCGGCTTAAGACCGCACAGCCAATTTAAGCTCGGTACTTTTCAGAAACCAGCCTGCAAACATCAATCAAGGGCGCCTGAGAGGCCCGTTAAAGATTGGCAGGGTTGTGATTCAAGAGGCAACCCTGAATTCTGATGATTTCATATACCTGACAGGCAACTAAAAAAAAATGTATTTCTAGGATTAAGATGGCAAATTTGGAAACATAAATGATGCAATAATACGTACTCTGAGTGAAAATATTCCTGTACAGTGACGGATGGAGTGAAATTAAAAGCTGTTTAAATGGAAGAATAAACTCAAAACTCAGTAGAGGGAGCAATTACCTCTCACCATTTTTTATAAGGAACCAGCTTTTTATAATGTTGGTTACTTCAGCCCTATTAGGGCTCATTTTTATTTATTAAATTCTAAGGAAAAAGAAAAACTGACTGAAGAGTTTTGCTGAGGGAACCATGTCTTTATGGTTTTAATGAAAGAACACACCATAAATTAGGTAGTTACCTGGTGGCGCTACCATTCTCTGCCATTTCTGGAATAAGCATGTCTTGAGACAGTCGCGGGGACTGAGGTTGTAGGTCTTGTGCCTCGACATGAGCTCCTGCATGGGCTCCAAGATGACGCACAACTGCAGACACAACGAGAGAAAGCAAACATCAGTGAAAGGAGATTTACTCATGAGAGAACAGCACACGTCCCTTACTGCTGATGCTGCTTCTTTCATGGTAAACCAAAACCAGAAAAGGATGAGTTTTTTGCTAAATAATCACTCATTTAATCACTGAGGTCTAAGTTATTTTAAGGGAAGTAAACCTATTAAGAAGGATACATTTAACTACATCAAAGTTAAAAGTAATATATCTATCAACTATATCAAAGGGCTTCTTGGAGAACTACTGTATACCTCAATGAAATGTTTATACACAAGGAATTCCAATAGCTAAATTCTCACAATTTGACACTTTATTCACAAACTTAATTACATTTTATTAGATGTAACAGAGTGTCTCTGGAATGAAACAGATCCATCAATTTGCTTTTTTTTTATTAATAAAACTCCAAAAAGTCTGTAGTACTTATATGTTCTTCCCTCCTGAAATGCCTGTTTGGTAATTATCTAAAGCTCCATCATTCTGAATGGAGTGCTTAAATTTAAAGCTTTACCGCAGATTCTCACCTGTAAATACTTTGACTGGGATACTTTGTATTTAAGCTTATATCTGAACCATTTGCCTGTAGCTTTGGCATCATTTTTGGTAAACATCCTACTGGATAATGGTGTCCACAGGGAGTGACAGCTGTGTTAGCTTTGCACAAATGTTGCATTTTGTAATTTAGGCCAAAAAGCCTTTTATTTTATTTTTTTAGATCACACCGTGGTGCTCTCATGTCTGGGATAGCCTCTACATGCAAACTTTGGGTGAATCTACTTATAGCTGTTTTTTTAACAATGGCTTTCTTCTCATCTGAGATGATAAATAGCTGATTAACATGTCAGCTTTCCTTGCTGGACCTCTCAGGCCTGTAAGCTGGATTCATACTGATAGAAGTAGACTTAACCAATTTGGTGCCCTCCTGAGAGAAAGGGGTTCTAAGTGGTTTTTATTTGGACTTCAGATTAAAAAAGGGCTTGTTAAAGGGACACTATGCAACATTTTTCAGTTAATTAATGTGTTCCATAACGTTATGGATGACTAAATGAGTCATTTCAGGTTGAACAAAGGTATTCTCGGCCGCCCTGGTGGTCTGTGGGGGAAATACTGCACTTGCAACTGCAGGAGCACCGACCCGCACCCACAGGCTCAGAAGTCTCGTGAGAGTCAGTCTTGCTTTACGGCGAGAACTGCTACACCCCCCAGTTAAAAGCATTCTCGTTGCTAGCACAGTGGCAATCTTTGTGCAGTTATGCTACGTTCACGCAGCAAAAGCAGCAAAATCGCATCTGCTGCTTCATTTTTGCTGCTTGTACCAGTTAGTTCTGACGCGTGGCTGAAGCAGCTTTGCTGCTCTGGCTGCAAAAGTGTGTCTGAGGCGCGTTGGGCGGAGCTTCACTATCCTTTCTCTGCCTTGCAGCTATATTTGCTGTGATCAGTGGGAATAAAGTAGTTTTAATATGTTTTTAAGTGAGAAAATACACCTGAAAACGTAATCAGTGCCGTCAGTTCATCCAGATTATTATCCTGCCTTCAATATTTTTTCTGTCGGAGCCGCTCAGACCCCCACATACCAGGGATGCGCCGACAGTATGGATCCCTTCTTCAGCAGCGGTTCACCGCGGCAGCTGGTAGGTGTTTTTCATCTAAATAATCCAAACTGCATATTCTGCCGGCAGATTTCTGCATTTTAAGTTAATTTAGGCGTCAATAAACTGTTTAAGAGCAGTGATCATCAGCGCTGTGTCTCTCTCCCTGCGGTAAACGCACCCGACGCGCTGCTGCAGCCGCTCAGACGTGCTGCGCCTGCAGCTCAAAATGCGCCGCGGGACCTTTGCATGTAAACTCGCTGCTTCTGTCGCGCCAGCTATGTCCAGTGTGAACGCAGCATTAGTCATTCGCTGCTAAGCTCAAAACAACCGCGCCTGGCTTGACGGAGAAACCAGGAGAACAGCTGAGCATATTTACGACAGTGCACTTTTACTTTCGCCCTCTGGAGGGAGCCTCACTGGAAAATCAACACCGGTTGCATAGTGTACCTTTAAATAGCAGAACGGAATAGAACATAATATATGCAAGATTTTTAAAACTCTGCATTCATTCCTTTTGACTGTCCTCTCTTGGTTTACTTTATATTGGTCTATCACACAAAATAATTCACATTTTGTTGTTGGTATGTAAGTAAATTTAAACAGATTTATGGCATAAGGGTACTTTTGTAAACCTTTAAACCCCCTACCCCCTGAAATGAAGAAAAGATAGTTCAAGAACTCCCTGCGATTGTGCCTTTTAAGAACCCAAAATGCATTATTCATACTTTCTTTTTTATTATCAATCAGAGGAAATTCTTATTGATAATCATTGACCCTGTTTCAATTAGGTATAAATGTAACACAGATTTATTTCTGTCACTCATAAAAATGGGAAAGACTACAAAACATACAACTTTAGCAATGAGTTCATTAAAACTAGAATGTTGAGTGAGTTTAAAGAAAACAAAACAAAACACCTCCACAGTTTACTGTTGGAGAACTGCACAAAGTCTCAAAAGCAAATATGTTAAAGCTTTTGTACATCTTTAGCAACAGTGCCAAATATTTTGTAGGTCACACACTTCATTCACGTTCTCATTTATTATATATTCCCTCTTTAGGAGAGTAACCACAGAGAACAGTCTGTCCCTTCCATGTTGGGTCTCATAACTTCCTTATATTGAAAGACCACAAGTAAAATATTCATTTTGGAAAAAAAACTAAATCTCTAGCGACCTGCTTTGAGAGGAATCGGGGGTCAGTATGTCATCTTAAATACATCAGGATCCTCTTAACTACAGAACATCTGGAGGATATTAGAAGCAGGTTATGCCGCACTGTTCAGCTCCAGGACCATCCAGATATGTTAGGGACAAGTTAGTTAAAAGCCTCAGCAACTTTTATCATGCTGCAGGTGAGCAGAGGTGTCAAGGAAATCAAATAACTTTAAAAGATGCATTGTTTTTAATTAACCAAAGAAAAAAGAAATTAGCCACCTGGTAAAACAGAAAAACATAGCATTATTTCTTCATCAGCTCCTTTCTTCTTCCTTTCTTCAACTAGAGGAAAAGCAGCACGAACATTTGTAGAAAACGACTTTGGACAAACCAACATTTATGCTCCATATTATCTGGAAGTAGCTGCAAAATGTTTTTAGGGAGGGGGAACTTTGTGGGCGGATGTGCTCACCAAACTTTTGACTTCATCTCTTTGCTTCAAATCTGTATCCTATTAACTGGAAATGTTGGTTTCTCATAGCTGTGCCGACTCTTTCCATTACAGTAGCTATTACCACTAGTGTCTAAGCTCTCCTGCAGTGTCTGTATTCCATTAGGAGAATCTAAACAGCTAAAAAATGACTCATAAAGCAAATTTGTCATGATCAAGGAGTTGTTGGTTTGCTGTGCTTTTTATTACATATATTAGAAAAAGTTGTGGCCTGAACCATCCATATCAAGGTTTGTTTTCCATTTGAATTCCATTTTTCTTTCCAGGCTAAGAATTTGGAGTTGCTTTTCCTTCCTTTAATTGCATAACGATTAAAGAAATCATGATGAATTGGTGGAATTATTTAGAAAATGCATTAAAAGAAGAATAACAGTTTTTCCCCCCCTTAGGTGTCAAAGGTTAGGGCAGACCTGATACTCCATTATTGGCTATACTAAAGCCAAAGGTCGGTCACCAGAAAATAGCCTCATTACCTGCAGTCTTTAACCTAGCTCCAAGGACTTCCAGCAGACCCCTGTTAGCTGAGATTTGAGAGTGAAACTGTTCTGCCAGATATTGAGGTGTCAGCCCATTACAAGCTGGCAAGAGGTGAAATATGATAATGTTTTTAGCATCTCAATGAGAAAACAAGCTGCTACACTTTGCACTAGCTGTAGACTATATCTTATTGGCCGATCACAGTGTAGTGGTTAAGAAATCTAGCTATGTAGCTATTGATGCCATGATTAACATCTAAAGATCTTTAAGAGGAAATTAACCATGGTTTCCCTGTTTAGCAAGAATTAAAGGCACCATGAAACTTCACACCAAAGGTTTTTAGAGGCGAGTAGAACTAATGGTTGAAAAGAGACCAATGATTTATGCTGCCTTTACATGGTATGGTAAAGATGATCTTTTCCACTTGTGAATTGGAAATTATTTTGTCTTCCAGTGCTTCTGTTATGGATGCACAGATTAGCCTGTTCTGATACTTGGGGAAGACAGTTCTAGATTTCCTAAATCATCTGCTACAGGAAGAACAGGATGCATCAAATGCATCAACTAACTGTTAGTGAGAATCGTTGAAATCGTTCAATAATGGTAATTTAAAACACATAAAGGGTGATAAATTAGCTTAAATGAGGGCGTCGCCAGAATTATGTAGGCTACAAACAACATGAGAGAACACTTAAGAATCCAGTAATTTTATAGAGAATAGTTTCTCTGCTCACTACGTTGAACGCCTGCTTTTACCGTTCTCCTGTGAACTGGATATAATTTTTTCCAGTTTTCCAGTATATAAATTACAAACCAGTGCGTTCATGTGCAATTTAGATGTTATTTTTTGTTATTTTAACATTTTACTAACATACCACATGAAGGCAGGAATAGTCAGGGTCCTTGTGCTTTAAAATATAGTCAGATCAGCATAAAGATTGATTTATACTTAACATGCCTACATTCTGCGTTTGAAAAATGAAACACCACGGACACTACCTGGGGTTTTAAAACTTTAGTAAAGGCCTCTTCATGTCATGCAATGGTGACGAGTGATTACTTTCTAGAGTTAATCTGTTGATTGTGGCTATATTTATGGGCTAAATTGCAAGATGTCTCCTGATATATATATTTGGCGCTCATCAACCACGTTTTTTCAAAGTGGATGTGTCTGCGTAGCAGCGCTCTGTGAAAATTCTGTGGGCGCCACTTGAAAGGGTGTGAAAGCTAATAAGAACCATTTGGCCACTCTGACCTCATGGGCGCATCAACAAAAATCAAGCTGAAGTTAGTAATTTGATTTTATTCTGAAATTCTCCAGTAGCTTTTCCTGTTTGGTGTCTAATTTTCTGTTTTCAGGAGGCCTCAGTAACCACACCCGCATTGCACTGGGGAACAATCAGAGTGTAGACACTGATTTGAATTAAATCGGGGTTCCTTGCGATACCTGCACAGCAGTCAATGCAAGTTTGGTGTAAATTCTTGGATAGGAATGACAGTTTTTACAAAAAAAAAAAACTTACAAAGGAAATAACACATAAGGGTCCATGTTTCTAGTAGGATGAAAACAGTTTTAGAAAGAAAGAAAAAAAAGGCTTGAAATACAAACATTTGTATATATTCGATTATCTTTTTCAATTCCTATCCAAAACCTGAAAATAACTCACATTCTTTACTTTTCCAGACTTATTGACCTGTGCAATGAAGTTTTCCAGCAGCTGTTAACTACTCTAATATGTCCACATATTTGCTGTCTCCTAATCAGGCTGTAATATAAGGTCAAAACTGCTGCAGTGACTGAAGGCGTGGGTTTACTAAGTTGCTCAAGGGCACTCTCATAGTCATTACTGAAAGAAAAGGAGACTGTTAATCATTCCTTGCATGTTCAAATGATCTCATCTGACCTTCAGCATCCCACCACTCCTACTTTTCTTATGTCAGTTCTAATCAACAAGTTATTCCCATCTTGAAAAGGTGAAATTTAGAAATCCGTTACAGGAGGTATGGATTGAGTACAGTCCACTCACAGCTAATGATAAAACAGGACTGGACGCATCTATGCAACATTAAGAATCTATGGAGAAGCGATAAATGTTCTCCAAGTTTTAAACCAGTCAATCTATCAGCAGCAAAGCCAAGTGCCTAAGCCAAATTACCCCACATGAACATAGCGATGTGTGTTGCTTTTTTTTTTCTGTGAACTGGGACGCTGGGTTGTGTTTGGATGCGACGCAGCTAGAGGTAAAGTGAGCATCCCTGTGGCAGACTAATCCAGTGTTCTCCTCTGATGGTTCCCTCCTGACACAGTAATATCCCTCCCCGGCTCAGCCAACAAGCCCTGGCTCTCTGCCTGAAAACAAGGGCTATTTTCAGGCTGAATAGTAGGAAGCTAGCAGCTCCAATACACGGAGAGAAGGCTTAGACACTACAAATGAAAAAAAAAAAAGATGTGTGTGTTTGAGTGGGGGAGAATGCAAGTTGTCGCCCCTTTAGCCAGGAAGCCGTCAGTCTCTCTTGGAAGGACTGATAAATGCTAGGAAAAACTTTTTCCAAAGGCATATTATTACTTGTTTAATTTGAGGAAAGGGAATATTTTAAACTGACAACCCCAGATAAGAATGACAGAAAACATATCTTACAAAGTGTGCGAGACGTTGACTATAAAGCAGCGGTTTCAAACCTGAAGAGTCAGACCTCAAGATGGATTTAATAAGATACGGAGAAGTGCTTAAAGATAAGTTATTTTGGATTATCTGTTTATTTAGTGGTGAAACTATTTAAATATTGATCCTCAACTGGTCAGAGTTCATTCTAGACTTCAAATGCAGTGTTTTAGAATCCTGCATGGCTACAGAATGAAGTAAAAAAAAAAAAAAAATGCTCGTCAATATTCCAAACTGTGCAAAAGTTTATTCTAAGAAATACTGCTTCCAAATTGATTTGGTGGGATATTTCAGGTTTGAAAGAGTCACACTATGACAGTTTACGCTGATCTTAACCTCTAAACACATTTTTTGCACTCAAGCCATAAAAATCATTTTATTTCTTAAGTGCTGACCTTGTGAATCACCAAATTACTGGAGAAGCAGAAAGGAAGCCTTTAGTTTGTAATTAAAGATGCTTAAATTAGGATTAGCAGCATTTTTCCCTTTCAGCCATGCAGGAGTTGTCCTCTGTATGGAAAATCTTTGTTAAGAGAAAAACAAAAAAAAAATAACATCCTGCTCCCTCGCTCCTTCTCTGTGTGTTTTTCTTCACCCGGCTATAATAAGCTGCGAAGGTGCCGTATACTGATTCGCGCCATTTCACAATTATGAGTCTCAACAGGGAGCGTTCATTAATGTTATGCTAATTTTCTGTATCCAATTAATTCTTTCCTCTCCCCGTTTCTGTCCTCTCGTTCCCCCATTTGAAAATTGAACCTGTCAGTCAACTGTGGTGTTGAAAAACACAAACAAAACCCACTGAAATCATCACTAATACCATCAGCCAGCTTATTATCTCATGATAATACATGTTAAAATGCTGAGAAAAATATGTTTATTTATAAACTTTATCATTATTTTCCTTACATGTACCCATTCAATTAAAACAATAAAGATTGAAAACCTTTTAGCTTTAAATTTCAATAGAAGAAGCTAAGCAAGTGCATATTTCAGCTACCGATACAGATAATCAGAGAGTAAAAAATTAACCATTGTGCTTTAAAATCAGCAAATGTAAGAATTCTCAGTAGAACATTTGAAATTAGTTGTAGAGCATGTTATATTTTTTTGACAAAGAGAACATTGCAAATGACGCAGCATGAATATTCTGCACAATAAAATGACAATATGCCGTCTAGACATGGTACTTCATTAGAAATTATGAGTCACTTTGTTTTTCTAAGTATAAAAACAGACAAGAATATCTCCTTTTCATGCAGAAAGAGTAACAGAATTGCACAAACCAAAAGCGGGATTTATCCCCCCTTACCCCCTAAACATACACAATATACACACTCAAGGTACTTACCCTGAGGTAGTTGAGGGTGAAGTTGGTCAAACCCATGCGTGTGATGTTTTTGGACAGTTGTTCCAGCACCTGAGGGTCTTGTGCCTAAAGTCAGCAGCAGAGACATAAAAAAATTAGATTTATGTATACCAAGTCTATGTTACATCCACCTAGTAATAGTTGATTAAATTTAAACTGACATAATCTGATTTCCTTTCTATACTATATTTGGTAAATTTGAAGTGCCAAAATGATAAATAAATATTCAAGTTTTCACAATTTTCTAAATGCACTTGAGGTTTGTTTGTTTATTTTTTTCTCCAATAGATTTGACAGTATATCGTGTCTGAGCTGAGAGAGTATTAAATAAATAATGACAAGTTATGGTAAGATGCCTGTCGAAAAAGAAATAAAATAATTTCTGGGTTATACTGTTTGTATCACTTTCTAAAACACACCCAGTATGGCAAGATGTTTTATCTGCATTTGCAAAAACAGTAAATGCTGGAATATGTTTAAAAATGCATAGAATGAACTTTTGCAGTTAAGCTTTTGAAACAGGAATACTTCTAAAAGTTTTTTTTTTTACTCATGCTGGCAATTATGAGGATAAATCTGAAAGATTTTTCTTTTTACTGGTTTGTTTGCTCTACAGATAAACATTCACATCATAAAGCTGGAGGTATTGACATACCAAAAAATAAGCCCAGACTGAGACTGAAGGAGCGAGCACACTTGGATTCAGTGCCTCATGAAAATGCATAATTCTATCTCCAGTCGCATCTCTGTGTGGGGAAAGTCAAGAGGGAAGGGGAGTCCTTTTGTACCCCGGCAGACCAGCATGAGTGATGCAGGATTGAACTATTGTGCATTATTTGACAGCTGGCAGGATCACAGTCTGAATTACTTTGCTCATCAAGCAGAATTAGGATGAATGTTCTGTAAACAAATTTTTTCTTGGCATCATCGGTACAGCGACGCATCAGCAACTTGAGGAAATACCGACTTGTGGGTAGAGGAGACACCTAAAAGAACAGAGTAATGGTAACCAGACTATATATAGGGTCAAAACACAAAATTAAAAACATGAAAAAAAGAATTTATCTGCCATTTAAAATCTAGAAGAATTTGACCTTTTCATCATACTAGAAAAAAGCAGCTGATTTGTTAAAAAGTGACGATGTCATTACACAGCTATAGCATCAAACTATGGCCACATATAACTCTTGCAAGTTGTTAAAGGTGGAACTAAAACCACTTTATTGTTATTGTATTCTTCTTTTCCCTCTGTTGCAACCAAAAATGTTTTAATGACATTTAATTTTTAAATTAAACTTTTTCAGCAACCAATATAACTTGAAAACAATCTGTTGAAAAAAAGAACACGGAGTCCTAAATACTCACTGTTGCAAGCAAAAAAAATATCTTGATTAATAATTGTTTAAGTATCTCAATAGGTTATCCAATAGTTAGACAAAAATAGAAAATCTATTTTTGTCCCACAATTGGGGAATTATTGGACAATATTGTGGGAAATTATACATTACATTTTAGTAAAATCAAAGTAATTGTAGTCCTGAAAGTTGACTTTCTAAAGGCAATCCCAGGTAGCTGTTATAGAAGTTGACGGTTTTACATGTGACAGACTGATTAATAGTATTTATAAATGCAAAAGTTGGTGCAAAGTTTTAGCTTTGTTGCTTTATGTAGCCAGTCTGATCAGTTCTTAACAAAATACAAATATTTTTGAGCTAAATTTGAATGAGGAAAACATAAAAAGAAAGAAAAGAAGCCCTGGGAGCCCACATTTAAAATGTGGGCCCTTTCCAAAACTGCTGGTATTGCACAAGAACTTGCAATTTCCAAGTTTACCGCTTGCACTCCCACATGTGTCTGTATCTGCTTTAATTCGCCCAGGCAGTGATCAAAAGCATCTACTTATACTCAAACACAAATCACAAAAGGCCAAGACCCACAACAGCCCACAATATCACACTCTTCAGGAATTAGCAAAAATACCCAGAGGGGCCAATTTATCGGTGAGTGAAATTCTTATGAAGTTTCAGGCAAAAAGCAAGACTGGCTCTGTTACCTTTAAAGCCATGAACAAAAAATAGGAGAAAAAAAAACGTTTGTCCCAAAGTACATTAAAAAACGTGTATGTGCAAAAAATGTTACACTGGAATGGAAACCTAAAACCCTGTAATTAGTCAGAATTATATAAATAAATATATATATACAAAAATTTGATGACTGAATGCTGGAGTAAAGTATTGAGTTTACATAGCAAGTCTGTATGTCTTAACAAGAATGAATATCTGCATCTACAGTTAACAGTTATGAGCTCAGTTTTTGACATATTATAATAAAGACACAATATGCTAGCATTGGCCTTTTCGTCTCAGCTAAGGGCTTTGCATTAAAACATTGTCAGCAGGAGACTGTGATGTCAAATCAGATATGCTGTGAGAAATACTTGTTTGATCCCATAGTGAACAACTTTACATAGAAATGTATGGTCTAGAATATGTAAAATAGGAATATTTTAACAGACATGAAATCTACATAAATGTCTAAAAAATTTGTATAAAGATTATAATCAGATCATAATATATAGTATATACAGTATATAAAATCTTATTGTCATATCAAATATCCCCACTGCCTTTGGTGAGACCAAAAAGCTTTCTCAGATCAGAAAAAAAAAAGCATGCCTACACAATGCTAAAATGGCATCAAGCTTGGTGAGAAGTAGAAAAATGAACAACACCACGGTTATTGGTGAATAGAAGAAGCACAAGATAATAGTGTTAGCCTCTCTTTGAAGCTCCATACAAGAATTCACCCTGGGACCTAGGATGACAGTCAACAAGTGAACGACTGCTAACACATGTTGCCATGATGGCTCTCTGAGGTTACCCTGAACAGGTTGGCAGTCGCCTACAGGGAGACCAAGAGACATACAATGCATGAACACGAAAGCTAAGGGAATTTTAAAGTTACTAATCAACCTAACAATCTGGAGTACCTGGAGAGAACCCACTGTTAAGAGGGAGAATGCACAAATTCCATGTAGAAAGTCCCTGGTCGGCATCTAGAACTTCTTCTGCTGACTTTTGTTTCCAGCTGTGCCACCATGCAGCATTTAAATGTGTATTTCACCTTTTTTTCTGACACATAATTCTGTGAAAATATATCTTGTGTTTTATTAGGCAAAGATTTGAGAATACAACTATAGATTCAACAGCCTGGCTTAAGGAAGGAGCCACAAAAACAATTAAAGGTGTAGTGGAGGATTTTTGCGAATTTTTGAAAAGAAGCTTCTTCTCCACTTAAAAAATGCGCATGCACAACCCTGTACTCGCTCCCGATAGGGAAGGCCTATTAAATGCATGCGAGAGCATGCACAAGCCCATTTCTCCTCGTGCACGCTCTGTTTAGAAGTTGATGTTTGCATCGCTCATAAAAGCTTACTTTCCAAATTTGCAATTTTTCCACTATGTCCAACTCATCACCGGTAAGTGAAAATGGGGACGAACCATAAGACGTAGGACGGTCTTACGTAAACATATCACCAGAATAATCGACAATTAGGAGAACCACTTATTTTGATGATCCATCCGCAAAAAGAACAGCATCCACTTTACCTTTAAATCAACATTGTTTTTTATACTCCCTCCTTTAAAGCAAAATAAAAAGAAAACTGATATGAATCCAAATGTAATTGTGTGATTTGTGTTTCACTTGCTAGATTTATTAGCTGTTCCACCATTGAGTTAAATACATGAACAATTGAAATCTATGATCTTTGTTATCGCCTTTTGTATTAAAACCAGGGCAAACTTTACCTAAATACAAGCACGCACTAATGGCAACTATGCCATGTTAAGTGATTTGGTAATGTTATCGTGATGGATTTCAGTTATACTGTAGCTTTAATCTGAAAATGACGTTGGTGCTTCTGCATCAATGAGATCAAAATGTAAAATATCATTGGTTTTAGTTAAATAGCTGCTAATGATTTCTAGAAAGATCATATAGCAAAGATCTGTTTTTAATTAACTGACTGTTGCACATTTATTTGACTGTGCGGATGATATTTTTATCATCTGCACAGTATGTTTGCTTTTATTACCGGTACTTGAAATTTGCCCATGTTTTTTTATTCTTACTTTTTGCTCTTATTTCTTCCACCTTTGTGCAAATCCAAATGCTTTGATTAGCCTGTTTCGTTGCTGCTGGTACAACAGAATTTCTACTAAATGAGGGACAGTAAAGATTGCTTATTGTCTTCTATTGGCCCTTGAAACGCCTACAAAAATACTCTTTTACAGTTTCGCTTGACCATATGTATGGTTTCTATTCGGGGCATCATGTATACTCTCATTACTTGATCTAAATGCAGCAGTAATTTAGCCACGGAATGGAATTAAAATATGTAACCTTTCGAATTACATTTTGCAACAAAGATCTTATTTTCATCAGCCTTTTTTTTCAACATGTATTAACAATCTTTTATATATTTAATCCCTACCACTAAAACCCTTTCAAAGGTGTTAGTCAGGTTTTATTTTTGAAAATGTATACCCATTAGCTGAAGCTTTGGTTGATTACATGTCACATATAATATGCCTGTATCTTCATAGCTCTAGAGAACAATGTCAATATTAAACAATGACAATGTGACACCAGGACTAAAGATCCCCTGAAGTGAACACATACCTCTTTGTTCCCAAAACTTTGCAATGAGCTAACTGACATCATAGTTAAAGCCATGATCCATACTTGGAGAAAAACATGAAGAGTACAAATTGTCAGCTTTTTATGGCTGGGTGACATGAGCAAAACAGGTATACTTACAGTATATCACAATAGAATTGTTATATTTCATTTAAAAGATCTAATTTGATATTGATGAGCAATTGTGCGCAATGAAAACCTCTCCAAAGCTAAGTAAGAAAGTCCACAACAACTGAAAATTATTCTCTCGTTCATGAAACTCGTCAACATAAGATTTTAGAAATGTAAAAAAAAAACAATTTATTGCAACTGCAAGAGATTAAATGCACATAAACAAAGGCGATGATTGCATCCTCCAATTTCTTAGTCCTTGTCTCTTTCACCGTTTCTCTGTCACTGACTCCTTTATTTTTTATGATTAACTTTTAAAGAAGACAAATGAACCAAGGCCTAAAATACTTTTTTCACAAATTATAGAAAGGCAAAACAACACAAAGGTAGCTCTAAAATACAAACTACAGGTCCCAAGTAAATTCTAGAACATCTAACTTTTGATGAACCAGTGTTGATACTGTAGTCAACAGTCAATCCTGCCTTTTCCTTTCTCTCTCAGTTTTGTTTCTTAAGGAAAGCTTGGTTTATTTTGCAATTCTCATTTTTAGTAAAAAAAACAAACAAACAGATTAAAGCTCTAATCTTTTCTTATCTATACGTAATCGTTTACAACACTGGTAACACTGAAACCAAACCTTTATCATGGGAAAGATCAGCTCCGTTAAAACAAAGCTAATCAATTCACACACACACCATAATATCGCTGGAGAGCTTGCTGTCAGTGGAGACGACCTCGAGTTCTGCTCTTACAGTATATGTCCACTTTTATTTAAAGGCTGGGTACAGTTCTAAGCTCTTCTTTACTGAATGCTACATTATCAGCACCATGACTGGCTGTTGCTGATGAGAAAATGCTTTCTACTCCGCTATTGGAATAATGTTCTACATGCAACACATTTTTTTCTGATCCATCAGTTGTTAAATATCAGGGATACATCTGGGGATGTGTTTTTTTTTTTTTTTTTTGTCTACCAGGGAAAGGTAATTTTATCTTAGGAACACACTTTGTAGCTAAAAGTACCACATTGGATCTTAGCACAGCGCCGACTACAGCCATGCTGCTACAGTACGTCATCACTCAGCCAATAGGCTTTGGCTCTTTTGTTTGGTCTGAACTTAAACTGAAATGAGATGTTTTTTCATCATAGACTTCATAATCCTCTAACTTGTCTAAATTAAAGCTATTATAATATATCATATTGCTATTCTTTTATTCTGGAATTAGAGCTTTGAATGTCACTGTATATAGTGACAATGAAATTATTCTATTCTATTGCGTTCTATTCTATAAATAGCAGAGAGACGAAATTTATTCAAAGTGATCTTAAAGACTTTTTGTCAGTTAGCATGAATGTTAGTCTGCAGTCATTGCTGCTAAATGTGGCACAATCTATTCTAGTATCTTTACAGTACATGTAAAATGCATATATATATATTTTTTTTTTCCATAAAGGATCAGGTTTGTTCTGATACTTATTCCTATTAAAATCGGCCTTTTGCATTAATTTATATTATTTTTAACTTAGTATAATATTTGTTTTGATTTGAAATATTATTAAGTAAAACCAGAAGAAATCTGTAGTGGGTCATATGCTTTTTATCATTACTGTTTTTCCACCTTCTGTTGTGCGTTAGTAGGGTGATACTTACATGCATGGCCAGGATGCTGCGCGGGATGAGCTCCCGATACTGCCTGATAGTAAAGTGCCATGTCTTGATCCTCATCAGATCATCAAAGGCGAACTCCAGTATTAACCTACCCTCTGTACAAACCTATAAAGAAAAAACAAAATAGAACAAAAATAAAGATCGCACTTTAATGACTGTAAGGCATATGTCAGATAATTCTAACAAAAAAAACACACACAAAAAAAACAGTTATTGTTCAGGCATGGTTCTAATAAAAAAAAAAAATTTACTGAAAAATTTTTGACTTGTTTCTAGAATTTGATGAAGAGCTTTTCAAGCTATTTTGATCCCAATATTTAATCTATCCTTGGGCCCCTAAAATGCAAAAATGAAATGTAATCTGCAGAGGGGTGTGTTTACACCAGAGACAAAAGAACTTCAGGTCAGAGAGAGTTGCCAATTAGGAGGAGACGAAGAGAGCTAGAGAGGGGGAAACGAAGAGAGGAAAAAAAAAAAACATTATTTCGCCCCTTTAGCTGAATCCAGCTCTTGCAGGGGCTCTAGCGCTTCCCCGTATTTTGTTGCTGTGACAACCAGGCGAGAGTGAGAGAGAGAGAGGGAGGGAGTTGGAGAGGGAGAGTGGAGAGATAGACAGTGAGAGGGGGGGAAAAATCAGCTGATTAGTTGGCATGGCAACAGCAAAGATGTAATCCCACCAGACACACTCTAATCAATGCCCCCAGCACAGATGGTCTCCTGAGGATCAACAAGAAAGAGGCTAGCGGCCATACTGAACACAACCCCCCCCCCTCCACCACCACCGCCGCAAACCCTTCAACCCACCACGACCCTCCCCCTCCCCACCCATGGCCCCCCACCTCCCACCCAACTACCTCTGTTACTCACATGCTAACACACTTAGTTACACAAAAAAAACAAGAAGAAGGAAAGATACAGAGCATCTAAACTGCTTTAAAATGTCTGCATGAAAAACAGCCGCTCTGGTGCGTGAAATAAAAAAAGAGATTCCCTGCAATCTTCCTAAATTTTCTTCAATATATCCCTTTAAAAAAAAGAAAGACAAAAAAGTTTGCTAAAGAATTACATGTTTTATATGGGCACAAGAAGAACTAAACCAGTAAATATATCATCATATTTTTGTAGTGATGTGTAACATTGATTTTATTTATCTTGACTTAAAAAGTACAAAGAAGCATTGACTTAGAAAAATACTTAATTTTTTATTTTTTACTATTTTTCAAGGCTGCACTTAAAAAAAATAAAAATCTCCAAAGAGCTGTTCTAAACCAAATTTCTTTTTGTTTTACATCTGTGTAAACAAATTGACAAATAAATCTGTCTAAGTCTAAATTGAAGTATCTTCAGTGTAATTTCCTTCCCGATTACATACTTTATTTATTTTATTTGTTTATTTTACTAATATGGTCATTACTGATTTCCATCACTAAAGTACCTTTTCCCCCCACATACTAGATTATTACTGTACCTTCTTTGTGTTGTTGTGTCTTATGCTTTAAAAGTCAATCCTTCTGTACTTAATAACATGATAATATTAAAAGTGATAAACTTAGAAACAAGAAACTTCATTATTATTATTATTATTATTATTATTATTATTATTATTATTATTAT
>JAGKQL010000203.1:0-15298 GCA_018398635.1 Cyprinodon brontotheroides
TCTGCTGCTGCCCTGATGCTGCTATGTTGCTGCTGTTCTGCTGCTGCCCTGATGCTGCTATGTTGCTGCTCTGCTGTTGCCCTGTTGCTGCTCTGTTGCTGCTCTGCTGTTGCTGCTCTGCTGTTGCTGCTCTGCTGCTGCTCTGTTGCTGCTGTTCTGTTGTTGCTCTGTTGCTGCTCTGCTGTTGCCCTGTTGCTGCTCTGTTGCTGCTCTGTTGCTGCTCTCTTGCTCCTCTGTTTGCTGCAGGGCAGTAAAGTATCTGCATCTTCAACCAAACCTGCTGCTCCAATCAGCTGCTCGCTGTGGAGGCAGAGCTCCATCATGTCTCTATTGGTGACTGATGTTGGGCAGCAGATAGATTGACCCATCTGAGCTGAGGATCTCTGCAGCTCCTCCAGAGTCCTCTGGTCCTCCTCTCAGTGCTCTCCCTGTCCAGCCGGTGGCCTCTCTGCTCTAGAACCTGACCTGCTGCAGACTCCGGCCTTCTGGGCGTCTTTGTTTTCATTAAGGAGGACGTTTTCCCAATGTCCCTCAGAGATGCAGGACAAACTTTGAACCTTTGAACTTTTGGTTTGGCCGTCTGTGTAGAAACCTGATAACCTGGATCTCATTAGGAACCCCCCCTTTGGCGTGGCGGTAACTTACTCCGGAATGAGCCTCCTGTGGCTCCGGGTGAGACTCTGGATCTATGCGTGGCCTTGTTTCTAAAACTCCTTGATTTCTACCGCTACCCAAGTTTGTTGGGCTGCTTGCGGCGTTTGTTTTTCTTTCTGCTGATGTAGCATAGAGGCTTTCTCTCTGCAGAACCGCGTTACTCTTGTGCAGAAGTGAAACTCAGGCCTGAAGGCGGGATTAAAACTGACTTCTGACACCAAACTCCCCACCAGAATGAGTGAAAAGTTGAGCCTTTTCTTTGGCTCCCGCTGGTATTGTGCAGTCCTGGTGTTGCAGGTTGAGGTGGGTCATAAGGCTGTGCAACGTTGATCTGCTGCGCGCTGCGTCTCTCTGCACACTGATACAAATATACCAAACTGTGGCCTGACCGCTGATGCCACAACTGACTTCCTGTTCAATGTTTCAGCCTGTTGCTCAGTGACACAAAACAACTTTTTAAAAACATGACCCTGTTGAAGCAGATGCTGATGTCCTAAAAATGATGCGCGCCTGCAGCTGAACGCTCTTAGTACCTGCTATATGCACAAACACACCAGTACACTTGTGGAAACTTTACAAACATGGCTGACTGCAGCTCTGCAGGTTGCATCACTCTGGAGGTGATGGCAGGCTGCTCCCTCATGCAGATGGCTGCCTCCTTTCACAGAATAACGGCACAGATAAGCAGATCATGTCAGCAGCTCTTCCTGCTCATCAGGGAGATAATGAGCAACAAACCAGCAGTTTGAAAATCACAAACCATCAGTTATTACAAGCATTTATCTTCTACACTGCGAGGAAATGTTAGAAAAATTTAAAAATAACCTTCAAACTAAAAGCTGGAATAAAAAGTTTCTGAATCATTGAGATGATTTAACAGAAGAAAAACACAACAACCAGATTAACTCTAATTTCATTAAATCTGATATTTTCATCTTTATTCCTGGAAATATTTCCTTATTTTTCACTTTGAAACTATTTTTTTTACCGTTTTTTTAGCGTTTAAAGATCAAATAAATGTGATTTTCCTCCTTTCACAAATTTAATAAACCAATAAAAACGGTTTCAATAAAAGAAAGGTTTATTTTTTTCAGTAAAGTAAGATTAACTAATAATTATTCAACAATCAGACAGAAAACGGATCATTTAAAAAACGAACTTTGTTTTCAGGCTGTTGAATAAAGATCTAAATTAAAAGGTTTTAAAATAAGAAGCAAGTGAAATGTGTTTGTAGAAGTTGTGAGTAAAGGAAGGACTTCCTGAGCCTGGAGCTCAGTCTGTGGTTCAAACCGCAGCGGATCCATCAGTTTGTGACACATTTTAGGTCAACATGTCTTTTCTTTTCTCCTCTGAAGCGCAGCGACGTTTAACTGAAATAAATCAAGCTAAAAATAAAATGTCCTTTAAAATCCGTTTTAATGAGAAGCTCGTTTGAGGAATTTGGTTTTTCTGGTTTTCCTCGTTTTTGTAGAAACTTAAAGTTTCTATTGTTTTTATTATTTTTATTTATCCGAGCTTCTCATTATTTTATTTAAAAGCAGATTTAAAATGTTTGACCCAATAGATTATTTTATAAACATGAAATAATTGGGAGTGAACCAGAAGCAGAGGGTTGTGTAAAGGCGCAAAAAGCAGAAGTAAAAGCTGCGCGAGCTGAGTGTGCAAAAGGCCTGAGCGGCTTTCTGCGGCCTTTTCTCTGCGGGATCGGGGTTTTCTCTGCGGGATTTTCTCTGCGGGGCCTCAACAGGCCCGCTCTGGTCCAGCCGCTCCCTCTGCGCGGCCTTTGTTGCCTTTCTGATTTTTTGTGTGGCTCTTCTGGGTCCAGAGAGCGGAAATGTGTGCGGAAAGTCTGAGGTTTGAGACAGGAAGCCTGCAGAGTTCAGATAACGACACCTGACAAGCGCTCCAGTTTGCAGCCATAAATTCTTCTTAAAATAACCCGCAAACAATCCGCAGCGCAGGAGAAAAATCATCTGGAAAATAATGATTAACCTTCATGAGTCGCTCATCCAGAACAGAAATGATCAGCAGCAAGAAAAATAGAAACCATTAAAATTATAGTTCCTCAATCCGAGGAACTTATTTTTATTAAAAAAGAATAAATTCATCTTCTGGTTTTACACAAAAATAGAAACACGTTTAAAATATTCTTCGTTAACCAAATAAAGTCATCTAAATTATTAAAAACCGTAAAATAATTAATTTAATTTGAAAATAATGACTTAAAAAACAACGTTTTTTTTTCAAAACAAGAAAATAAAAAATAATAATTTCTCTTCCTGCTTTGAACATTTTCGATAAACGGATAATTTTCAGATGGATTTATAATTTCTTCTTCTTTTATTGAATCGGTTTTAATGTGAAATTAGGTGAAAAACGTCGATTTTCTGCATCAACCAGCGGCTGCAGGCCTCTGAGTTTAAAACGCAAAGAAGCAACAAACCCGCCGCGACAGAAGAAGAACAGGTGGACTCAGAAATACCAGTTCTTAGTGGGAACGGCTCCTGGTCTCCAGTTGGATCCATGACGCCTTCAGGGACACCTGCTCTGCGCGCATCCATCAGCTCCAGCATCTCCACCAAGTTCAACAATAAAAGCGTCCAATCTGAGAGATTTCACGCTCCGTGGCTGCGTGGACTGCGCCGTTCACAGCTCTCAGGACAAAGAGAGAAAAAAACGCGCAAAGTTGAGCAGATTCCGCTTTTTTTCCGCGCGCCACCAATTAGTGCTTTTATCTGAGTGTAAAATGTAGCGGTTAGTTGTGTTATTATAGAGCCGACATGCCACGAACCGAAGCGAAGAGGAAAGTTTGTAGCAGAAGCTGAGAGCCTCTCACTGCGCACTGGAGCTGTGGGTGTCAGCCGCCTGAAGCGGCCCCAGCGGCGGCCCTCCTGGGCCCCTCACCTTGATGGAGCAGTCCATGTCGGCAGCAGCGGCAGCAGCCTCCAGCTCTCTGGCATTTAGTCGGTTTGGGGAGAAACTTGGAGCCGGTTCAGCCTCTCTTCACTCCGCACAGCCTTGCATCGCCTCTGTGGCGCAAACCATTGCAGTCAGTTTGTGCTGCGCTCTCTAACCGGATGAGGTTTTTTTTTTTTTCTCGCTCTCTCTCTCTCACCCTCTAAATTGGGAAGTGAAGTCACTCTGAAGCCGCTTCTCATGAAACCAACACCTCCTGCAAACAAAGAGCAACACAGGCAGCTTCTAAACGCTCAGAATGAGCCGCAAAACTGGAGAGTTTCAGCTTTCTGGGAAACAATATTTCACCCGAAGAAGCTGCTTCAATATTCAACAAAGGACAAAGTTTCCTTAGCTGAGGATTTAAAACATAGTTTTCGCCTAAAACTGGTTTTAATTCATGGTTTAACCTGCCTGACCAACCAGAAAGCATTTAGCAAAGCATTTGGTTTCAATACTTGATCCAGAAAATGAAGAGGAAAATAAGATGGAGGTTGATGCAGAGGAAGGATCAGCTCCTGGAAACAGGAAAAACTTTTTCTTACTGATAAAAGATGAATTATTGCGTTTCTTTTTGCTCAGATTGAATATATTTATTAATAAAGTCCAGCAGGACAGATCTAGCTCAACATTTAAAGCTGTAAGAGTTTCTGCAGAAAGTCGCTGATGAACAAAAGTTTCATTTTTTCACATCAATAATTATGACCGAAAACAAGTTAATGGATGCAGAGATATTTAGACCCACAGAGAGCAGAATGATCAGAGGACAAAGTTACATTACTGAGAAGATCATGGTGTTCTATTCTATTCTATTCTATTCTATTCTATTCTATTCTATCCTATTCTATTCTATTCTATTCAGTAAATCTGATTTTTAGTTCTTTGATTATGCTTAATTATTTATATTGTTCAGAACTTTGGCGAAATGCAGGGAAAACCTTTTTTGACTCTTTATTGAAATGATAAAAAGCAGCCAATGAGAAGAGAGGATGAGGCGGGACGTGAATCAAGCTGCATTTTGTTTATTCTAAATAAAACATTAAAGCTGAGGAGAATTTAAACCACCTTTATAGGATCAAACACAATAGGATTAAAATATATCCATTTTCCTTTAAATTAAGTCTTTCTGATTTAAGAGGTTTAGATCATTTTGTTAAAATAAGAACAATTGTTAGATCTAATGTGTCTGATATCAGTTATGAATAAACTTCCAGAAGAGTTTAAACTATTAAACTTTGTTTAAAACAAAGTCAATCAGAAAAATATAACTGATGATCAAAACATGAGAAAAGAAAAATATGAGAAGAAAATCCAAGTTTTGTTCTGATAAGTTTGATTTTCTTATGAAAGAATAAAGTGAAGCTTTATTAGCTTTATTTCTGGGTGTAAATTGGAAAGACATCATTTAAGCTCCTTTATTTGGTAAAATCTAAAATGTTTTTACCGATATTTGTGCTTGGCATTCATCATTTCATCATTTCATTATTTCATCATTTCATCTCTGGATAAAAACTCCTAAAGTCTTTGAGTTTTTGTCATTGAAGGAAAAACATCTTCTGGAGATAAAGTTCTGCATAAAGAGTGAAAATAAAGAAAATGTCATAAACTGGGACCTGATGTCAGAATGTTGATTCCACTTAAACCACCAGTTTGTTGTTTTTATATATATATATTTGATTGAATTTTCTCTTTTTGACACAAACTGAACCCTGTAACTTATAGACACATTCAGTCATGCTTTCACCATCAAACCTGCATTTGTTTACTTCCAAAAATATACGAAACCCTTCAGATTAATGCAGAGAAAAATAACGAAGCAATAAATGAATCAATGTTCATCTATAATCTCTGGACTGGAGCTTCCAACCAATGAGTGCTGCTGGCGGTTCGCTCAGATGATGTCCTTCAGACAGGAAATGGATTTAGAGAGAAGGAGAAGAATGCAGCTAACAGCTGGACGGCTGAGGCCTGTTAAAACCAGCACCCCCCGAACATGGACCAGCAGCTCCTGAACGAGCAGAACAAACACCATCCAAACTGCTTTATTTGAAATAAACAGCAAAAAAAAAGATTAATACAACCAAATGAAAACATGATAGAAGGTCGAAATTAAACAAATAACAGTTTATTTCCAGCAGCAACGACTTCCCAGTCCCAGTTCAGATGTTTGACCAATGAACAGGAAGTGATTCCAGGAAAGGAGGAGGATCCTAAACATCATCATGACTCCGTGGAAGCAGAGAAGGTCTTCATCAGGGTGGAGCGGAGCTCCAACCATTTCTATCCTGGATAAAATGACTTTTCAGCTCCATTCTCACAGATTAGCGTTAGCAACATTTAGGCCTTTAGCCATCCGGTTTGAGGGCATCATCAGAGCTGAGAAGGTTAATAAATAGTCATTTTATTCTGACTAATCCAGCGTCTCCCTGTGGGGAAAAACATTCAGGCTGAAGGTTTTTATCCACAAGAACAAAATCTTCAACCATTTGGCTAAAATACTTTTTCCCTTTAAATAAGTCAAAAGTGGATTTTAATGTTCCTAATTCAGTCAATCAACTCCAAAACTGTTTTATCTCTACTGGAGACGATTAATCTAGATTTAGATAGATGTTCTCCTTTAATCCCTATTCAATTCTATTCAGTTTATTTCTATAGCTCCAATTCACATCAATGTCATCTCAGGTCACTTTCCAGTTCACCAGATCATCCAGTCAGATTGATCATCAAAGTTTTCTATCTAAGGAAAACCAGCTGATTAAGCTCGACTCATTGACTCTTCAGCAGTCACTCACACTAAGCATGCTTGTAGCGACAGTGGAGAGGAAAACTTTGAACAGGAAGAAACCTCCAGCAGAACCAGGCTCAAAGTGTGTGTGGCGGCCATCTGCTGAAATATTCACTAAGGTTCAAGGAGACAGAAGCAGAGCATCTATCAGGTCTTTCTCCTTTTATGGTCACTTCATCAATCAGGAAGTTCCTTCCTCTGGACCAATGCAAACCCAGAAGGTCGGTCTAATGAGTCCCTGAAGGTTCTGCTGGTTTAGCCTCGGCCAGTTTAGTTCATGTTTACTGCTCCTTTAATATTTCTAAAGTTTAATGGTGGATAACAAAGACAGCAGAAGATGAACGACGGCAAACATGGATCTCCATCCTGAGAAGGACGTCCCATTTCACCTCCAACCCGTTGGTGATTAACTCCATCAGTATTTGGATGGAAAGGCCCTCATGGGGCCCTCATGGGGCCCCGGATCTTCCCTCCATCGTAAACAATCACCTCTTTCTGCCATCTTGTTACGTTTTGGCTTTTTTAGACTTGCTTTGAAAAAGAAATAATAACATTTAAGGACCTTTGCAAGCAAGCAGCTGGTTTTTGGAGGTAATGTGATCTGCAGGTCCAACTTATTCCGCTTCATTCAGAATCAGATTCCTAAATTTCCCAGTCGTTCCTCGGAATGTCTGGTTGAATAGTCCAGAAATAAACTCCTGATTCTGCCAACTTCACCAGCCTGCAGGAAAGTCTGGATCTCCGGAAGGAAGCAGGAAGAACTGAGCGCTGGATGAAGACGGCGTTCATTTCCTGCTTCTTTCATGTTTTCAGACTCTTCTCCTTGTCTCTTTGTTTGGGTCCAGCTTCTTTTCTTCTCTGATTTTCCTGTCTGGAATATTTGGGTCCCTTTAAGGCTCGCTGTCCGTAAGCGATGTGTCAGAGCAGGAAACGGATCAGGAACCAGCAGGAGGAAAGTTTGGTTTCTGCATGAAAACTGGGAGGATCTGCAGCAGCAGGACAAACAGGAGACGTTTTAGAGGACGGTGGTCTCCATCTTCTGCTCCTCACATCAGCAGAGGACGGTGGTCTCCATCTTCTGCTCCTCACATCAGCAGAGGACGGTGGTCTCCATCATCTGCTCCTCACATCAGCAGAGGACGGTGGTCTCCATCTTCTGCTCCTCACATCAGCAGAGGACGGTGGTCTCCATCTTCTGCTCCTCACATCAGCAGAGGACGGTGGTCTCCATCTTCTGCTCCTCACATCAGCAGAGGACGGTGGTCTCCATCTTCTGCTCCTCACATCAGCAGAGGACAGTGGTCTCCATCTTCTGCTCCTCACATCAGCAGAGGACGGTGGTCTCCATCTTCTGCTCCTCACATCAGCAGAGGACGGTGGTCTCCATCTTCTGCTCCTCACATCAGCAGAGGACAGTGGTCTCCATCTTCTGCTCCTCACATCAGCAGAGGACAGTGGTCTCCATCTGCTGATGGATTCCAGGGTTAAAGATCAGGTCTGCTCTGGTTTGAACCGGATCCAGAGAGAGATCCGCCTGAAGAAGCTCTGAGTCCTGGAGGTCCTAACTGCTCTGCAGCAGGAGGTCAGACAGAGGAACCTTTAACAGATCAGACGCTGAGACACTTCCTGCTCCTGGCTTTACGTTGGATCTGTTTCCATGGAAACGGCTCTGCCTCCATCTCCAGCTGAAGGCCTTCCAGCAGCATCAGGGACTCCAACAGATCCGCTTACTTTCATTTTATTCTGAGGAACACAGAAATATGAGCAATATTCAGTTAAAACCATCATTCCCAGTTTGGAACCATTAAACCTCAGAGACGTGAACCAGAAGATCAACTCTTCCTCCCATCAAATATTCACATATATTTTAATACGGCTGCAGTTTTATTCTTTATTTCAATGATCAGTTATTAAATATAAAATCACAAACAATCATTTCCATAAAACTCAAACATGCTGTGTTTATATTTATTATATAAACCACTGATCACCCCCATTTAATTTATCCATTAATCATCATAATTTAATCATTTCATGATGAATAAAGACTGTTAAACATGCAATACTTTATGCTTTATTAAATAATTCCACTGATTTATTTTCCTCCATTAATGTGATAAAAGTGATTTTAATGATTGTTGTTTTTTTTTATAATTGTTGGTTTATTCTGTAAAGAAATTAATTTTTGTTTCTGGATGTTTTAGTTGACCTGTGATGTCATCATATCCTTTATCATTCTTTTACTTTCAGATTAAATCCTGGATTGAAGCTAATTTATTACTTTATAGTTTCTATGCAGGAGGTTAGAAAGGAAGGAGGAAAGAAAAAGAAAAACATTTTATTCCAGGAAAAACTTTGATTTATTGATGATACAAACATTGAATCTGAAGTCAGATTTCCAGCCTGATTTATTCTCAGTTATTAACCCTTTAAAGGCAAGTTAGCATTTCTGATCATTTGCACCCCCCTCACCAATAGAGCCCCCCCATCCCTCAGTGAGGTCTAGAAGCACTAGATCTATATCCAGCCATTCAGCATAGATCCTGCTATATGATTGGACATCTGATTTTGGCATTTGACCAATTAGATGAACCCTGAATGATTGATTATCTGCTGGAAATTAAGTTCAATAAAAAAGTTAAGAAGTTACTAAGCCTCGTTAACAATTCTGTTTAGTTTTATAAACTAAAACATGTCAGCGCCAGAATCAGCATTAATGTTGGACCAAAATAAACGTGTTTCTTTCATTCTGAGGGTTTTTCATGAATTTCTTCTAGAAGCATTTTAGTTATTTTTCTTAATATATTCAACCAGTTGGCATTTCTTGTTATTATATTGATATTATTTTCTGCCATAAAAATATCCATATTTATTAAATGTTAAAATGTATTATTTGAATGTAACAAAGGTAATAAGGTTTGGTTGAAATGTGGATTTTAATGAGTTTCCTCTAAAGGATTAAAACTAAACATTTTCAGAGACTTTGTGTTTAAATGACATTAAATCTGTAATTCAGTTTAATGGAAGATAATCTGAATGGAAACCAGCTGCTGAACCAGAACCAGAGGGAAGGTTCTGGAGGTTCTGAAAGTTCTGAAGGTTCTGGAGGTTCAGGAGGTTCTGGAGGTTCTGGAGGTTCAGGAGGTTCTGGAGTTTCTGAAAGTTCTGGAGGTTCTAAATGTAGCAGTTTTGAGATTTGAATTCCAAATCTGGAAGTGCATTACAAATAACATTCATTATTATTATTATTATTAAAGGTTCTGAAAGTTCTGGATGTTCTGGAGGTTCTGGTCCAAAGTGACCCAGCAGAGGTTCTGATCAGATGAAGAGCTTTAATCAGCTGATTCATTAAGAATATTATTATTTTAAGGTTCTGAAAGTTCTGGAGGTTCTGGAGGTTCTATTGATCAAAGCTTTACAATTAAGCCCCTATTGATCCAGCCTGGCCCCCACCCCCAATGTCTCCTTCTCCCAATCACGACTCCTGTCTGCGCACGACCTGTGCAGCGCCGCATTTTTCCAGATGCCCCTCCCCCTGCGCGCGCCCCGCCTGTGTGTGTGTGTGCGCGCGCGCGGCAGGCTGAGCGTGTGTTTGTTTCCTCAGGTCTCCTTATCAGCTGCAGCCAGTCACGCTGTGATTTCAGACTTTCTTCAGCAGCTCTTTGCTGGTCAGCCTGTTTTTTTACTGCCTATTGTTTGGCGGATGGTTTAGAAAAAGATACAGACTGATTTCTAACTGATCTGCATCCAGACAAACTTTATAACTTGGATTTATTAAAGTTTGTCTTTGATTCTTTTATCAAATGTTTGATAGAAATGAGGAGAAATTATTTGATCACTGATGATGAAATAAAGACTTTACTGAGATGCTGACATTTATCCTTTAACCTCCAGATGAAGGAAACCAGGAGAACATAGAAATAATTCAACAGGATGTAGATTTAAAAAAACAGATCTAAATCTACAGCTGAAGAAAAATAGAAAGAAATAAAAACTGAATAAAAACAGGATTAAAGTTCAACAGATTTCTCTCTTTTCTCTTTAATCAGAAAATAAACATCAGATGATTTTAAAGCTTTTTTCTATTTTCCCTCCTTTTCGATCAGAAATAGATCAGTTAGATGCTGAATCCATGAAACATTCTGCTCACAGTTTCAACTGGTTGGTTTTTTACTGCATTTCTTGAACCAAAAACTGAAATAATATTAAAGTCATAATCATGATAAAACAATAAGTATTTCTGGCCAGTTTTTACATTTAATAGTTTTTACATTTATTTTCATAATCGATAAAGTAAACGATCATCAGTGGAGGAAGAAATATAGTTAAACTTTTATTTCCAATCAATACAAGAAGTTTTTATTAGTTAGAATCAAAGATCTGATGGATCCGTTCAAACTGATGAATGAATGAATGAATGAATGAATGAATGAAGCCTTTAACTAAAGCAGCTTCATCTCAATATTCCAATTATTAACTTTAATGAGGGAATATTTGATCCAGGAATGATCAATCAGCTCCATAACAGCAGCTTCTAACCTGAAGCTTCATTTTCTATATTTACCTCATTTATTACTTTATTTACATTTCATAATATTAAAGCTTTACTTTCAGTGAATTCCTAAATGTTTCAGTTTTAATGTGATTAAAATCAGCTCAGTTGGACAGATTAGGGATTAATGAAATTATGATGAGATTTTACATCAATAGATTAGTTCATTCTGGTTGAAATTAATTATTTTAGGATTCATTGGTGAAAATAAGCTACTGAGCCTCAGGAGGCAGGAGGGCCAATCTGGAGCCTTAGGGCCTGATAGCCGCTAATGATGATCAACAGGGGCCCCTATGTGGAACCAGCTCTACAGGGGCCCCTGTTGGCCCCTGTGAGGGGCGGTTCCACACAGGGGCCAGCAGGGGCCCCTGTGTGGAACCAAGGACCAGCTCTACAGGGGCCCCTGTTGGCCTTCCCCTATGAAGCTGGTTCTGGCCCCTGATGACGACATGCTGTTGAACAAACATGGAGACTCAGCGGAACCGTTTTTTATTTATTTATTTGTTGCTGATGCAGCTTCTCTGCTGCTCAATGTTATTTTAAACCAAATAAAAACTGTTTCAGATTAATTAATCAGTTTTACTTCTGATTCTGATTTAATAAACATTAATTTCATTTAGAATAATTCAAAATAAGTCATATTCCTGAATAAACATCGAACTAATCTTCCAACAGCTTCAGTTTATCTTCTGGAGGAGATTTATTTACCAGCTAATTAATCCAGATGTTTATTTTTCATTAATTTTAGGGAATAAAATAAAATTTCTACTCTGCGACAAACTGGCCCTCACCCCCCCCCCCCTTCACGCTGCGCCTCCAGGAAACACAGACATGAGTTCTATCTAGGTGGAGTTTTCTAGATGATTGAATCCAGCTAACTTTCATCTGAAGCGGTTCTAATATTTCTCACTCTTTGTTCACCATCAATGTTCACTTTTATTAGTGATCACTTCACTTTAGGATCATTTATGAATGACTGTTGCTTCATTCAGGGGGAGGGTTTGGAAGGGTAAACAAAGCTCGGGGCCGCAGGTCACGACGCTCCGCAGGCACGCGCCCCGCCCACGCGCCGCTGCGCTCTTATAAGCGGCCCTGCGCTCCGAGCAGCAGCTCAGAGCTCCGCTTCAGGCTGCGGGATCCTGCTGGGAACGTCTGGGAACATCTGGGAACATCTGGGAACATCTGGGAACATCTGGGAACATCTGGGAACGTCTGGGAACATCTGGGAACATCTGGGACCGTCTGGGAACATCTGGGACCGTCTGGGACCGTCTGGAAAAGGAGCGGAGAGGGAAACCTTGAGAGTCACGGTGAGTCTTGCTGTTTGGACCTTCTGGTTCCATCAGACCAGTTCTGGTCTCTGTGGGTCCAGTTGGTTCAGGAGTCAAACTGTGTCCCTCAGAGCGGAGATGGAGGTCTGCCACACCGGCTTCTGCTCCGAGGACTTCAGCTCTCAGGAGGTTCCTGCAGGCTTCGACTTCACTGCTTATGGTGAGTTCAGAGCGGTGGGGGGGGGGCAGCTGAAGGACGCAGGAAACCCGCTCCCAGACTGTGTCATCATCACATCTGTCAGAGGGCCCTCAGTGGGGCCCTGAGCGGAGGAGCTGGGTGGTCAGGCTCCAGGCCTCTGTCTCCTAATCCCTTCCTCCAGATTTCCTCCTCCAACAGATTTAGTCCTCCCTCCTCCTCTTCCTCCTCCCATCTCTCCATCACTCCCTCCAGCCGTTTCCTCCCCTCCCTGCTCCGCTTCCTCCTCCTTCCATTGAGCTCAACCTTCATGTCATTAACGCTCCGACCCATCCCACGTTTCCTCCTGCCGCTCAGAGCTCAGCTCAGACTGTGAAATTCATCATTTCTAACCTTCCTGTTTGAATCAGGATCATAGCATCATCTCAGGACCTCCTCCTGCTCCTCAGGAGGAGCAGCGGCTCTCCTATTGGTCACAATCTGATGGTTTGAGCTAAACTGAGATGTTCTGCTGCTTTGCCTCCTCCAAACCTCATTAACCTTTAACACACCGGCTCTGATCTACGGCCTAAACATGAAACATGGATTAATGTTAATCTGATCAATTAACCTGGTTTAGAGAGGAGCTGCGCTCCTCCATCCTCTAACCTGCCTGTCTGCCTCTGTCTGCGTTATGTTTAACCCTCAGACTGCCCTGGTGAAGACCTGTCTTTTCTGTTAGACAGCAAAGCGTTTGGAGCTCAGCAGTACGGGACCAACAGCAGCTATGAGCCGCCTAAAGCTGCACCGCTTTACGACTGCAAAGGTGGAACCTTCAGATTAAACTCTTCCTCACTTCACTACAAATGTTGCATTTCTAGACTTTACTGCAGGAATTGGTTTTACTTTCTACTTGTTAGTTTTGCTTCATTTCAGCTCATTTTCATTACAGCCTGTTTGTATTTAAAGAAAATAAAAACCAAAATAATTAGTTTCATCCAGACATTTCATTTCTTTATGAATGGACTCGGTGCTGCCCCAACCTGTTGCTCACCACCTACCAAAATAAATATCAAGATGATGCAAAGTTAAATGTGACGCTGTTAGCATCAGTTATAAAACTAAGAAAATAAAGTCTAGAAGTTATCATCCAGAATTATAGAAAAATGTTCCTTTAATAGAGCAAGTTAGCGTTCCTGGATCATTGCCTTTTCAAATGGAGTCCAACTGGCATTTAACCAATTAGATGAGCCCTTCAGTGATATATTACCTTCTGTAAATTAAGTTAAAAAAGTTAAAAAGTCAAGAAAAAAGGTAAAAAGTTAATTGAAAAGTTAAAAGTTACTAAACCTAGTTAACAATTATATAGATGTTTATAAGTAAAACATGTCAGCGCCAGAATCTGCATTAATGTTGGACCAATAAAATGTGTTTTTCATGAATTTCTATAGAAGCACTTTTGTTATTTTTCTTAATATATTCGGCCAAGTTGGCGTTTCTTATTATTATTACAATGACATTAATTTATACCATCAAACTCTCCATATTTATTAAATGATCCAATGAGGTCTTTTCCTGGATTTCCTGGCTGGAAATGTTGATTTCACTGAGCGGCCTAGAAAGGGTTAACAGGGAGGAGCAGTAAATCTTCTCTCCTTCACAGTTTTTACTGCATTTATTTTACTTTTATTCTTGAAATAGTTTAAAAATGTTTCTTTTACACTTTTAATGTAGTAAAAAGCTGAATTTGATGCTTTAACTTCTATAAAGTGTTTTTAAACGGTAGGATCTGCATGAATAGTCATGGCGGCTTCAGAGACAGACGTCCTGCTGGCAGCCATAGTTTCCTCTAACCGTCTCCATTCTGGTCCTCAGCAGGTGCTGCAGACGCCGGACTCTTCAACCTGGACTCATACCAGGACTTTAACTGGTGGAGCTCATACCCACAGGGTGAGGCTGCAGCCCGGCAGTGCGCAGCATGGCTGTCAGGGTGTGTTTGGTTCTGACTCTGTCCTTCATCCTCAGACGGTCTAACTGGGGACCAGTCCCAAACTGGAGGCTACCAGGAGGCCCAGCAGACCTACCAGAACCTGGTGCCTCAGGCCGCTCAGTTCAGCCCGGCCCTGGAGGGCCGCCACAGCCCCTTCCTGGCAGGAAAAGGATCCACCCCCCTGCAGAGTAAGACCCCTGACCCCCCCACACCCAGACCCCTCCCAGCCTGGGCTCACCCCGGATCGTTCTGTGATTTTCCAGATAAAACCGATCAGAGTTTCTATGAAGCAGACGGACGCAGGCAGACATCTTCCTTCTGGCCTGAATATCCATCACCCAGCTTCACCTCCCCTCCTCCTCCTCCTCCTCCTTCCTGTCCTTCAAACTCCAGCAGCCAGCCTACAGAGCACTACTGCCCCCGTGTGGCCAAACGGAAGAGCACACAGGTCCCGAGGCCTGAGAGGGAGGGGCCTATACCTGGGATGTCAGCTTATCCAGGTGTGTTTCCTCCTGTGACATCAGCAAACCCTCTGACCTTAAAGCTGAGGAGGATCTTCATGTTTCTGCCTCTTCCTGCAGGTTCTGGTCCCATTCAGCTGTGGCAGTTTCTACTGGAGCTGCTGCTGGACTCTGCCTGCCGGACGTTCATCTCCTGGACAGGAGACGGCTGGGAGTTCAAGATGTCTGATCCCACTGAGGTGAGAAGCCGCTCTGCTGTCTCCTCAGGGAGGCGTTCAGGTTCACTGGGAGAAAAGAAAGAAAGTCCCATCAGAGGAGACAGAGTCCCCAAAAACTGGACTTCAGCCAGAATAACTCCACTTCATCACATCATTACATCCAATGCAATCCCTCACACTAAGCATGCTTGTAGCGACAGTGGAGAGGAAAAAAACTCCCTTTGAACAGGAAGGAGT